>JARBWK010000046.1:0-262131 GCA_030556195.1 Anolis apletophallus
CCTGTAATTCACTCCAGTTAACAATCTGGTACAGAACAATATTAAAGTCTTGGCTTATAAAGAGTATTTATGCATTTGTGTTGGTGCTGTAATCCCACTCTGCACTGCAGCTGAAGAAGTGGGTTTACTTCTATGAAATCTCATGCTATAATAAGAAACAGTCAACCCAATAACTGGGCATAATATCCGCCATTGTTTGTTTTACCCTTTTGAAGGGAGTCAATGTGGATTATACCGCGTGCATCCCAAAAACGGTCGCCATGACTTTATTGGCTGACAAACCCACCTTGGCTTCTTTGGCACCGATTCACCCCGAGTAACCCACTGTGTTGACTGCTGGTTGGTCTCTGGTGTGTTGTGGTGGATCCACGTTTCGTCCACGGTTACGAAACGGCGGAAAAACCCGTCCATATTGCGGTTGAACAACGCCAAACACTCCTGCGAAATGGTCACACGGCCCAGAACGTCCGGCATCTTCCGTGCTTGTACGGCCACAACGAAAATTCAGTCAACCACTTTTTTACCCTTGAAATGGATGGTGCAGAGTCTTGGTTTGGGTGATGGTTTTTTTACCGGAAAAAAAATGCTTAATGAGCACACGAAATTCACTTTTTTCCCTTTACTCCTCAAATCACCCGGTAGTCTGCTATCAATGGCTGTCAAACACAAACTAAATGACGCAGCTTGTCCAAATTTCGACAGGAGTCAACTGACAGGTGCCTGTTGGCGGGAACAACGGCAAACACTCCTGAGAAATGGTCACACGGTTGCGTTTGTGGTCGATTGTGAGCAAACACGGCACCCACCTTGCGGAAAGCTTTCTCATACCCAAGTGATCATTTAACATTGAAACCACTGAGCCACGTGAGGTGCCTATGGCTTCCACAAGCTCTCGCTCTTTCAATCTCCGATCGGCCAGCACCATATCGTGAATTTGTTTCGGGTGTAGAGACCTCAACGGAGCGTCCAGAACGTCCGGCATCTTCCGTGCTTGTACAGCTACAACGAAATTCAGTCAACCACTTTTTTACCCTTGAAATGGCTGGTGCAGAGTCTTGGTTTGGGTGATGGTTTTTTTACCGGAAAAAAAATGCTTAATGAGCACACGAAATTCACTTTTTTCCCTTTACTCCTCAAATCACGCGTAGTCTGCTATCAATGGCTGTCAAACACAAACTAAATGACGAGCTTGTCCAAATTTCGACAGGAGTCAACTGGCAGGTGCCTGTTGGCGGAACAACGGCAAACACTCCTGCGAAATGGTCACACGGTTGCGTTTGTGGTCGACAGAGCAAACACGGCACCCACCTTGCGGAAAGCTTTCTCATACCCAAGTGATCATATAACATTGAAACCACTGAGCCACGTGAGGTGCCTATGGCTTCCACAACCTCTCGCTCTTTCAATCTCCGATCGGCCAGCACCGTATCGTGAATTTTTTTCAATTGTTTCGGGTGTAGAGACCTCAACTGGGTGTCCAGAACGTCCGGCATCTTCCGTGCTTGTACGTCCTCAAATCACCCGGTAGTCTGCTATCAATGGCTGTCAAACACAAACTAAATGACGCAGCTTGTCCAAATTTCGACAGGAGTCAACTGACAGGTGCCTGTTGGCGGGAACAACGGCGAACACTCCTGCGAAATGGTCACACGGTTGCGTTTGTGGTCGATTGTGAGCAAACACGGCACCCACCTTGCGGAAAGCTTTCTCATACCCAAGTGATCATTTAACATTGAAACCACTGAGCCACGTGAGGTGCCTATGGCTTCCACAAGCTCTCGCTCTTTCAATCTCCGATCGGCCAGCACCATATCGTGAATTTTTTTCAATTGTTTCGGGTGTAGAGACCTCAACGGAGCGTCCAGAACGTCCGACATCTTCCGTGCTTGTACGGCCACAACGAAATTCAGTCAACCACTTTTTTAACCCTTGAAATGGCTGGTGCAGAGTCTTGGTTTGGGTGATGGTTTTTTTACCGCAAAAAAAAAAAAAGCTTAATGAGCACACGAAATTCACTTTTTTCCCTTTACTCCTCAAATCACCCGGTAGTCTGCTATCAATGGCTGTCAAACACAAACTAAATGACGCAGCTTGTCCAAATTTCGACAGGAGTCAACTGACAGATGCCTGTTGACGGGAGCAGTGTTGCCCTTTAGTTAAGAGGTGGGAAATTCAAAAGTCACGGACTTATTGACCTGCCCTCGTACATTTAAGACTATTGCGGAGTGTTTACCATTCTCTCCTACGATGGAAGGAACTATGCATCTTCATGGGGTACTTCAAAGTGTTTTGTCAACCTGCGCTCATCAGCATCTGGCCTCATTAAGCAAGACGTTTTTCTTTCCACCCATTTTTTTCCTTCCCTGAGCATATTTGGGTGCATTTTTCAATGACATCTCCAACAGCTTTGCTCTGAAGCTTACGCTGAGACAGACTGTCAGGAATGAAGCGAGCACTGCGTCCGAGGAGGGAGGAAGGTGAGCATTCCAGAGCCATTACCTGGACTCTGATGTACTTTTCAGAGCGCCCGAGATGAGAAGGGCTTTTCCCGTCGCGACGCCTAGAGGTGTCAGGGTAGCCGCATGAGGGCTAATAGGCCTCAACGCCATTGAGACATCTGTTTTGGTTTTCATTTTTCAGTGTTATTAGCGCTTATTGGGACACGGCTCAGGAATGCGAGCCACTGCTTGAAGTCGAGAGTGGGATGTAAGCCCGAGGAGGCGGTGCAGGGTACGCCGATGACCCCGCCGCCCCACCTTCCGAGAAGCACCCAAGAAGCCAGCGAGACCAAAGGGAGCAACACAAACATCCACAAACACACTCTGTAATCGGGGTAGCTGGCAACAGGAATTTTTGTATTCAATGCTATAAAACAGTGGTACCTTAAACTTTTTTGGCCTACCGCCCCTTTCCAAAAAAAAATTACTCACCCCCCTTGAAATTAATTTTTTTTAAAATTCAATCGCAATTAAACAGAAAGATATACGTATTAATGCAGCGGTTCTCAACCTTTCTAATGCCGCGACCCCTAAATAAGGTTCCTCATGTTGTGGTGACCCCCCCCCCCAACCATATGTTCGTTGCTACTGTAAATAATTTTGCTACTCTTACGTATTCTAATGCAAATATTTATTTATTTATTTATTTATTATTTCAATTTGTATACTGTCTTTTTTCCAGTTGGCTCAGGACGGTTTACAGCATATTGAAAAACAAACAAAGAGCATAAGAACAGTAAAATATAAAACAATTTCCACAATATTCTGCCGTAACCGAGAGAACATAAGAACATAAGAACATAAGAAGAGCCATGCTGAATCGGGCCTCAGCCCATCTAGTCCAGCATTCTGTGTCACACAGTAGCCCACCAGTTGTACACGGGGATCTCGAGCAGAAGGGAGGGCAAAACCCTCACCTGCTCCCGACCCCCCACAACCAGTACCAGGGGAAAATCCTGCCTGCCTCCATCAACACAGAGGTGGCACTTGGATGTCCATTTCAGTAACTACCGATACACTTGGTATCCATGAATCTGTCTAATCCTGCCTTGAAGCTGTCCAGGCTGACCGCTGTCACAACCTCCTCTGGAAGTGAGTTCCATAACCCAATGACCCTCTGGGTGAAGAAATATTTCCCTTTATTAGTCCTAACTTTCCTACCTTGGAGCTTTAGGGAGTGTCCCCTAGTCCTAGTGTTGGGTGACAGAGAAAATATTTTTCTTTATTCACCTTTCTATCCCATGCATGATTTTATACACTTCGATCAAGTCACCTCTGAGACGCCGGCTGCTCAAGGCTGAAAAGACCAAGGCGTTGCAACCTGGTTTCATAAGGGAGCCGCTCCATCCCTTGGATCATTCTTGTTGCCCTTTTCTGTACCTTTTCCAGTTCCGTTATATCCTTCTTAAGGTGCGGAGACCAGAATTGTACACAGTACTCCAGATGTGGCCTCACCATAGATTTGTAGAGAGGCAATACAACATTTGCCGACCTATTTTTCGATTCCCTTCCTGATCATGCCAAGCATAGAATTTGTTTTTTTCGCTGCTGCTGCGCACTGGGTTGACATCTTCATTGAGCTGTCCACCAAAACCCCAAGATCCCTTTCCTGGTTTGTCTCGGAAAGCTTTGACCCCATCAATTGGTAGGTGTAGTTGGGGTTCTTTGCCCCGATGTGCATGACTTTACACTTGTTTAGGTGAAAATGCATTTGCCACTTTGTTGCCCATTCACTCAATTTCGAGAGATCTTTCTGGAGCTCTTTACAGTCAGTTTCATTTTTAACCACCCTGAACAATTTAGTGTCGTCTGCAAACTTTGCTACCTCAGAATTCACTCCTACGTCCAGATCATTAATGAATAAATTAAAAAGTAACGGACCCAAAACTGAACCTTGGGGTACGCCACTTCTCACCTCTTTTTACCCAGAGAAATGTCCGTTTATTACCACCCTTTGTTTCCTACAGTTTAGCCAGGTTCCAATCCAGGACAAGACCTGTCCCCTGATTCCATGGCTGAAGAGCTTATTTAGGAGCCTTTGGTGAGGGACTTGGTCAAAAGCCTTTTTGAAAGTCAAGGTGAACAATATCGACTGGGTCCCCTTTATCTATGTGTTTATTTACACCCTCAAAGAATTCTATCAAGTTAGTAAGACATGATTTGCCTTTGCAGAAACCATGTTGATTTTCCTTCAGCAATGCCTGTTCTTCTATGTGCCTAGTAATATTTTCTTTAATAATGGTTTCCATCACAGAGTAGTTAGAGGCTGAATGCCTGCCGAAACAATGCCGTTTTGCACGCTTTCCGGAAGGCCAGCAGCTCGCTGATTGCTCGCACTTCAGGTGGTAGACCAGGGCTGTCCAACTTCTACGGGCCCAAGGGCCGGAATTCCGGTCACTGATCACCTGGGGGGCCGAAGGGTCTGCCTCCGCCCCCGGCTCCGCCCCGCCCCTCCCCCGGCTCTGCCCCTCCCCGGCTCCGCCCCCTCCCCAGCTCCAATTTACTTACAATTGACCTTGAGTTGTGGAGTTGTAGTTCACCTCCATCCCGAGAGCACTGTGGCCTCAAATAACGATGGATCTGGACCAAACTTGGCATGAATACTCAATATACCCAAATGGGAACACTGGTGGATTTGGGGGAATGTTTCTAATACCTTTGAGTTATTTGAGTCCACACTCACATTGGGACACACCAAAAAAACCCAAACACCTCAATGCCATCGCAGGGGTTTGACGGGGCCTCCTTTCCCAGAGGCCCAACGAGCTCCCTCCCTCCCTGACGGGAAAACAAGCCGCCGGGGCAGGCGCAAAGGAAGACACGTTGCGCCCTGCATGCGGGGGAAGGCAGCACAACAAGGGGGAGGGGGCGCGGAGGAGGGGGAGGAAGCGTCACCAAGGAAACCGCCGCTGAGGGACCCCTCCCCCCCTCACCCAACGTCCCACTGTTTTTAGATTGATTGATTCGAGCCAGGCCCTTCCTTACCCATACTGCGGGAGCCCCGCCACAGGGCCGAAGCGCCAACGCCGCCGCCGCCCCCGAAGAGCCCCGCTGGAGCCGAGGCCAAGCTCAGGCCGGGCGCGGCGGCTCTCCCATCCGCAGGGCGGGAAGCGAGGGCCCTCCACAGGAAGAGGACGGAGCCAGGAGGGGCTTTTCCCTCCCTCCTCCCTCTCTCTGAGGGAATGAATGGGGGCTGGCCTGGAAGCAGCCGCGAGGGGGGGAGGAGGCGCGCGCCCAGGCCGGCCGCAAATCCCGCGGGACCCGAGATTTTGGCAGCTATTGTGAGACTACGCAGCCACAGACGGGATTTCGACCTCCCTCCTGAACTCTTGCAACAATGGAATTGAACCAAACTTGGCATATTGAACTCTCATTACCAACAGAAAGTACTGAAAGGGTTTGCTTGGGAATTGACCTTGAGTTTGGAAGTTGTAGTTCACCTACACCCAGAGAGCACTGTGGACTCAAACATTGTTATGTTATGTTGTTGTTTGTTTTCTACCCAGAATCACAATGTTGGGAGGAGGCTCTCCACTTTAAGGTCCCTAGAACAGGCATGGGAAAACTTTGGCCCTCTGGGTGCTTTGGACTCCAACTCCCACCATTCCTAACAGCCTGAGGCCCTTTCCTGCTTCAGTGGCTGAGGGGGGGGGAGGAAAAGGGCCCGAGGCTGCTAGGAATGGTGGGAGTTGGAGTCCAAAACACCCGGAAGGCCCAAGTTTGCCCATGCCAGCTTTCGACAGAGACCTCTTCCTCCCCCTTCACGCCTTTTCTTCTCCCTCCTGCTGAAAACTTAGTTTTTCTTCTCCACTGCCGCTTCTGCCACCATTTTGATCCGAGGGGGCAGCGTGACCGTGTTCAGGGGGGGAGGGGGGGAGGGAGGAAGGCATGACCCGTGCGCAGACTCGCCCCAGAGCAAAGTGAGCAGAGCGAGGCTGGGAAGAAAGGAGCCCGAGTGGAGAAGAAAAAGTGTTCGTCAGGAGGGGGAAGAAAGGGTATTGGAGGCTCCAATTTCCCACGGCACACCTGATGATTGCTCACGGCAGACTAGTGTGTCACGGCACACTGGTTGGGAAACACTGTGCTATACTGTCTTTTCTTGTAGAGCAGCGTTTATCAACCTGGGAGTCATGACCCCTTTGTGAGGGGGGGGGTGTCAGAGGGATTGTCAAAGACCATCAGAACACATAGTATTGTCTTTTGGTCATGGGGATTCTATGTGGAAAGTTTGGCCCAATTCTATCATTGGTGGTGTTCAGGATGCTCTTTGATTGTAGGTGAACTATAAATGTCGAAACCCCCACAGATGGCTCAAAGACACGCCAAGCTAGTAAAAGTATTTACAGTTTATTTTGAACAAAAACACAGCCACAGTCCGGCATAAAAGGAACCCAAAAAAAGCCCTGTAAACAAAAAAACAATGAAGACGTCCGTCTTTTTTGAAGTCCTTGGCTTTATTCCGGCTTGAAGTCTGTTGCGATGTGAAGACCCGTCCAGAAAAGGAAAGGAAGAGTGCTTCTCCAATTCCAGGAGCTAAGTATACAAACAAACACATCAAAGCCCCCGCATCCCACAGCAACTCCCCTCCACCCATATACGATACCAATTAAGGGACAGACACTCACAGCAACACAGGAAAAGCCCAAACGAAACGCGGTAGTCACTAAGCATAAAAACACACATTAAAACCCCAAACCCCCAACATACAACATTTTCAGCTAGAGCTGCCATGGCAGCTCCCCCAGAACCCAGCATGGAAAACAGCCCAATACTCACAGCTTGCTGGGAATCAGGAACTGCGATACAAGAAACAAGAGCACCAAATACAAGAACCAGCAACCCACCAGCAACACCTTGGCCGACCGCAGAGTCCCAAATCCCTAGGCCTTACTTTAATACTCTTACAAATCAGAGTCATCAGACTCCCCACCCAACTCTGCCCCATTCCCCTCAGCTGCAGCCCTGGGTGTGTTCCTCCAATCTTCCCACCTTTGCTGAGCAGTTAAAGGACCCCAGTCCGATTCCGCATCCCCACTAGGCCAAGCAGGGTCACTCGAAAAGCCAAAAAAGGAGCTGTCGCTGGACTCAGCATTTATCACATCCCTGATATCTTGCACCAGTGCTGAGTCCAGCTCGGTATCACTCTCTTCTGAAGGTAACTCTACATCAAACCCCTCAAAAGTATCATCACTGGTAGGCTCCCTAAGTCGGACCTTTCTCCTGTGCTCTGCCTCTTCCAAACTCTCAGCACTTGCAGCCCTTTTCCTCCCAGCTGTAGTCATTCTGCCCAAACCTCCCTCTTCCAGTGACATGTCCAACACAGAATCCTCCTCCGAGTTACTACCTGCAGCAACTACAGGCTCAGTTTGCTCAACTACAACAATAAATCCCAGCAACTACAACTCCCAAATGTCAAGGTCTCTTTCTCCAAACTCCACCAGTGTTCGCATTTGGGCATATTGAGTATCCGTGCCAATTTTGGTCCAGATCCATCATTGTTTGAATCCATAGTGCTCTCTGGACGTAGGCAAACTACAACTCCAAAACTCAAGGTGAATGACCACCAAACCCTTCCAGTATTTTCTTTTAATTATGGGAGTTCTGTGTGCCAAGTTTGGTTCACTGCCCGAGTGGAGAAGAAAAAGTGTTCGGCAGGAGGGGGAAGAAAGGCTATTGGAGGTTCCAATTTCCCACGGCACACCTGATGATTGCTCACGGCACACTAGTGTGCCCCGGCGCACTGGTTGGGAAACACTGCCTTACAGGGCTTCATTGCCCCCCAAACTCTCCTGAGCCTCCCACCGCCTCGCCGCCCACTAGGGGGCGGTACCGCCCACTTTGGGAACCACGGTGGTAGACTTTACGTAGCAATTTACTATGTTTACTATGTCATAGGCATCCATAAGGTCCACAAAAGTGTTGAAAAATGCCCAATGTCTTCTAACTCCAAATGGTACCAGAAATCCCATATTATGTTTTCAGATCCTGCCAGCTTATTAGTCCCCCCCCCCAAAGAACGTGGGCGTCCTACCACTTGAGAGGAACAGGAAATCCAAACAAGTTCTTGGAGGTTAGCGGAAGGATTCTTGCCTGATTAATTTTCCATGTTGCCCCACACGGAGAAGAATCGTCCTGTGTTAAATTGCTTCTGTTCAGGAGACCCCGCGGTGCTGTTAACTCTCCCGCCTCCTTTGTTTAGCTGGGCCTGGTTCTTACACACACACATATGAAACAAATCCAAGAGCGATAATCCACAAGGAACCATTTGGAGGTCCATTCGGGGGCGAAGCCGAAGACAACAGGCAATCATCTCCGAGGGGTTAGTTTCCACACGGGCCCATAGACGTAGACACTAGGCAGGGTTTCAAACCCAAAATAGGGAATCGAAAATCTACGGGGGGGGGGGATTTTTTTATTAGTAATAGAAAGACTTACAAAAAAAAATTCCAAAAATTTCTAAAATGTAACATAATTACTAACGAAATTCGTTGGTAGTTCTAAAGTAGGCAAACCAGGGAAACAGGACTGATACTGTTTTAAGCACAGGCAAATCCAGGGGCAACATTTCCCTTGGTTTCCTTGCAGGGAGATATAATGCATTAATATATTATTATTAATATTATTAAATACCTCTGGTGCAGGCCTCGCTAATCTGTAGAGTTCGCCTCACTCCAGCTTTTTCCCATTCAGTTTTACCATAGCAGTCTAGGACCTCCGTTTGAACTCTATGGCTTTTCTTGATTCTGAACTCTTCCTTCTCCTCTCTGTGCTCTTTTCACTCCTGCTGCCCTTCTCTCAGCAGTTCTTATGTCCTTCTACTCTGTCCTTCTATCTAAACCCCCTTCCTGGGTGTTTAAATCGCTTTTTTCGCCTTCCCTCCGCCCCCTGCTGATGCGTGAGAGTGGAGAGGGCAGAGGGAAGTCCCGACGCCGCCCCCTCCCTACTGCTCATGCCGGCACCGCCCCTCTTCCTTCAGTCAGTGAAGGAATAGGGGCGGGGCCGGCGTGAGCAGCGGGGAGGGGGCCCAGGACTTCCCTCCGCCCACTGCTGACACGCGAGAGAGGAGAGGGCAGAGGGAAGTCCCGGCGCGCCCCTCCCTGCGGCTCGCGCGGCACCGCCCCTCTTCTTTCAGTCAGTGAAGGAAGAGGGGCGGGGCCGCGTGAGCAGCGAGGGGTGGCTAGACTCCTTCCACCCCTGCTGACGCGAGACAGAAGGGGGCTGAGGGAAGTCCCGGCGCCGCCCCCTCCCTGCGGCTCGCGCCAGCACCGCCCCTCTTCCTTGAGTCAGTGAAGGAAGAGGGGGGGGCTGGCATGAGCAGCGGGGGAGGGCCTAGGACTTCCCTCCGCCCACTGCTGATGCGTGAGAGTGGGAGAGGGCAGAGGGAAGTCCGGCGCCGCCCCTCCCTACTGCTTGCGCGGCTCGCCCCTCTTCCTTCAGTCAGTGAAGGAAGAGGGGCGGGGCCGGCGTGAGCAGCGGGGGGGGGCCTAGGACTTCCTTCCACCCCCTGCTGACGCACGAGACAGGAGGGGGCAGAGGGAAGTCCCGGCGCCGCCCCCTCCCTGCTGCTCGCGCCAGCACCGCCCCTCGTCCTTCAGTCAGTGAAGGAAGAGCGGCAGGGCCGGCGCGAGCAGCAGGGGCGCCCCCGCAAGCGGCTCTGCCTCCAGTAAGCGGCCCCACCCCCGCAAGCGGCACCACCCCCGCAAGCAGCCCCACCCCCCAGAGCGGGGGCGGCGCTTCAAGAGTGTGGCCTAGGGTGCCACAATCGCGTAATTCGGGCCTGTTATTTAAACTGGAATGTGTATTTATATCATGATCTGATCACCATGCTCAATATATCCCATATTCATGGGGGTATTGGGACAACAATACAAAAGGTTTGGTAAGATAGACCCTCCCCCGAATCAAACTCAACCACACACACACACACCCCACCCAGATCAAAATCCTGGCTACAGCCCTGACAATACCTGTAAGAATGTGGCCTAAATGTGAATATTTATTTATTTATTTATTATTCCAATTTCCATACCGCCCCTCCCTGAAGGCCCGTTGCGGTTTATAATATCCAAACCTATACACCAGTGTTTCTCAACCTTTTTTTGAGCCGCGGCACACTTTTAACATTAAAAAAATTCGGGGGCACACCACCAACCAAAATGACACAAAATGACACTCTAACACAATAAAGAATGGTTGGGGGCTGGTGGCCTGCTGGGAGCAGCTGCTGGGAGTGCCGAAGCCGAGAGGGGCGGAGCCAGGCTGCGCCATGCCCCGCCCCTACCCCCAGCTTCACCTCTCCCAGCAGCTGCTCCAGCCTTGAGGGGGCAGTGCCAAGCCAGCATTGTGGCAGAGACAGCACAATGCTGGCTGGAGCACTGTCCCCTCAAGGCTGGAGCAGCTGCTGGGAGTGCCGAAGCCGGGAGGGGGCAGAGCCAGGCCGCGCCATGCCCCGCCCCTCCCCCCAGCTTCCGGCCCTTCCTCCTCCCCCCAAGCAGCAGGAGTTCGGCAGGAAGGGGGGGAGGAGGGGGGGCAGAGAGCTTTTCTCGCGGCACAGCAGGAGGTCCGTCACGGCACACTAGTGTGCCACGGCACACTGGTTGAGAAAGACTGCTATACACAACAGTAAACAATACATTTAAGACAGTTAAAATAGAATTGAATATCATGGATAGCTGAGACCGAAAGCCTGCCGAAAAAGAGTTGTTCTGCAAGCCCTCCGAAAGGAAGGCAACTCTCTAATTGCTCGCACCTCTTCAGGCAAGGCATTCCAAAGATTTGGTGCCACAACTGAGAAGGCTCTTTGCCTAGTTCGGGGCTGTCCAACTGGCGGCCCGGGGGCCGTATACGGCCCCCCAGCACCTTTCCTACGGCCCCCTCATCTCTTTAATAAAAAATAAAAATAGAAAAATAAATTAAATTAAAAAAATAAAAAAATTACCCACTTCCGGGTTCCGGAGGAAGTCTCGCGAGACTACGCCAGCCACGCGGGATTTCGATCTCAACGCGAGATCACGCCTGCGTTGATATCGAAATCCCGCGTGGCTGGCGTAGTCCCGCGAGACTCCTCCTGTTGCCGAAATCTCGGCTACTGAAGCCCTGCGGCCCACACAGACACGATTTGGACGCGATCTCTCCATCTTTCCTGGCTCGGTCGCTCGTCACCTCTTTCGTGGTCCGGCTACTCCTGGATCCTGCGCGTTTGGGAAGGTAGGCTGAAGCAGGGGCTCCCTTTGTTATTATTAATATACTAGCTGTACCCGGCACGCGTTGCTGTGCCCTTTTTAGGAGATGCGAAAGTCCAATCATCCACGGTGTGCCCTCCCTCTAAACTGCAGTTGGATGGAGTGTGGGTCATGGGGGGCATGGTGTGCCAAGTTGGGTCTTGATTGGTCTTGGTTCTGGGCCACAGTGGTCTGTGGGGAATGATGGGTTTTGAAGTACTACAAATCCCATTTTCCATGGTGGTACTTCAAGTCCCATCATGCATGGTCGGGGCTCTGTGTGCCAAGGTAGGTTACTGTAAATTCAGGCCATACACAATGTCCCATGAGCTGAGGCCTAGTTAGGAACAGCAAGTTAATGAAGCCTTACTGTCAATTCAGGCCATACACAATGTCCCATGAGCTGAGGCCTAGTCGGGAGAATCAAGTTAATGAAGCCTTACTGTCAATTTTGGGCGTGGTCTGTGATTTTTTTGGGGTGTAAATTTTCGGTTGGAATTGATTTGGGTGTTTGTGGTTTGGGGATTGGCTCAGGCCTTTTCCTTATTCTGTTTTGGCAGTTTATTATGGATCGGAATTTTCATGTTGGCTGGCCAGTGCAGCAGTTATGCAAATCCGCCCTTATTGATTGATTGATTGATTGATTTTATTATTTATGAGTCGCCCTCCACGTCAGTGCTCCGGGCGACTTACACATAAAACACATAAAAGAGTTCAATAGTTAAAAGCTAAAAGAATAGGAAGATTAATTAAAATAGTTCCAGTAACTCAGGCTAAGTCTGGAGGGTGTCCTTAGCGTAGCCTTCGGAAGAGCCAGGTCTTCAATGCGGTCAGGAACTGGGGCATATCCCGGATAGCTCTCTGATCCGCCGGCATCAAGTTCCAAAGAACAGGGGCCGCGATGGAAAAGGCTCTCCGTCTCGTGGTGTCGAGGCGGGCCTCACTCACACCTGGGATGCGGAGAAGGTCCCTGTTTCCTGAACGCGGTGACCTTAATTAAGCTGGGCCGGCGCCATGGAGGGCCTTAAAGGTGAGCGACAAGATCTTGTGGATGGCTCTGAGCTCGACTGGCAGTCAGTGCAGGCGCTGTAGAGATGGCGCGATATGGCATCTCAGTGGTGTCCCGGTGAGGAGTCTGGCGGCTGCATTCTGCACTAGCTGGATTTACGAGTGGTTGACTGCGGCAACCCACATTACAAGGCATTACAGTAGTCCAGCCGCGATGTCACTGTGGCATGGACCACCAGCCAGCGCATCCGATGGAAGGTAAGGTGCCAGTTGGCGTGCCTGGCGAGGTGGAAGAAAGCTCCCTTACTTGTCGCAGCAACCTGGGCCTCCAGTGAGAGTCTTGAGTCTAGTATCACACCGAGACTCTTCACCGACGGGCCGGGATCAGCGGCTCTCCCTCAAAGAGAGGCAGCGGAATGGGTGGCTCTGGGCGTCCCGGCTATAGAATCTCAGTCTTTGATGGATTGATCTTAAGTTTGTATTGGCAGCCAATCATGTTGTTCAGAATGTAGAGGCTGGGTGAGTCTTTGCCTTTACGATGAAACGGTAAAGCTTTGGGGGCCTTTTAGGTTTTGGGGGAGAAAGTTTCTTTGCTACAAACGTACCTTGCTTGAGGCCTATTTCTGTTGGCAAGTATTGTGTTTCTGCGTTGTATGGTTTCTTTGTTTGAGGTATACATCACATGACGTGAACCCATTTATATAATAGATTTAATGGTATATTTTGGCCATATTATGTGTTCCATGCATCCATCCATCCCTCTTTATTAATATTATATTTGTGGGCGGAGCCGGCGGGGAGGGGGCGGAGCCAGGGAGGGGCGTGGGGAGGGGTGTGGAGGGGCGGAGCCGGGGGCTTGGCCCCCCAGGTGATCAGTGACCGGAATTCCGGCCACAGGTCCGGTAGAAGTTGGACAGCCCTGGTAGTTGATGATACATGATAAGTCCGGACATTAGGGACTTCGAGGAGGTTTTGATCTTCCGACCGTAGTGATCTCTGGGAGTTGGACTCCATGGCTAATGAGCCTGTGATTTCCACGTTCTGAAGTGATCCTCTCAAACCACCCTTCAATGAAATGGTGAATGGAGGGGGGACATATTTGCATAGGTCTACAAAGGCATTTCCTCTATCTCCCTCCCTCCCTCCCTCCGACTGCTGAGTGTTTTCATCCTTGGGGCAAATTGCACAACCGCTCATTTGGATGGCATGTTCTCCAAACCCAACTGAGTATTTTTCTTCTCCACGATTTTCAGGTGTGGCAGGAAACTATTCTGCATCGGGCATCTTGTCCCCGTCCCCCCCCTTCTCCCAGTTTTCCTTCAACTCATCCTTTTGGTATGCATGGCAAGGAGTAGACATTGGGAAGGCGGGTAGACTCCATGCCAAGTTGACAATTAAAGCACGATGAAACGGTAAAGCTTTCAACAGAACCAAATGCGGCCAGGATTCAGGCTTAAGGCGCAGTCTCCAGTTAAAGCAGGGGTCGGGAACCTTTTTGACTCCGAGAGCCATGAAAGCAAAGTATTTGGAAATTTCTTTCAGTGAGAGCCATGTAATACAGTGTTTCCCAACCTTTTTTGAGCCGCGGCACACTTTTAACATTAAAAAAATTTCGGGGGCACACCACCAACCAAAATGACACTCTTAACACAGTAAAGAACAGCTGGGGGTTGGTGGCCTGCTGGGAGCAGCTGCTTGGAGTGCCGAGGCCGGGAGGGGCGGAGCCAGGCTCTGCCATGCCCCGCCCCTACCCCCCAGCTTCACCTCTCCCAACAGCTTCTCCAGCCTTGAGGGGCAGTGCCAAGCCAGCGGTGCCAGTGCCAGCACAATGCTGGCTTGGCATTGTCCCCTCAAGGCTGGAGCAGCTGCTGGTAGTGCCAAAGCCCCCTCCCCCCAGCTTCAGCTCTCCTACAGGCCGCCATGCCCCACCCCTCCCCAGCTTCAGCTCTCCTACAGGCCACGCCATGCCCCGCCCCCTCCCCCAGCTTCAGCTCTCCTACAGGCCACGCCATGCCCCGCCCCCTCCCCCAGCTTCAGCTCTCCTACAGGCCACGCCATGCCCGCCTCCTCCCCCCCAGCTTCAGCTCTCCTACAGGCCACGCCATGCCCCGCCCCCTCCCCCCAGCTTCAGCTCTCCTACAGGCCACGCCATGCCCCTCCCCCTCCCCAGCTTCAGCTTTCCTGCAGGCCACGCCATGCCTCCCCCCCAGCTTTAGCTCTCCTACAGGCCACGCCATGCCCGCCCCCTCCCCAGCTTCAGCTCTCCTACAGGCCACACCATGCCCCTCCCCAGCTTTGGCTCTCCCACACGCCACGCCATGCCCCTCCCCCTCCCCCAGCTTCAGCTCTCCTCCCACAGGCCACACCATGCCCCTCCCCAGCTTTAGCTCTCCTACAGGCCACGCCATGCCCCGCCCCTCCCCCAGCTTCAGCTCTCCTACAGGCCACACCATGCCCCACCCCTCCCCCAGCTTTAGCTCTCCTACAGGCCATGCCATGCCCCTCCCCCTTCCCCAGCTTCAGCTCTCCTACAGGCCACGCCATGCCACGCCCCCCCCAGCTTCAGCTCTCCTACAGGCCACGCCATGCCCCTCCCCCCCCCCAGCTTCGGCTCTCCTACAGGCCACGCCATGTCCCGCCTCCCCAGCTTCAGCTCTCCTACAGGCCACGCCATGCCCCGCCCCTCCCCCAGCTTCAGCTCCTACAGGCCACACCATGCCCCTCCCCTTCCCCCAGCTTCAGCTCTCCTACAGGCCACGCCATGCCCCGCCCCCCCCCCAGCTTCAGCTCTCCTAAAGGCCACGCCATGCCTCCTCCCCCAGCTTCAGCTCTCCTACAGGCCACGCCATGCCGCCCCCCCCCCCCAGCTTCAGCTGTCCCACAGGCCACGCCATGCCCCTCCCTCCCCCAGCTTCAGCTCTCCCACAGGCCACGCCATGCCCCCCCCCCAGCTTCTGGCTCTCCTGCAGGCCACGCCATGCCCCGCCCTCCCCAGCTTCAGCTCTCCTGCAGGCCACGCCATGCCCTCCCCCAGCTTCAGCTCTCCTACAGGCCATGCCATTCCCTCTCTCCCCAGCTTCAGCTCTCCCACAGGCCATGCCATGCCCCGCCCCTCCCCAGCTTCAGCTCTCCTGCAGGCCACGCCGCCCCTCCCCCCAGCTTCAGCTCTCCTACAGGCCACGCTATGCCGCCCCTCCCCCCAGCTTCAGCTCTCCACGCAGGCCACGCCATGTCCCGCCCCTCCCCAGCTTCAGCTCTCCTACAGGCCACGCCATGCCCGCCCTCCCCAGCTTGGCTCTCCTACAGGCCACGCCATGCCCCCTCCCCCCCAGCTTGGCTCTCCTACAGGCCACGCCATGCCCCGCCCCCTCCCCCAGCTTCAGCTCTCCTACAGGCCCCGCCATGCCGCCCCCCTCCCCAGCGTCAGCACTCCTACAGGCCGCGCCAAGCCCCGCCGCCCCTCCCCAGCTTCAGCTCTCCCACAGGCCACGCCATGCTCCCCTCCCCCTAGCTTCAGCTCTCCTACAGGCCACGCCATGCCCGCCCCCTCCCCCAGTTTCAGCTCTCCTACAGGCCACGCCATGCCCCGCCCCTCCCCAGCTTCAGCTCTCCTACAGCCGCGCCATGCCCGCCCCCTCCCCCAGCTTCAGCTCTCCCTACAGGCCACGCCATCTCCTCAGGCCGCCTCTCCCCAGCTTCAGCTCTCCTACAGAGGAGGAGCATGAGCGGTGGATGGGCTTCAGTGGGCAGGGCTCCTCCTCCACGCGGCTTCAGCGAGCGAGGGCAAGAGTCATGGTGGGAGTCATGGCGGATTGAGGCTGGCTGGGAAATGACCAGCTGAGGCGGCGCCCAGCCTTCGTCTTTGTCTTTGCTGCCGCCCGGCCGTTCCTCCTCCCCCCCAAGCAGCAGGAGTTCGGCAGGGGGGGGGGGAGGAAGGGGGGCAGAGAGCTTTTTCTCGTGGCACAGCAGGTGGTCCGTCACGGCACACTAGTGTGCCACGGCACACTGGTTGAGAAAGACTGATGTAATCTGTATACCTTTATAAAACGGAATGTTTGTATGTGTGCGGAGGGCGGGAGTGCGGAAGGGCGGATATGTGGCAGCCACTTTCACAGGCCACAGCGACCAGCGCGGGTGATGGACCTGCACCAAACTTGGTAAACATAACCCCTAACCCCTTTACGTCCTGGTGCGGTTCGGGGACATGACCCACGGATTATGGGATTTGTAGTACTTTCAAACACTTTGGTTCCCACAGACCACTGAGGCCACCGCAAAGGACCAATACAGACCACACTTAGCACACACAGCCCCCATGACCCACTCTACGTCCTGGTGCAGTTTGCAGGAGGGTGGACCATGGATGAAGTACCTCTACTCACTTCCCAAGTCCGCTGCAACTCTCATCCAATCACTGTTCGAGACCAAACTTGGCAGACATAACCCCTATGACTGCCCCTTATGTCCTGGTGAGGTTCGGGGAGGACTGACAATGGATGATGGGATTTGTAGTACTTTCACACCCCTCTGTTCCCACAGACCACTGTAGCCCCCCAAAAAACACTGATACAGACCACACTTGGCACACAGAGCCCCAGTGACCCATTCTACATACTACTGAAGTTTGGAGGGGGGCAGAACATGGATGATGGGACTTGCAGTACCTTCCCTCACTTTCCAAGCCTGCTACAAACCTAATCCAATGACTGATCAAAACCACACCTGGCACACAGAGCCCTCATGACCCACTCTACATCCTGGTGCTGTTTTGTGTGAGACGGACCACGGATGATAGGACTTGAAGTACCTTCACTCACTTCCTATGATGCAACCCTCATCCATTCACCAATACAGACCAAACTTAGCACACAGAGCCCCCATGACCCAATCTACATCCTACTACACTTTGGGGGAGGGTGGACCAGAGATGATGGGACTTCCACTATTTTCAGTAATTTCATGATACCACTGCAACTCCCAATAATGATGGATCAAGACCAAACTTGGCACACAGAGCCCCCATGACCCACTCTACATCCTGCTGCACTTCTCAAATGACCCGGACACCGCCGGTCCCAAGCTAGTATATATAATATACTGTATTTTCAGACTGAATTCAACTAAAAAGAAAAGGATTCCCCCGGCAGAATGATGGGACACTTATTTATTTATTTATTTATTATTTGCAGTACTTTTACCCCGCCCTTCTCACCCCCGAAGGAGGACTCAGGGGGTCCTTTTGGACCCCTAGGCCACACTTTGGAATTACGCCCCCCCCCTCCAACGGAGCAAGGGGAATCCTGGCCTAATTCTAACTCTGCTTCTCCTTCTTTTTCCCCGCAGGCTCTGAGCCCTTCTTCCGGCATTCCCCTCTCGGTGTGAAGGCTGCTGCGGGTTCGCAAGTGTGCTGAGATTCAAGCCGCCTCTGCCTCCTCCGCCATGTTCCTGGGTGCCGCGCATGCCTGGCAGCGGCCTCGGGGGCTTCCTTTCCTTCCTCCTCTTGACTCAAGGAAGGAGGGTGTGAGGAGGAGGAGGAAGGAAGGGAAGCCCCCAGGGCCACTGCTGGGCATGCGCAGCACCCCTTGTCAACTAAGGAGGGCGAGAGCGCCTCTGCCTCCTCCGCCACATTCCTGGCAGTGGCCCCGGGGGTTTCCCTCCGACTCCTCCTCATGCCCTCCTTCCTTGACAAGCGCTCTCCCCCTGCTCTCCCCCAAGAGAGAGAGAGAGAGAGAGAGTCATCTCTGTTGCGTTTTTGTTTCAACATTTTTCTTTGGTCCATGATCTGCGCCCCCCTTGCCTTGCGCCCCTAGGCCATGGCCTAAGTTGGCCTTATGGGTAATCCGGGCCTGCTCAGGGCGGCCAAAAAGGCAACAATGTGATGCCTAATCTATATATATAAAGGAACAGTCGTCATGTGAAGACTACCTGAAACAGAGAAACCTTACAACGCAGAAACACAAAACTTGCCAACAGAAATAGGCCTCAAGCAAGGTACGTTTGTAGCAAAGAAACTTTCCCCGAAACCTAAAAGGCCCCGAAAACAACGAGTAAAAATAAAACTACATTTCCCAGCATCCTCCGGGGCTGCCAGCCTGTACAATATGACAACATGAATGGCTGCCAATAAGGGCGGTTGCATAACTGCTGTACTGGCCAGCCAACATGAACATTCCGACCCATAACAAACTGTCAGCCAGAGCCTCCAACAACGCTTTCAAATCAGCAGACCATGATGGAGATCAACACCATTCAAGGGGAGCTCTTCTTCCTTTCCCAAAAGATCTCCAGTGGCTTGGAATTCCACATTAATAAGAGGACCATCCAGCAACAATGGGGTTTGCCAAGGAGGGTGCTCCAGCCCCTCTATATGCTGGCTCCAAGGGATGGAGGTCATCACCAAGTACCTTCTGATGCCCAGCGCTGGAAGAGCTCCCTCAGATGGCCTGTCCATGAGGAAAGCCTCACCGGACATCGACCAATGGGTGCAAAAGACACAGAGCAGGACATCTTGACACAGAGCAGGGAGGGAGCAGCCAAGGGGAGCTTCCCCATGGCTCCTCCCTCGCTCCTAAAGCCCCCTTCATGCCACCCTCAAAAGCGAGCAAAATCGCCCGCTTCTGAGGGCGGGATGACGGCTTTAGAAGGGAGGGAGGAGCCAAGGGGAGGCCCTGCCCTTGGGGCCACTGCCTCGCATGCGCGCTATCGGCTCCGGGGGTTGAACTTTCATAATAATTTTTTTAAAAAAAATACCTACTTCCGGGTTCGGAGCAAGTATCGCGAGTATACGCAATCCACACGGGATTTCGCTGTCAACGCGAGATCACGCTGGGCGTTGACAGCGAAATCCCGTGTGGATTGCGTATTCTCATGATACTCTTCAGCTACTCTACTACTGGATCGCTGAGGCCCACAGACGCGATTAGGACCTTCTTCGACTCAGTCAGTCGTCGCCTCTCTCGTCGTCCGGGTACTCCTGGATCCTGCGCGTTTGGAAAAGGTAGGCCGAAGCAGGGGGCTCCTCAGGGGCTCCTCATTCCCTCCCCCATCTCCCCTCATGTATTAAATCTAAAATTAAATATTTAAAGATGAAATAAGGGAGATGGGGTACATTAAAATAAGGGGAGGGAGGATGGAATTAAATATATTTAATATTAAATAAAAATAAGGGAGAGGGCGCCGGGGAGAGGCGGAGCCGGGGGCAGGGCGGGGCGGAGCCGGGGTGGGGGCAGACGTATCGGGGGTGTCAGAGGGGTCGGCTTATATAAGCCGTACCCCGAAAGTAAGACGTACCTCGGGCGGCATGGCGTGGCTTCGTGGCTGTGCGACGAGAGGCTCCCAGAGGGGCTCAAAAGGGGCCCGGAATCCTCCTCCTCTTCCTCCTCTTCCTTCCAGCGGCGCCTTCTCCCTCTCGTCGGTTCCGCCCCCCTCCCTTCAGTGAAGGGAGGAGGGGCAGAGCCGCCGCCGGCGAGAGAGAAGAGCGCCGGGTGATCCCGCCCCAGGGCGACTCAGGCGCTCGCCGCTGCCCCGCCGCCCGCTCGTGTTTGGAGCGCGGGCAAGCGGGGCGCCGGGAAAAGCGCCTGAGTCCCCTGCAGGCGGACTTCCGCCGGCGCTTCTTCCTCCGCCGGCGGCGGCTCGCCTCCTCCCTTCACTGAAGGGAGGGGAGCAGAACTGGCGAGAGGGAGAAGGCGCCGCTGGGAGGAAGAGGAGGAAGAGGGATGGAAGGCGCCACAGGAGGAAGAGGAGGAAGAGGAGGAGGATTCCGGGCCCCTTTGAGCCCTCTGGGAGCCTCTCGCCGCACAGCCACGGCGGTAAGTCTTACTTTTGTCTTACTTTCGGGTACCGTCGCCCAATATAAGACGTGCGAAAGTAAGCTTTTTTAGTGGGATTTTGGGGTCAAAAGAAAGTAAGATGCTGTCTTACTTTCGGGAAACACGGTAACAGTAAGAGTAAAACAGCTTTTGTGAGCATGCCGGGGGGCCGGAACCCCAACCATGGGGGGGGGGGGAGTCCATAAACCGTCTCTTTATTACATTTTTAAACCACCCAATGGCTGAAGTTCTCGCAATAAAGCAGAAATTAAAAACATAAAGTACAATAACACACACAACCCCGATAATGGAAAAGGTCAGATAAGTTGGAGACGAAACCAGAATCAGCACACCATTGAAACAAAAGTAAAATCAGCAGCAAAAGGATAAATCCCAGGCGGAGTTAAAAACAAGCACAATAACGGGGAAAAAACAACAAGTCTCATGCCAAGGAAGTTTACACCAGTGAATGGAAAGATGTAAACAGAGGAAACCTTGGAGAGTGCGCCAACGATTTGGGGCCATTTATTTATTATTTTTTTTTTTTATTTATTACTTTGGACTTTTATGCTGCTGAACTCCATGAGGCTTGCAGCGGCTTACAAGGCCAAGAGGCAACAAATAACATAGCATAGATCAGGGCTGTCCAACTTCTACGGGCCCAAGGGCCGGAATTCCGGTCACTGATCACCTGGAGGCCGAAGGGTCTGCCTCCGCCCCGGTTCCGCCCCCTCCCCTCCCCCTCCCCTCCCCCAGCTCCGCCCTCTACCCAGCTCCGCCCCCTCCCCGGCTCCAATTTAGTTACAATTGACCTTGAGTTGTGGAGTTGTAGTTCACCTCCATCCAGAGAGCACTGTGGACTCAAATAATGATGGATCTGGACCAAACTTGGCATGAATACTCAATATACCCAAATGGCAACACTGGTGGGTTTGGGGGAATGTTTCCTAATACCTTTGAGTTATTTGAGTCCACACACCAAAAAAACCCCAAACACCTCAATGCCGTCGCAGGGCTTGATGGGGCCTCCTTTCCCAGAGGCGGGTGGAGGAGGCCCAAAGAGCTCCCCTCCCTCCCCTCCCTGAAGGGAAAACAGCCGCGAGGGCAGGCGCAAAGGAAGCCATGTTGCGCCCTGCACGCGGGGGAAGGCAGCACAACAAGGGGGAGGTGGCGCGGAGGAGGGGAAGGAAGCGTCGCCAAGGAAACCGTCGCTGAGGGACCCCTCCCCCCCTCACCCAACGTCCCACTGTTTTTAGATTGATTGATTCGAGCCAGGCCCTTTCCTGACCCATACTGCGGGAGCCCCGCCACAGGGCCGAAGCGCCAACGCCGCCGCCGTCCCCGAAGAGCCCCGCTGGAGCCGAGGCCAAGCTCAGGCCGGGCGCGGCGGCTCTCCCATCCGTGGGCGGGAAGCGAGGGCCCTCCACAGGAAGAGGACGGAGCCAGGAGGGGCTTTCCCTGCCTCACCCCTCCTCCCTCTCTCTCTGAGGGAATGGGGCTGGCCTGGAAGCAGCTGCGAGGGAGGAGGAGGCGCACACCCAGGCCGGCCGCAAATCGCCTAAAGGGGGCCTCCATCGCCTAAAGCCCGGACCCCAGAAAGTTCTAGCACGCAGCAGGTTCCAGGGCTTGGGCTCAAGCGATGCAGGCCTCCCTTCTCTTGGGTAGGCAGTGGCAAGCGACCCAGGGCCAAGGAGTCTGCTGCTCTTCGGCCTCCGACGCCGCCTTCTCCGACGCGGGGGGGGGGGGGGTTGTGGCCAGGTCGCTGGTAGAGGGGCGACCGGCAGCTGGCAGGCTCGGCGTCGGGGCCGCGCCCTCGGAGCCCTCGCCAGAACTTCAGAGGCGTCTAGTGCCTCTGGGGGGGGGGCACCAGCGACAGCCGCCGCTTCGTCCCGTCAGTCGGGGAGGTGAGGGCTGAGCCCTCGAGTCATACAGGGCCGCAGCCCCTGAGGAATGGGGAGGGTGGGGCTAAGGACGCCAAGCGGCTCGGGATCGCGCCATCTTGACACCCCCAGCCACGCCTCTCCTGGCGGGCCCAGGGGTCTCGCAACCAAGTACCCCCCAAGGGCTCCACCAGGGCGTTTCCGCTGAACCAGCCATCTCCCCGGGTCTCTCCTCGGAATGGGGGGGGCTCCCCGCCACAGGCCCGGGGCCCGCTCCCCACCCCTCCGTTGTCAGCCTCCTCCTCAGTCTCCGACCTCAGTTGGCCCAGGTGGCTGCTCAGGCCGCTCAGGAGGCCAGGCCCCGCACTCTCACTTACAGAGGAGGAATAATAATAATATCTTCCGAATAATAGTAATACATTTTATTTATATTCCACCTTTCTCCCCTAGGGCAGTGTTTCCCAACCGGTGTGCCACGGCACACTAGTGTGCCGCGAGCGATCGTCAGGTGTGCCGTGGGAAATTGGAACCTGCAATCCCCTTTCTTCCTCTCCTGCCGAACACTTTTTTCTTCTCATAAGGACATAAGAACATAAGAAGAGCCATGCTGAATCGGGCCTCAGCCCATCTAGTCCAGCATTCTGTATCACACAGTGGCGCACCAGTTGTACACGGGGATCTCGAGCAGAAAGGAGGGCAAAACCCTGACCTGCTCCCGACCCCCACAACCAGTACCCAGGGAAATCCTGCCCACCTCAACCAACTCCGAGGTGGCACTTGAATGTCCTTTTCAGTAACTACCGATACACTTGGTATCCATGAATCTGTCTAATCCTGCCTTGAAGCTGTCCAGGCTGACCGCTGTCACAACCTCCTCTGGAAGTGAGTTCCATAACCCAGTGTTTCCCAACCAGGGTGCCATGACACACTAGTGTGCCGTGAGCAGTCATCAGGTGTGCCGTGGGAAATTGGAACCTCCAATACCCTTTCTTCCCCTTCCTGCCCACAGTGCTCTCTGGGTGTAGGTGAACTACAACTTCAAACTCAAGGTCAATTCCCAAGCAAACCCTTTCAGTACTTTCTGTTGGTAATGAGAGTTCAATAGGCCAAGTTTGGTTCAATTCCATTGTTGCAAGAGTTCAGGATGCTCTTTGATTGCGTGTTAACTATAAATCCCAGAAACTGTAACTCCCAAATGTCAAGATCTATTTTCTCCAAACTCCATCTGTGTTCACATTTGGGCATATTGAGTATTCATGCCAAGTTTGGTCCTGATCCAACATTGTTTGAGTCCACAGTGCTCTCTGGATATAGGTGAACTACAACTCCAAAACTCAAGGTCAATGCCCACCAAACTCTTATAGCGTTTTCTCTTGATTATGGGAGTTCTGTGTGGGAATTTGTGTTCTTTCTGCCATTCCTGCCAGGATATCTATGTTGTGTTCATCGAAACAGGCCCAGGTTTCACACTGAGTGTATAAATACATTTAAAAACATATTAACTATATGTATTACTGTGTTAGAGTGTCATTTTGTGTCATTTTGGTTGGTGGTGTACCCCAGGATTTGGTAAATGTAAAAAGTGTGCCGCAGCTCAAAAAAGGTTGGGAAACACTGCCATAACCCAATGACCCTCTGGGTGAAGAAATATTTCCCTTTATTAGTCCTAATTTTCCTACCTTGGAGCTTCAGGGAGTGCCCTCTAGTCCTAGTGTTTTGGGACAAAGAAAATAATTCTTCTCCACTCGAGCTCTGCTTCTCCCAACGGGCGAGGGACCAAACTTGGCACACAGACCCCCCCAAGATGCACCCTACATCCTGGTGCAGTTTGAGGAAGGATGGAGCATGGATGATGGGACTTGCAGTACTTTAATTCACTTCCTTAGAGCACTGTGGCCCACACCAATGACGAATCAGGCCCAAACTTGGCACACAGAGGCCCAATGGCCCACTTTACACATCTGGTGCGGTTTACGGCAGGATGGCTCACAAATGATGGGATTTGCAGTACCTTCATCCAACCTTCTAGAGGTGCCCTCGGTGAAACTGGCTAGGCTGATATCAACTCGCTGGAGGGCGTTCTCAGTCATAGCACCTACGCTGTGGAACGCCCTCCCGGCCAAAACACGGGCCATTAAGGACCTGCTCCCATTTAGACGGGCCTGTAAAACCCATCTTTTTAAGCAGGCCTTCGATGGGTAGGTCCTGTCCATATGCCGCCATCTGTTCACTCACCTGTTAGACGATATGTCGTATTACTGTTTTAATTGCTCCTGTTTTAATCTTGCTGTTTTTATTGTTTTTAACCGTATGCATTTAATTGCATGTATTTTGCTGTGCTTTGTGGCTACTGCGAGCCGCCGCGAGCCCCCGGGAGTCGGCGGCATAGAAGCCGAAATAATAAATAAATAAATAAATACATTTCCCACAGAGTAAATTCTGAGGTAGCAAAGTTTGCAGACGACACTAAACTGTTCAGGGTAGTTAAAAATGAAACTGATTGTAAAGAGCTCGAGAAAGATCTCTCGAAATTGAGTGAATGGGCAACCAAGTGGCAAATGCATTTTTACGTTAACAAGTGTAAAGCCAGGCACATCGGGGTAAAGAACCCCAACTACACCTACCAATTGATGGGGTCAGAGCTTTCCGAGACAAACCAGGAAAGGGATCTTGGGGTCTTCGTGGACAGCTCAATGAAGATGTCAACCCAGTGCGCTGCAGCAGTGAAAAAAGCAAATTCTATGCTTGGCATGATCAGGAAGGGAATCGAAAATAGGTCGTCAAATGTTGTATTGCCTCTCTACAAATCTATGGTGAGGCCACATTTGGAGTACTGTGTACAATTCTGGTCTCCGCACCTCAAGAAGGATATAACGGAACTGGAAAAGGTACAGAAAAGGGCAACAAGAATGATCCAAGGGATGGAGCGGCTCCCTTACGAAACCAGGTTGCAACGCCTTGGTCTTTTCAGCCTTGAAAGAGGGCGTCTAAGAGGTGACTTGATCGATGTGTATAAAATCATGCATGGGATAGAAAAGGTGAACAAAGAAAAACTATTTTCTCTGTCACCCAACACTAGGACTAGAGGGCACTCCCTGAAGCTCCAAGGCAGGAAAATTAGGACTAATAAAGGGAAATATTTCTTCACCCAGAGGGTCATTGGGTTATGGAACTCACTTCCAGAGGAGGTTCTGACAGCGGTCAGCCTGGACAGCTTCAAGGCAGGATTAGACAGATTCATGGATACCAAGTGTATCGGTAGTTACTGAAAAGGACATTCAAGTGCCACCTCGGAGTTGATGGAGGCAGGCAGGATTTCCCTGGGTACTGGTTGTGGGGGGTCGGGAGCAGGTCAGGGTTTTGCCCTCCCTTCTGCTCGAGATCCCCGTGTACAACTGGGGGCCACTGTGTGACACAGAATGCTGGACTAGATGGGCTGAGGCCCGATTCAGCATGGCTCTTCTTATGTTCTTATGTTCTAACATTGCAGCCCCTACAAATCAGAGACCAGACCCAAACTTGGCACATAGAGTGCCCATGAGTTTTGAGTGGGACAGACCACGGATGATGGGAGTTGAAGTACCTTCACTCACTTTCTGAGACTGCTGCCACCCTCATCCAATGACTGATCAAGACCACACTTGGCACACAGAGCGCCCATGACCCACTCTACATCCTGGTGCAGTTTGGAGAACGGGGGACCATGGATGATGGGATTTCCAGTACCTTCCCCCACTTCCTGAGTCCACTGCAAGCCACATAAACATCTAATAGGAACCAACCTTGCCACACAATGCCTTCCTCAAATAACCCGGGCACCACCGGGTCCCCAAGCTAGTAAACAAATAAATATAAGAGAAGCAAAATGGCAATGGCATATCTGATGGTTTTTGTTTCTATTCCAAGTAGGCATTGTTGTCAGTCAACTACAAGGCCAAAACATTCAAAGGGGAGATTCTGGGAATGTGATATGCTGCGTAGGAGTGGCTACATGATCCCACAAAGTACCTGGAGAAAAAAATGACAAAGCGGGCTATATATATCCTAAAAGCATTAGCAATCTCTTGTAGGCAACCAAGATGGCTTCTGCTGATAGGAGGTGGCCCTTGAGGCTTCTCACGCCTACTCTTGGCAAACCCGAAGCAGTGACTCACCGCGACAAGCCCTCCGAAAGCAGGAGCAGCCATGGCGAAGGGAGGAATTGGCAACTGCGACTGACTTTTGTAGGTCTTTGATGTGACTTAGGATGAGTCAGATGATCCCAGGAGGAAGAGATTTATGTCAGATGGGGCAAGCATACTCAACAATTGAGTAAGACAAGGCCAGGGTTGATATTCTTATTAATTTGGGGTCTGCTTATTTATTTATTTATTATTTATTTACTTCATTTCTATTCCGCCCTTCTCACCCCGCAGGGGACTCAGGGCAGATTACAATGTATACATTTCATTTAGACACACAAACACACAAGACAGACAGAGGCAATTTAACATCTGGCCACCAGGGGGAGCTGTCGTACTCCTTCATTCTCTAAGAAACAAGGTTCTAGTCCCAAGCGTAATACAGTGGACAGTAGCACATCAACAAAGGCATAGATTGATAACCATATATATGGTGTATTATATCCCATCAAAAGTACATATATTTCATATGAAAATTCACAAGGTAATTGAGTGTGGTATCACCACCTAGAGCAGTCTTTCTCAACCAGTGTGCCGTGGCACACTAGTGTGCCGTGACAGACCTCCTGCTGTGCCGCGAGAAAAGCTCTCTGCCCCCCTTCCTCCCCCCTCCTGCCGAACTCCTGCTGCTTGGGGGGGGGGGAGGAGGAAGGGCCGGGCAGTGGCGAAGAAAAAGAAGAAGGGACCGGGGTGCCGCCTCCTTTGGCCATTTCCCCAGCCAGCCTCCAATCCACCATGACTTCCACCATGACTCTCGCCCCTCGCTCGCTGAAGCTGCGTGGAGGAGGACCCCGCCCACTGAAGCCCGTCCACCACTCATGCTCCTCCTCTGTAGGACAGCTGAAGCTGGGGGGAGGGGGCAGGGCATGGCGTGGCCTGGCTCTGCCCCCTCCCCCGGCTTCGGCACTCCCAGCAGCTGCTCCAGCCTTGAGGGGACAGTGCCAAGCCAGCATTGTGCTGGCTCTGGCACCGCTGGCTTGGCACTGCCCCCTCAAAGCTGGAGAAGCTGTGGGAGAGCTGAAGCCGGGGGAGGGGCGGGGCATGGCGCAGCCTGGCTCCGCCCCCTCCCCAGCTTCGGCACTCCCAGAAGCTGCTCCCAGCAGGCCACCATCCCCCAGCCGTTCTTTACTGTGTTAGAGTGTCATTTTGTGTCATTTTGGTTGGTGGTGTGCCCCCGGATTTTTTTAATGTTAAAAGTGTGCCACGGCTCAAAAAAGGTTGGGAAACACTGACCTAGAGCAGGGCTGTCCAACTTCTACCGGCCCAGGGGCCTGAATTCCAGTCAGTGATGACCTGGGGAGCCGTAGGGTCTGTCCCGGCCCCGGCTCCGCCCCTGCCCTGGCTCCGCCCCCACCCCACCCCTGCCCCACCCTGGCTCCACCCCCGCCCCACCCTGGCTCCGCCCCCACCCCTCCCCTGGCTCCAATTTACTTACAATTCCTAGTTGCATTATTAATTATAAAATAATTATAATATTTTACTAACATTAAATTTGGGGGGGGGGCATTCAAAAGGGCCATCCATACAATTAAATATAATATTTTACTAACATTAAATGCAGGGGGCATTCAAATACACAATTACATAATAATAACATAAAGGTTAGCCTACCTTCCCAAACGCGGGATCCAGGAGCAGCCGGACCACGAGCAGAGGCGACGACCGAGCCGAGGCAGCAGCCAGGAAGGTACCAATCACGTCTGCGTGGGCCTCAGGGATTAAGTAGCCGAGATTTCGGCAACAGGAGTATCGCGAGACTACGGAAGCCACACGGGATTTCGCTCTCAACGCAGGCGAGATTTCGTGAGAGCGAATCCGTGTGGCTTCCGTAGTCTCGCGATACTTTGCGAAACCCAGAAGTGGGTAATTTTTAAAAATATTTTAATTTAATTTATTTATTTATTTATTTTTTATTTAAAAAACTTAGGGGGCGTAGGGAAGGGGCTGGGGGCCGTATACGGCCCCCGAGCCGCCAATTGGACAGCCCTGGCCTAGAGTGTGGCTTCCACGTGGATTCCTAATCTAGCAAATCAACCAAGCAGCATCACATAATTAGCATCACATATATCAAAAAAGCAGCTTTACATAAGCAGCATCGCATGTATCAAAAGAGAAGCGTCACATATATTTGAGTAGAAATATCAAAATGGGTAAAGCCAGGTGAACTATATCCTATATCAAATAGACAGTATCACAATACAATTATTAAATTGCATACAATCTATCTATCTATCTATCTATCTATCTATCTATATATATATATTGACACGTTGTGCATCCCGGCAAATAGACAGCTAAACTATAAGCCGCAGAAGCACGAAAATCGGCAACACATTCCACCATACCACGAGGTACCTATACGGCCAAAAAAACCCGCCCTAGATACCTCGCAACACCCACAACCACAAGCCCCAAAAATCGGGCAACGGAACTGGCATCCCTGACTCTTTGCTGCCAACGCGCGTTTTGAACGTTCGCGCATGGCAGCCAGAGCGCAGCAGCCAGATCCCTTCACACATTCACCTCACCCTCCTCCTCCGTGACCAGCTCCCTCCCTCGCCGCCAGAAGCACTGGTGAAAACTGTGGGCCTGCGTGGCCTAGGCGCCGGCGCTGAAGCCCCGGCCTGGGAGTGGGAGCTCAACCTGGGCTGGGCGTGACGGAGGCCCGAGGATAGCCCTTCCGAGGCTGCCCGAGAGGCCCCTGCTGCACGCCTTCCTGGCCCGGAGGAGAGCCTTTCCGCCTCGGGAAGAAATGGCCTCTCCAACCCGGGCAACGAAGGCACGCAGTGGGGGGCCTCCCGGGCAGCCTCGGAAGGGCTCTCCTCGGGCCTCCGCAACGCCAGGCCCAGGCCGCCACCGCACACCGGCGTCTGGCTCCGCCTCGGGGGAAATGGCCTCTCCCACCCGGGCCACGAGGGCACGCAGCGGGGGCCTCCTGGGCAGCCTCGGAAGGGCTCTCCTCGGGCCTCCAGCCCAGGCCGCCACCGCACACTGCCGTCTGGCTCCAGGAAAGGTCTGCGCCATCGGTGAGGAAGGGGCCAGGGAGGGGAGGGGGGGGGGAGAAGGAAGGAAGGAAATGAGGGGGGTGAAAGTGTTGTAAATAGAAAGGACGGAAGGAAGAAGGAAAGGGAAGAGAAGAGAAGAGAATGAGCTGTATGAGGGAAGAAAAGAAGGGAAGGAAGGAAATACAGAACGAAGGAAGGAAAAGGAAAAGAAGGAGCTGTATGAAAGAAGAAAAAGGAAGGAGAGCAGGAAAGGGTCAGAGGAAGGAAGGAAGAGGGAGGATGGCGGAAAGAAGGAAGGAGAGAGAGGGAAGGAAAAAGAAGAAGTGCAGGAAAGGGTGAAGGGGGAGAAAGGAAGAGGAAGGAAAAAGGGAAGAGGGAGGATGGAGGAAAGAAGGAAGGAGAGAGAGGGAAAGAAAAAGAAGAAGAGCAGGAAAGGGTGAAGGGGAAGAAGAAGGAAGGAAGGAAGGAAGAGGGAGGATGGAGGAAAGAAGGAAGGAGAGAGGGGGAAAGAAAAAGGAGAGCAGGAAAGGGTCAAGGGGAGAAAGGAAGGAAGAGGGAGGAAGGAAGAGGGAGGATGGCGGAAAGAAGGAAGGAGAGAGAGGGAAAGAAAAAGAAGAAGAGCAGGAAAGGGTGAAGGGGAGAAAGAAAGGAAGGAAGAAAGGAAGAGGGAGGATGGAGGAAAGAAGGAAGGAGAGAGAGGGAAAGAAAAAGAAGGAGAGCAGGAAAGGGTGAAGGGGAGAAAGAAAGGAAGGAAGGAAGCAAGAGGGAGGATGGAGGAAAGAAGGAAGGAGAGAGAGGGAAAGAAAAAGGAGAGCAGGAAAGGGTCAAGGGGGAGAAAGGAAGAGGAAGGAAAAAGGGAAGAGGGAGGATGGAGGGAAAGGAAAGACAGAAGGAAGTAGGAAACACACACATACCCACAGCAACGCGCGGCTGGGTCAGCTAGTATGCTTATATAAGGTGGGGTCTTTCCTAAATAGGGAAACACCGGTCACTCACAAACTGTGTAAAGTTCGGCACAAGGTGATCCAAAATGTTATGTGCTCGTCCGTGAGTGGTTAATCCAATGAAAGCCGCAGGAGCCACCGCAAAAGGAACACAGATAGATAAGGAAATCCACGAAAGAAAGTAAATTGTAAATCCAAACGGCGCTATGAAGTGCTCTTCCGGAACTACGAGTCCCAGAGAAACGGACGGGGGAGCAGAAGTGATGCAATAAACGGGCCTAAATGCCGTGCTACTACCAATGAACTCCACCAAAAATATCAAGGTTAATATATCAAATGGTGATGTATATTAAAGCATAATATGTTCCCCTAAAAAATAGATGGAAAGGCCATTCAGTATCTATTAGGCATGAGAAAAATGAAATGGAAATTAAAAGGATTCGTAAGAGATTCGTATGTAATGGGACTTTTGAGGTTTTACGTATCGCTGCCGCGATCCCGGAAGTAGACTTCCTTTTACGGTCCTTGAGGCCAACAATTTGCGTTATGATCGTAAGAAATTCTTAGTATTAATTAATTAATTATTGTACTACGTACTCACTTCTCCCTGTCTTCTCCCCCTCATTTCCTTCCCGCCTTCACACAGCTTCGTCTTTTTCCCGCATTTCTTTGGGGAACTGGAAGTGACGCTGCTGCTAGGTAGGCAATGCATTCTGGAAAGTGTAGTCCTCCACGCTCCCCCCTCCTTCTCTTCCCCGTTGCTCTGCTGCCATGCCCCATCGCAGGGGCCAGCTTCACACACACGCGCGCGCTTCTCCTCCTCTCTCTCCCTGCGCTCTCTCAGATGCTTCTCTTCCCCGTTGCTCTGCCATGCCCCATCGCAGGGGCCAGCTTCAGCCCCCTCCAGGTACGTGTTTTGGACTTCAACTCCCACCATTCCTCACAGCCTCAGGCCTCTTCCTTTTCCTCTCAGCCTGGGCAAACTTGGGCCCTCGCTCCCCTCAGGATCGGGGTGAGAGAGAGGCAGCGAGGAGCAAGGGGGCTCCTCCTCCTTTTCTTTTGCTGCTTCCAAGAATAGAAAACCCCCTCCCTCCTTCCTCCTTCCCTCCCTCCTTCCTATTTGGAGAGTCCCATCTAGAATTCAGTGTGGTTTTATTCAAGTTTTGGCTTACAACTCCCAGAAATCCCAGCCAATTTACCAGCTGTTAGGATTTCTGGGAGTTGTAGGCCAAAAACCATCTGAATGCGCATGCTCTGGCATACGAATTACTAACGAATTTCGTTAGTACTTAAGTTACATTTCAGAAATTTTGGGAAAATTTTTGTAAGTCTTTCTTTTACTAATAAAAAATCCCCATTTGATTTAAGAATCGCCATTTTGGATTCTAAACCATGCCTAGTATCTATCGTTGTAATGAACTACACTTCCCAGGGTGCATTGCGGCGGCGGCGCTTCCGATTGTCAGCAGTGAGTCCCACTGGACTCCCAGACTTTTTACTGTAGGTGGCCGGCGTAATGCCTCGCCGTCCAGAGCAGGCAGCCAGCATCCTCCCCGACCCGGGCAACTCAGCCATAGGATCTTCGTCTTCGATGGATTCACCCTCAACCGGCTAGCTCGTGGCCATCCAGTCACGGCCTCAAGGCACAGATGGAAATAATCGGGTATGGAGTCCGCCTGGACTTCCATTCTCAGCACAAGCTGGGCGTCATCAACGTACTGATGGCACTCCAGCAGGGGCGGTCTAAGGTAATTTTAAATGGTAGGCGAACATTATTTTGGTGCCCCCCCAAAAAAACATTATTTTGCCGCCCCCCATGTAAAACAAAAATACAATTATAATATCACAATATCATTAGTAGTATTATATTGTATCAATGTATAGACAATATATTATACCATACTCATAATATATTATATCATAATTATATTATACTACATTACAACATAATTATATTATAATATATTGACAAGATAATAGAATGTTACATTCTATTTATATTATTATTATTATAAAATAATAAAATTATTTATTTAAATAAATTTATCCTCTACTAAATATTTTCATGACTCCTATAAAACTCAAATAACCCAAAATAAAGTAAAATAAAATATTATATACTACTACTTTGTACAATACCACTATACTGCAATATTGTTTGTAATATTACATGTAATATAAAATGTATCATTATTCTATTGTTATATTGTATTTGTATTATATTGTATGACAATATTAAGCAGAACTGTATAATAATCAACAAGAAATGCAATGTAAATGCATCAAAATCAGAATATATTACCTACCACCCGTCTCATAATCCATAGGAGTCTCCCATAAGTCCAAAATTAGGATCCCAATGTAAATGTAAATAGAAAAACAGCCAAAATGTTCAAATAAGGTCGAATACAGGCAGCGCGGCCTGGGCAAACTTGGGCCCGCCCTCCCTCCCTCTAGGTGTTTTGGACTCCAACTTCCACAACTACTCATAGCCTCAGGCCCCTCAGGTCTAGACAGAAATAGAGCCGAAGAAAGGAAGGAGGGAGAGAAGAGGTTACAGAGGAAGAGGAGGAAAGCCCTTCATTCATTCCTTCACTTACACTTCCTTCACTGATTCTTTTCTCCTTCCCCGCAAACGCGCGCGCGCGAAGACAAAGGGAGAGGGGAAGCACTCCCTGCCTGCCCGATAGGGAGTGCTTTGCTTACAGGCTTCGGCGCAAGGGAGCTACTGGGCATGCGCGGAGGTTTTCACGCATGTGCAGTTGCTCCTGCGCTCAACTTCAGCTCCGGAGCAACTGCGCCTGCGTATAAACCTCCGCGCGTGCCCAGAAGCGGCGTCGGAGCGCACAAGGCCGGGGTCAAAAAGCAGGCACCTGCGGCACTGTCTGAGGAACATCGGCAGGGCCAGGATGGCACCCCATGCAGCCAGGATGGCGCCCCCTTCCCAGATGGCGCCCTAGGCGGCCGCCTACTTGGCCTATCTTGTAAGAACGGCCCCTGCACTCCAGACCAAAGCTGCGCACCAGTCGACAAGTAGGCACATATAGATGTTAATTTTCTTGCATCGGAAACGACTCTCCATGCTGTCATGCCAGCCACATGACCTTGGCGGTGTCTATGGACCAGTGTTTCCCAACCAGTGTGCCGTGGCACACTAGTGTGCCGTGAGCGATCATCAGGTGTGCCGTGGGAAATGGGAACCTCAGACCCTTTCTTCCCCCTCCTGCCAAACACTTTTCCTTCTCCACTCGGGCTCCCTTCTTCCCAGCCTCACTTTGCCTCGCTTTGCTCTGGGGCGAGTCTGCGCAGTACTGCCCGCACGGGCCACGTCTCCCTCCCTCCCCCCTCCCCTCCTGAACACGCTCACGCTGCCCCCTTGAATCAAAATGGCGGCAGAAGCGGCAGTGTAGAAGAAAAAGTACGTGTTTGGCAGGAGGGGGAAGAAAGGGCGCGAAGGGGGAGGAAGAGGTCTCTTGACCTTCCAGGTGTTTTGGACTCCAACTCCCACCGTTCCTAGCAGCCTCAGGCCCTCCCCCCTCCCCTCCTGAACACACTCATGCTGCCCCCTCGGATCAAAATGGCGGCAGAAGCGGCAGTGTAGAAGAAGAAGTACGTGTTTGGCAGGAGGGGGAAGAAAGGGCGCGAAGGGGGAGGAAGAGGTCTCTGTCGAAAGCTGGCATGGGCAAACTTGGACCTTCCAGGTGTTTTGGACTCCAACTCCCACCATTCCTAGCAGCCTCAGGCCCTTTTCCTTTCCCCCTCAGCCACTTAAGCAGGAAAGGGCCTGAGGCCGCTAGGAATGGTGGGAGTTGAAGTCCAAAGCACCCAGAGGGCCGAAGTTTTCCCAGGCCTGTTTTAGGGACCTTGAAGTGGTGAGCCTCCTTCCAACATTGTGATTCTGGATAGAAAACAAACAACAACATAACATAACATTGTTTGAGTCCACAGTGCTCTCTGGGTGTAGGTGAACTACAACTTCCAAAGTCAAGGTCAGTTCCCAAGCAAACCCTTTCAGTCCTTTCTGTTTGTAATGAGAGTTCAATAAGCCAAGTTTAGTTCAATTCCATTGTTGCAAGAGTTCAGGATGCTCTTTGATTGTGTGTTAACTATAAATCCCAGAAACTGTAACTCCCAAATGTCAAGGTCTGTTTTCCCCAAACTCCATCTGTGTTCACATTTGGGCATATTGAGTATTCATGCCAAGTTTGGTCCTGATCCAACATTGTTTGAGTCCACAGTGCTCTCTGGATATAGGTGAACTACAACTCCAAAACTCAAGGTCAATGCCCACCAAACTCTTATAGTATTTTCTCTTGGTTACGGGAGTTCTGGGAAGTTTGTGTCTTTCTGCCATTCCTGCCAGGATATCTATGTTGTGTTCATCGAAACAGGCCCAGGTTTCACACTGAGTGTATAAATACATTTAAAAACATATTAACTATATGTATTACTGTGTTAGAGTGTCGTTTTGTGTCATTTTGGTTGGTGGTGTGACCCAGGATTTTGTAAACGTAAAAAATGTGTCGCGGTTCAAAAAAGGTTGAAAATCACTGCTCCAGACCAAAGCTACGCACCAGTCGGGCAAGTGGACACATATAGACAGGCATGTAGCCAGGGGGCGGGGCTAAGGGGGCTTCAGCCCCCGAAATTCTCAGGATGGTCCGCGAAAAGGCCTTACTGGTACATTATGTTTATTCATAACATGATCTGATCACCATGCTCATTATATCCCACATTAATGGGGTTATTGGGATAACAATACAAAAGGTTTGCTAGGGTAGACCCTCTCCCACCCAGTCTCAGCCCCCTCCCCCAAACTCAGCCCCCCCCCCCCCCGAATCAAAATCCTGGCTACGGCCCTGCATATAGATGTCAATTTTCTTGCATCGGAAACGGCTCTCCATGCTGTCACCACCTTGGAGGTGTCTATGGACAACGCCGGCTCTTTGACTTAGAAACGGAGATGAGCACCAACCCCTAGAGTCGGACACGACTGGACTTAATGTCGGGGGCGGAAACCTTTTCCTTTTCCCTTACCTGAATCGGAAATATGAAACCAGATTTCGGATGGTGAATTTTGCACGCTTCCCACCGATGCGATCTGGCTCCAATGACTTCTACCGCCCCCGCGCCCCCCTCCCCCCACTCTTCCTTTTTTTTTTTCTTTTTGGTTTGGAAAGGAAGGAAATTGCATTTCGACAAAACCAACGTCCGCTACGCAGGCTGTAATCCGCATTAGTGTAAATCCCAATTAAAAGGCTCTCAAAAGCTATGACTAATCCCATCCAGGCTCCGCCGAGTGATGAGCTACTGTTGGCTGTCACCGCGCTCGGAGGGAGCCGGACAGGTTCATTCCCACCGCCCGGATCGCGAAAGAAAGGGACAGGAGATCAGATGGATTTCCCAGAGTTGTCAATGGCAGGGACAGGGATTAGGACTCCTCCGACGCATGGCAGGTTTTTGGCTTGGGAGTGGGCCCGGGTTATGAACGCGGGCGGGCGCTCTCGCCCCGGTACGCTGTGGCCCTTCCCACCCATGCTTGTCGAGGCACCATGTAATCGGGTGAAATTGAAACACATGTCTAGACTCTCTCGCTCTCTCAGAAGAGGAACCAACTCTCAGGGTTATTTGCATGCATGCACCCAGGGAGGGACCCCGCTTTTCCCCGTGTCAGCAAAACTTGCTCCTTCGGCCGACACCATGGAGCCAGGAGGCGGTAAGTTTACACATAATTAACAACGAAAACACTGTTCCACTTATCCGTCCCGATGATTCTCTCTTGGCAGAGGTACAGATCCTGCCTCCAAAGCAACAGCTGAAGGGGAATAAGCACTTGCCAGCCATTGGTTAGCGCCGGGGCTGCCGTCGCCTGAGGCGAAAGAGAGAAAGATTGTGGGCAGAATCCGACTGGGAAGCTGCGCGTGCGCAAGAACTATATTTGCAAGACGGTGCAGTGCTTCCTTCCTTTGTCCCACTATCCCAGACATTGGAGGAGGGCCAATTGGGTCCTTCTCGAACTTCAAGAAGGGGGGAGAAAGTACGACCCAAACAATTATTTATTTATTTAATTGCTTATCTATTTACTTCATTTCTATTCCGCCCTTCTCGGCCCGCAGGGGACTCAGGGCGGATTACAATGTACACATTACATTTAGACACACAAGCACACAAGACAGACAGAGGCAATTTAACCTCTGGCCACCAGGGGGAGCTGTGGCAATGGCAGCATTCACACTTGCCTTAATTAATTAATTAATTACTTCATTTCTATTCGCCTTTCTCACCCCGCAAGGGACTCAGGGCGGATTACAATGTACACATTACATTTAGACACACAAGCACACAAGACAGACAGAGGCAATTTAACCTCTGGCCACCAGGGGGAGCTGTGGCAATGACAACATTCACACTTCCCTTACTTACTTACTTACTTACTTCATTTCTATTCGCCTTTCTCACCCCGCAAGTGACTCAGGGCGGATTACAATGTACACATTACATTTAGACACACAAGGACACAAGACAGACAGAGGCAATTTAACGTCTGGCCACCAGGGGGGAGCTGTGGCAATGACAACATTCACATTTGCCTCCATTTATTTATTTATTTATTGACTTCATTTTTATTCCACCCTTCTCACCCCGCAGGGGACTCAGGGCAGATTACAATGTACACATTACATTTAGACAGACAAGCACACAAGACAGACAGAGGCAATTTAACCTCTGGCCACCAGGGGGAGCTGTGGCAAAGACAACATTCACACTTGCCTCAAGTTATTCATTTATTTATTTACTTACTTATTTACTATATTTCTATTCGCCCTTCTCACCCCGCAGGGGACTCAGGGCGGATTACAATGTACACATTACATTTAGACACACAAGCACACAAGACAGACAGACAATTTAACATCTGGCCACCAGGGGGAGCTGTGGCAATGACAACATTCACACTTCCCTTAATTTATTTACTTATTTACTTCATTTCTATTCGCACTTCTCACTCCGCAGGGGACTCAGGGCGGATTACAATGTACACATTATATTTAGACACACAAACACACAAGACAGACAGAGGCAATTTAACATCTCACCACCAGGGGGAGCTGTCGCACTCCTTAATTCCTCAGCATGTTTCCTGGAGATCTTTTTTATGGCCTTGTAAATCAGTTAAATTTAGCCTCCCCACAAAGTGATACCTTAGTTTCCTACTTGACAGATGCAACTGTCTTTCGGGTTGCCGAGGTCAACAGCAGGCTACACAATAGGTTGAGAGCCCACCTTGACCCGGGCAGGCCTCGAACTCATGACCTTTTGGTCAGTAGTGATCTTAATGCAGCTGCGGCACATTCCCGGTGCAATGACCAAAGCACCGGGACTGTGCCGCAGCTGCATTAAGATCACTACTGACCAAAGGTCATGAGTTCGAAGCCAGCCCGGTTTGGAGTGAGCTTCCGGACAATTTTGTGACTTGAGAAGATTGAGTTGCTTTGCCTTGCAGGTTAACTCAGTGATGACTGTTCACAGACCGCAGCATGCTACTCTCTGCTGACTTTCCCCGCTCCTTTTGGAGAGATCAGACTCACCACATCAAACTGTGTGAACTTCAACATGTTTTAATTAGTGCTTCCCCCCCTCTTACGAGCAACTATAAACAAGGTCTTGCTGGGGGAAAAAGTTTTTTGTACAGAAGTTAAAAAAAAAACAATTAAGCAACACTTTGGGTAAAATACACAAAGGCTATACCGCAATATCAAAGCCAATTAAGACATAACGTAACCCCATGCAAAGCCCCATCTGCCAAATGAATTAGAACAGGTCTGTCCAACTGGCGGCCCCGGGGCCGGATCCGGCCCCGTAGCCTGTTGGACACGGCCCCACCTATGCCCTCAGCCGCCATTTTTAAATTTTAAAAAAATTGATTTTTTTTAAAAAATGGCGGCCGGGGGGGAGGGGGAGGTGGGGCAGGGAGGAGGAAGAGAGCTAGCTCCTCCTTTTTGGTGCCCCCCCCACCTAGGGCGGGGAAGCCGCCCGAAAAAGGGCAGAAGGCGGCGCCAAGAGCAGCGCGTCACAGGCCTGGCGTGACGCGCTGCCCCTTGGCACCGCCTACTCCTCCTTTTCGGCGGGTCCCCCGCCCTAGGTAGGGAGGGGCGCCTAAAAGGAGGAGTAGGCGGTGCCAGGGGCAGCGCGTCACGCCAGGCCTGTGACGCGCTGCTCTTGCGCCGCCTTCTGCCCTTTTTCGGTGGCTCCCCTGCCCTAGGAAGGGAGGGGGGCGCCGAAAAGGAGGAGTAGGCGGTGCCAAGAGCAGCGCGTCACGCCAGGCCTTTGACGCGCTGCTCTTGGCGCTGCCTACTCCTCCTTTTTCGGCGGCTTTAGGAGGGGCGGGGCCTGGGCTGGGGGCGGGGCCTGGAGCGGGTCATCAGTGACCTCTTATCCGGCCCTGGACCCGCCAGAAGTTGGACAGCACTGAATTAGAAGCTAAAGACCTGACTGCAGAAAAAGGTCTTTGTCTGCAGGTAGAAGGAGCGGAGCATAGAGGCCGACCAAACCAAAACGCAACCTGGGAGCAGTCACCGACAAGGCTGGCTCCCATACCTTGAGATATCCTGATGGGACTGAGAAACCCTTCCATATTATTTAATTATTTAATTGTTGGTTCTGCTGGACCTCTCAGCGGCTTTCGATACCGTGGACCACGGTATCCTTCTGGGTCGCCTTGCAGACGTGGGGCTTGGCGGTACTGCTCTGCCGTGGCTCCAATCCTTCCTGGAAGGTCGTACCCAGAAGGTGTCATTGGGTGACACCTGTTCGGCTCCGCAGCCGTCGTCCTGTGGAGTCCCTCAGGGTTCAGTCCTGTCCCCGATGTTATTCAACATCTACATGAAACCGCTGGGGGAGATCATTCGGAGTTTCGGAGTAAGGTGTTATCTGTACGCAGGTGACGTCCAGATCTGTCACTCCTTCCCACCTGTCACCAAGGAGGCTGTCCAGACCTTGAACCGGTGCCTGGCCGCTGTGTCGGACTGGATGAGGGCTAGCAAATTGAAACTCAATCCAGACAAGACAGAGGTCCTCCTGGTCAGTCGTAAGGCCGAACAGGGCATAGGGTTACAGCCTGTGTTGGATGGGGTGACACTTCTTCGGCGTCGAGTATTTATGTCACAGCGGATAGGCAACAGAAATATAGAAGTTTAATTCCTCATCGGCCCAAAAAACCTCCAGTCTCTGTTCGTGTGAATAATGAAACTCTCATACAATTCACAAGGTAAATATATAACTTTGTATTGAATTGTATTTAACAATAACTGGCAAAACATCGAAAAACAACAGCCATCACAGCTACCTCTCTAAGCATCCTTTCCTCACAGATATTATAAACCAACTGTCAGATCCCAACTGTCACTTTGAACTGAAACTCCTCAAAGTTCCATTCAGCAGTCTTGAAACAGCGCCATCTGGTGTCAAGCACGCCACACCGCAGGTCATCTCAAACTGCAATAATACATCTTGTGTTGACTCATGAATTACTTTTCAAATGCAAGAATCTGACAACACTCCCCCTGAAGACGCAGGTTCGCAGCTTGGGAGTGATCCTGGATTCATCGCTGAGCCTGGAACCCCAGGTCTCAGCGGTGGCCGGGGGAGCTTTTGCACAGTTAAGACTCGTGCGCCACCTGCGCCCGTACCTTGGGAAGTCTGATCTGGCTACGGTTGTCCACGCTCTGGTCACATCCCGAATAGACTACTGCAACGCACTCTACCTGGGGCTGCCTTTGAAGACAGTTCGGAAATTGCAATTAGTCCAGCGGGCGGCAGCCAGATTGCTAACGGGAGCTACATACAGGGAGCATACCACCCCCCTGTTGTGTCAGCTCCACTGGCTGCCTGTCCAATTCCGGGCTCAATTCAAAGTGCTGGTTTTGACCTTTAAAGCTCTATACGGTTCTGGCCCAGCTTACTTGTCCGAACGCATCAGCCGCTATGTCCCACCTCGTAATCTAAGATCATCCGGGGAGGCCCTGCTCTCGCTCCCGCCTACGTCCCACCACCGAGGGATAGGGCCTTCTCGGTGGTGGCTCCCCACCTGTGGAATGCGCTTCCTATGGATGTACGATCCACCACATCCCTCCTGGCCTTCAGGAAAAAAGTAAAATCCTGGCTGTGGGACCAGGCATTCGTACACCAGCACAAGGCAGCATTTTAGATTGGTTTTTAATGGAAGTGGTGATTATGGCCAATGTTTTTATGGACTGAACATTGTTTTAATCCAGAGTGAATGTGTATGGTGCTAATGTAGTTGTATTTTAATGTATTTTTAATGTATTTTAATTGTTGAAGTGTTTTGGGGTTTATATTGTTATTATGTGGGCATCGAATTGTGCCGTACTGTAGCCGCTCTGAGTCCCCCCTCGGGGGTTGAGAAGAGCGGGGTAAAATCCCGAAAAAAATAATAAAATAAATAATAAATAATAAATAATAAATAATAAATAATAAATAATAATAATAAATAATAAATAATAAATAATAAATAATAAATAATAAATAATAAATAATAAATAATAAATAATAAATAATAAATAATTATTTTATTATTTATATTTATTATTTTGACCCTGCCGCGTTGCTGTGGGATTTTTTTTTTACTTGGGGTCCTTCTCCTCTTAGGGCGCTTGTGCCCGCTTTGTGCTGGTCTGTGACCGTAATAAAGTTTTGATTGAACTTGGGGTCTGTGTGTGTAGATATGTATATGTGTATATGTGTATGCGTGTATATGTGTGTACTTATGTGTGTTTGTATATGTATGTGCGTGTATATGTGTTGATGTGTGTAAGTACAGGTGTGTTTATGTATGTTTGTATATTTCTGTGCATGTATATATATGTGTGTGTGTGTGTGTGTTTCTGTGTTCCTTTCTTCTCCCCTCTTTCCTTCCTTCCTTCCTTCACTCCATCCTTCTATCCTTTCCTTCCTTTTCCCTCCCTCCTTCCTGCTATCCTTCCTTTTTTCCTTCCTTTCTTCCTTCACTCCCTCTTTCCTTTCTTCCTTCACTCCATCCTTCTATCCTTTCCTTCCTTTCCCCTCCCGTCCTTCCTGCTATCCTTCCTTTTTCCTTCCTTTCTTCCCTCCTCCTTCCTTCCATCCATTCTTCCTTCTATCCTTCCTTTCCTTCCTTCTTTCCTCCTTCCTTCCTTCCTGCCCTCCCTCCCTTCATTTCCCTCCTTCCTGCCATTCCTCCCCTTTCTGTCTCAGTCCTTGCTCTCCTTGTCTCAGTCCCTCCATTCCTTTCCCTACCTTTCCCTACCACCACCAACATTCCGACTCTCTGAACTGCCGGTAGGGGGTGGGGGGCTCCCAGCCTACATTCTAACTGAGGGAGTATTTGCATAATCCCTCTAATTGGTCAGCTCCACTAACATTCCGATGCTCTTAACTGCCAGAGGGAGGTGGTGCGGGGGATCATGGGAGTTGTAGTCCATAATGGGGGTTTTTTGATTTGTGGCCGTTGGCTCTTTTTTGGGCAGGGGGGTGTTTTAGTAAACATACCTCGTAGGGTTTTCTGAGTATGTGGGCTGTTTTTGTGTGTCTGCCTTGTGTGGTTTCTTTGTCTATAAGACTGTAACCACCACATGAAGGATTTTATATATATAGATAGATTATTATTTATTATTTATTATTTATTATTTATTATTTATTATTTATTATTTATTATTTATTATTTATTATTTATTATTTATTATTTATTATTTATTATTTATTATTTATTTACAGTATTTATATTCCGCCCTTCTGACCCCGCAGGGGACTCAGAGCAGATTACAATGTACACATACATAGCAAACATTCAATGCCATAGACACACAACACATATAGACAGACAGTCAGAGGCCACCAGAGGAGCTGTCGCTTCACCGTCCGTCTGCGACACTGATGAAATACTTTCCATATTCCCCACATGCTTTTTTTATGGCCTTGTGAATTTGTTAAGTTAGCCTCCCCACACATAGGTAGTACCTAAATTTCCTGCTTGACAGATGAAAACTGTCGTTCGGGTTGCAAAGGTCGACAACAAGCTACTCAAAACTGGCCGGAAGCTCACTCCGACCTGGGCTGACTTCGAATTCATGACCAGTAGTGATCTTAATGCAGCTGACACCCAGCTAGCTGTGCCACAGTCCCAGTAGCATATCCGCACTCTCTTCCAGACAACAACTCCCAGCACCCTCTAGACCAGGGGTGCCCACACTTTTTCATCATGTGAGCTATTATATGAACAATCAAGTTGAAAAGATCACCTGTTGTGCATGTGAGCGTGCACGCGCACGTGCGCGCACATGCTCCTACTGCAGCCTTCCATCTGCACGGGGCTACTTTCTTGCCTGCCCACAAACTCGTCGCCGCCACGTACACCCAGGAAGGGGATCCTCCTTGCCTGTGCGCACTCTCTCTCTTAATGTCTTCGTTGCCTTCCTCCTTCCTGCTTCGTGCTTTCGCGAAGCAGGAACTCCCCATCCCATCCTGCTTATTGCGTGCACAGCAGGCCCCTCCCACGCACGCAGCAGGAGGGTATTTATTGGCGCACCCGCCAGCGCTCCGGCCAGATATGGCTTTGGCGGCGGCTCGAAAGGCGCAGGGCTGGGAAGAGGGGCCACCTGGCTGCTGCCTGGGCCGGGAAACTCTACCGAGAGAGGGACCCACATGAGGCTGGAGCCTCCCCACAGCAGCCTCCCCCCTCCCTCGAGGCTTCCTTACCTGGGTAGGAGAAGGAAGAGTGGAAGAGGTGCTTCCCCAAAGTGACAGATGCAGCGGGGGTGCCCTTCCTTCCTTTCGAGGGTGTCACTCAGAAAGGACGCCCAAGTGGATGGCTGGCAGGAATGAGGACCCCTCCCACTGGTGGCAGTCCATGCCCACGGGGGAGAGAGAGAGAGAGGGTGGCTCTCTCTCTCTCTCTCTCTCTCTCTCTCTCTCTCTCTCCCCCGTAGGCCCTCGCCGCCTTTCTCCTTTGAGGGCGAGGGAGGGTGAGGCGGAGAAAGGCGGCAAGGGCACAAGCAGCAGCAGCAAGTGGAGTCTCCATCCCCGCAGCCCCCTCCTCCTTGGGTTCAGCCCCAGGAACATGGCGGAGCCCTCCCTCCTCTCCCCCAACCAAGGAAAGAAAGCAGCCCCACACAGCTCGCTCGCCCAGATCCCGGCTTGGAATAGGAACCCCCCCCCCAGCAGCAACCAATGGGTGGTCATGTCACCACACTGTGCGTGGCAAGACGAGCACCAGGGCCCGCCCACTAAAGCCTCATTTTGGCAAAAGAAGGCCCGCGAAGGCGGCGGCGGGAGCGCACGTGCGCGCGCATGGCAGGAGCGGGAATTAAATGAATTAAACCAGATAGAGATAAACAAGGAAGATGTTCTCACATGCCTTACTAAACTAAATGTCAACAAATCACCAGGGCCAGATGGCATCCACCCCAGAGTTCTTAAGGAACCCAAGTGTAAAATTGCTGAAATTCTAGCCAAAATATATAACCTTTCTCTAAGATCAGGCACTGTACCCGAGGACTGGAGGGAGGCAAATGTAACTCCGATCTTCAAGAAAGGATCCAGGGGTGATCCAGGAAATTATAGGCCAGTTAGTCTAACCTCAGTTCCAGGCAAAGTGATGGAAACCATTATTAAAGAAAAAATTACTAAGCACATAGAAAAACAGGCATTGCTGAAGGAAAATCAACATGGTTTCTGCAAAGGCAAATCATGTCTTACTAACTTGATAGAATTCTTTGAGGGTGTAAATAAACACATAGATAAAGGGGACCCAGTCGATATTGTTTACCTTGACTTTCAAAAGGCTTTTGACAAAGTCCCTCACCAAAGGCTCTAAATAAGCTCTTCAGCCATGGACTCAGGGGACAGGTCTTGTCCTGGATGGGAACCTGGCTAAACTGTAGGAAACAAAGGGTGGTAATAAACGGACATTTCTCTGGGTGGAAAGAGGTGAGAAGTGGCGTACCCCAAGGTTCAGTTTTGGGTCCGTTACTTTTTAATTTATTCATTAATGACCTGGATGTAGGAGTGAATTCTGAGGTAGCAAAGTTTGCAGACGACACTAAATTGTTCAGGGTAGTTAAAAATGAAACTGACTGTAAAGAGCTCCAGAAAGATCTCTCGAAATTGAGTGAATGGGCAACAAAGTGGCAAATGCATTTTAACCTAAACAAGTGTAAAGTCATGCACATCGGGGCAAAGAACCCCAACTACACCTACCAATTGATGGGGTCAAAGCTTTCCGAGACAAACCAGGAAAGGGATCTCGGGGTCTTGGTGGACAGCTCAATGAAGATGTCAACCCAGTGCGCAGCAGCAGTGAAAAAAGCAAATTCTATGCTAGGCATGATCAGGAAGGGAATCGAAAATAGGTCGTCAAATGTTGTATTGCCTCTCTACAAATCTATGGTGAGGCCACATCTGAGTACTGTGTACAATTCTGGTCTCCGCACCTTAAGAAGGATATAACGGAACTGGAAAAGGTACAGAAAAGGGCAACAAGAATGATCCAAGGGATGGAGCGGCTCCCTTATGAAACCAGGTTGCAACGCCTTGGTCTTTTCAGCCTTGAAAGACGGCGTCTAAGAGGTGACTTGATCGAAGTGTATAAAATCATGCATGGGATAGAAAAGGTGAAGAAAGAAAAACTATTTTCTTTGTCACAAAACACTAGGACTAGAGGGCACTCCCTGAAGCTCCAAGGTAGGAAAGTTAGGACTAATAAAGGGAAATATTTCTTCACCCAGAGGGTCATTGGGTTATGGAACTCACTTCCAGAGGAGGTTGTGACAGCGGTCAGCCTGGACAGCTTCAAGGCAGGATTAGACAGATTCATGGATACCAAGGGAATCAGTAGCTACTGAAATGGACATCCAAGTGCCACCTCTGTGTTGATGGAGGCAGGCAGGATTTCCCCGGGTACTGGTTGTGGGGGGTCGGGAGCAGGTGAGGGGTTTGCCCTCCTTTCTGCTAGAGATCCCTGTGTACAACTAATGGGCCACTGTGTGACACAGAATGCTGGACTAGATGGGCTGAGGCCCGATTCAGCATGGCTCTTCTTATGTTCTTATGTTCCTATCTGGCTGGTGAGGCCCAAAGATCACCTGGAAGAGGGCCAAAGATCACCTAGGTGCTCCCGATCACCATAATGAGCACCCCTGCTCTAGACCAGGCCCTTGAGGAGAGGAGGATGTGTTCACATTTGGGCATATTGAGGATTCGTGCCAAGTTCGGTCCAGATCCATCATTATTTGAGTCCACAGTGCTCTCTGGATGTAGGTGAACTACAACTCCCAAACTCAAGGTAAATGCCCAGCAAACCCTTTCAGTACTTTCCGTTGGTCTCCTGAGAGTTCAGTGTGCCAAGTTTGGTTCAATTCCATTGTTGCTGGATTTCAGGATGCTCTTTGATTGTGAGTTAACTATAAATTCCAGCAACTACAATTCCCAATCGTCAAGCTCTATTTTCCCCAAACTCCACCAGTGTTCACATTTGGGTATATTCAGTATTTGTGCCAAGTTTGGTCCTGATCCAACATTGTTTGAAATGTGCTTTGAAGCGAATGTGACTGAAAATGATCATTAATATAATGAATCACAAGTCATACAAATGTTCACATTTTGTTAACCATTGTTTTGTAAAATTTTAGTGAATAAATGCCATTTTTCCTATGACCACCTCTCTTTTTCATTGCTCATAACACATACTCTTATCAGTCTTATTAATATATCAACAACGCAATTTTGTGCCATTATCTATTATATAAATGGGTTCACGTCATGTGATGTATACCTCAAACAAAGAAACCATACAACGCAGAAACACAATACTTGCCAACAGAAATAGGCCTCAAGCAAGGTACGTTTGTAGCAAAGAAACTTTCCCCCCCAAACGAGTAAAAATAAAACTACATTTACCAGCATCCTCCGAGGCAGCCAAAGACTCACCCAGCCTCTACATTCTGAACAACATGATTGGCTGCCAATAAGGGCGGATTTGCATAACTGCTGCACTGGCCAGCCAACATGAAAATTCCGATCCATAATAAACTGCCAAAACAGAATAAGGAAAAGGCCTGAGCCAATCCCCAACACAAACACCCAAATCACTTCCAACCGAAAATTTACACCCCAAAAAATCACAGACCATGCCCAAAACTGACAGTGAGGCTTCATTAACTTGATTTCCCTAACTAGCCCTCACTTACTGGGAAGCTGCTTACGCTCTAAATTGACAGTAAGACTTCATTAACTTAATTTCCCTAACTAGCCCTCACTTACTGGGAAGCTGTTTACGTTCTGAATTGACAGTAAGGCTTCATTAACTTGATTCTCCCGACTAGGCCTCAGCTCATTGGACATTGTGTATGGCCTGAATTGACAGTAAGGCTTCATTAACTTGCTGTTCATAACTAGGCCTCAGCTCATGGGACATTGTGTATGGCCTGAATTTACAGTAACCTACCTTGGCACACAGAGCCCCGACCATGCATGATAGGACTTGAAGTACCACCATGGAAAATAGGATTTGTAGTACTTCAAAACTCATCATTCCCCACAGACCACTGCGGCCCAGAACCAAGACCAATAAAGACCCAACTTGGCACACCATGCCCCCCATGACCCACACTCCATCCAACTGCAGTTTAGAGGAGGGCACACCGTGGATGATTGGACTTTCGCATCTCTAAAAAGGGCACAGCAACGTGTGCGGGTACAGCTAGTTATTATTATTATTATTAAAGAAATTCAATTGATATTATGTAGAATGTAGTTTAGCCTTTCGGTGCGGCCCTCCATAATATTTTTTGTTTTTCGTGTGGCCCCTTGGAAAAAATAATTGCCCACCCCTGTCCATACTCCAAAGATTAACTCTGTTTTGAGAGTCTATAATAGAGTCTCGGGCTTTTCTGAAAGTCCAATGGAGTCTAATGGCTTCCATACAGCATACTGTTCCTACTGAAGTCCAAAACAAACTTTTTCTAAAATGGAGTCTGAGCCCTGAACAAGCCCAGACCTGATCAAATGGTCTGCAGCCCCTCCCAAAACAAAGAGTCAAGGTGAAATTGCATACCTATACGTTACACACATACACAATACACTAAGCAATCTGAATTATGTCCATCTATTACATATAGTAAAAGTCAATGTTTGCGGAGGAATATGTGCCAGCGTTCTGATTGGCTCCCAGCCTCTACCTTCTGACAACATGATTGGTTGCCAGTGAGGGAGTATTTGCATAACGCCTCTATTGGCCAGCCAACATGAACATTCCGACCCTCTAAACTGGCAGAGGAGGATAAGGCAAAGGCCTGAGGCAGTCGCCAACACGGACATTCCAACACTCTCAAGTGGCAGAGGGGGTCAGGAAAAGGCCTGAGGCAGTCAGGCATGGTGGGAGTGTAAGCCCAAAACACTTTGCGACCCCTTTGCGATCCCAAACAATGAGAGAACAAGACCAAACTTGGCACACAGAGCCCTCAAGACCCACTCTACATCCTGGTGCAGTTTGAGGGAGCAGTCTCAGCCTGAATTGACAGTAAGGCTTCCTAGGCCTCAGCCTGAATTGACAGTAAGGCTTCCTAGGCCTCAGCCTGAATTGACAGTAAGGCTTCCTAGGCCTCAGCCTCAACTGGCAGTAAGGCTTCCTAGGCCTGAGCCTGAATTGACAGTAAGGCTTCCTAGGCCTCAGCCTGAATTGACAGTAAGGCTTCCTAGGCCTTAGCCTCAATTGACAGTAAGGCTTACTAGGCCTCAGCCTCAATGGACAGTAAGGGTTCCTAGGCCTTAGCCTCAATTGACAGTAGGGTTCCTAGGCTCAGCCTCAATGGACAATAAGGCTTCCTAGGCCTCAGCCTCAATTGACAGTAAGGATTCCTGGGCCTCAGCCTCAACTGGCAGTAAGTCTTCCTAGGCCTCAGCCTCAATGGACAGTAAGGCTTCCTAGGCCTCGGCCTCAATTGACAGTAAGGCTTCCTAGGCCTCAGCCTGAATGGACAGTAAGGCTTCCTAGGCCTTAGCCTCAATTGACAGTAAGGCTTACTAGGCCTCAGCCTCAATGGACAGTAAGGCTTCCTAGGCCTCAGCCTGAATTGACAGTAAGGGTTCCTAGGCCTCAGCCTCAATGGACAGTAAGGCTTCCTAGGCCTCAGCCTCAATTGACAGTAAGGATTCCTGGGCCTCAGCCTCAACTGGCAGTAAGTCTTCCTAGGCCTCAGCCTCAATGGACAGTAAGGCTTCCTAGGCCTCAGCCTCAATGGACAGTAAGGCTTCCTAGGCCTCAGCCTGAATGGACAGTAAGGGTTCCTAGGCCTCAGCCTCAACTGGCAGTAAGTCTTCCTAGGCCTCAGCCTGAATGGACAGTAAAGGTTCCTAGGCCTCAGCCTGAATGGACAGTAAAGGTTCCTAGGCCTCAGCCTCAACTGGCAGTAAGTCTTCCTAGGCCTCAGCCTCAATTGACAATAAGGCTTCCTAGGCCTCAGCCTGAATGGACAGTAAAGGTTCCTAGGCCTCAGCCTGAATGGACAGTAAAGGTTCCTAGGCCTCAGCCCCAATTGACAGTAAGGCTTCCTAGGCCTCAGCCTGAATGGACAGTAAGGCTTCCTAGGCCTCAGCCTCAACTGGCAGTAAGGCTTCCTAGGCCTCAGCCTCAATTGACAGTAAGGCTTCCTAGGCCTCAGCCTGAATGGACAATAAGGGTTCCTAGGCCTCAGCCTCAACTGGCAGTAAGGCTTCCTAGGCCTCAGCCTCAATTGACAGTAAGGCTTCCTAGGCCTCAGCCTGAATGGACAGTAAAGGTTCCTAGGCCTCAGCCTCAACTGGCAGTAAGTCTTCCTAGGCCTCAGCCTCAATTGACAGTAAGGCTTCCTAGGTCTCAGCCTGAATGGACAGTAAAGGTTCCTAGGCCTCAGCCTGAATGGACAGTAAAGGTTCCTAGGCCTCAGCCTCAATTGACAGTAAGGCTTCCTAGGCCTCAGCCTGCATCGACAGTAAGGGTTCCTAGGCCTCAGCCTCAATTGACAGTAAGGCTTCCTAGGCCTCAGCCTCAATTGACAGTAAGGCTTCCTAGGCCTCAGCCTGAATGGACAGTAAGGGTTCCTAGGCCTCAGCCTCAATTGACAGTAAGGCTTCCTAGGTCTCAGCCTGAATGGACAGTAAAGGTTCCTAGGCCTCAGCCTGAATGGACAGTAAAGGTTCCTAGGCCTCAGCCTCAATTGACAGTAAGGCTTCCTAGGCCTCAGCCTGAATGGACAGTAAGGCTTCCTAGGCCTCAGCCCATTTCAAATAACCCGGGCACCGCCGGGTCCCAAAGCTAGTAAGAAATAACTAGTGGAGGCTTGAGGAGGTTGCTTTTTTTTCAACAGTCAAAGGCTGCAATGGGAGATGAAGTTAACGCTTTTGTACACACATGCACCGATATATACACACAGGAGTAGGGTTGAGAGTTGATCCTCGGCAGGAAAATAGGATTAGCCTCAGGAAATGACCATCCAGTAGCCCTGCCTGCAGCGGTGAATGGCAGGCATTCTTCACGCAGACAAAAACACGGCATTGGCTACCTGGAGCCAAGAGTCGGAGGATGTTTTTGGAACACATTCGGGGCAGGCGAACTCTCGGCAGAACAGGGAATTCTTTTCTGCCCAAGGTTGGGAACGCTGTGGGATAAAAGGTGAAATGTCATGTTTTCTTTGGATGCGCATATGAAGAATCTTAGAGGACATTTTTGCCTGGTAGCCACATTCAGGACTTTAATCACACTAACCTGCTATTCTGCTACAGTGACAACACTGCTGCCCCACAAGCTGGGACTGGGGCTTTGGACGGAGTAAGGACCCTTCCCCTTCATTGCAAGAGAAGCCCCCACCCTGAAGGCGAAACATACAGGATCTTCCTCCACCATATCCCGCTTCTTCCATTGTCTTATTTATTATTTACTACCGTGTTTCCCCGAAAGTATGACACCCCCGATTGTAAGACATATCGGGGGTGTCAGAGGGGTCGGCTTATATAAGCCGTACCCGAAAGTAAGACGTACTGCGGGCGGCATGGCGTGGCTTCCTGGCTGGGCGACGAGGCTCCCAGAGGGGCTCAAAGGGGCCCGGAATCCTCCTCCTCTTCCTCCTCTTCCTCCCAGCGGCGCCTTTCCCTCTCGCGGTTCCGCCCCCTCCCTTCAGTGAAAGGAGGAGGGGCGGAGCCGCCCGCAGCGAGGGAAGAAAGCGCCGGCGGAAGTCCCGCCCGCAGGGCGACTCAGGCATCTTTCCCCGCCGGTGCCCCGCTCGCCCGCACTCCAACCACGAGCGGGGCGGCGGCGAAAAGCCCCTGAGTCGCCCTGGGGCGGGATCGCCGGCGCCTTCTTCCCTCTCGCTGGCGGCGGCTCCATCCCTCCCTCCCCTTCAGTGAGAGGGGGCGGAACCAGCAAGAGGGAGGCGCCGGCGAAAGTCCCGCCCGCAGGGCGACTCAGGCGTCTTTCCCGTCGCCGCCCCACTCGCCCGCGCTCCAAACACGAGCGGGCGGCGGAAAAGCGCCTGAGTCGCCCTGGGGCGGGACTCGCCGGCGTCTTCTTCCCTCTCGCTGGCGGCGCTCCGCCCCTCCTCCCTTCAGTGAAGGGAGGGGGCGGAACCGTGAGAGGGAGAAGGCGCCGAGTCCCGCCCCAGGCGACTCAGGCGCTTTGCCGCCGCCCCGCTCGTGTTTGGAGCGCGGGCGGCGAGGCGGCGGCGGGAAAGACGCCTGAGTCGCCCTGCGGGGGACTTCCGCCGGCGCTTTCTTCCCTCTCGCCGGCGGCGGCTCCGCCCCTCCTCCCTTCACTGAAGGGAGGGGGGCGGAACCGGCGAGAGGAAAGGCGCCGCTGGGAGGAAGAGGAGGAGGATTCCGGGCCCCTTTTGAGCCCCTCTGGGAGCGTCTCGTCGCCCAGCCAGGAAGCCACGCCATGCCGCCCGCAGTACGTCTTACTCGTCTTACTTTCGGGTACCGTCGCCCAATATAAGACGTACCCTGAAAGTAAGCCGTAGTGGGGATTTTGGGGGTCAAAAGAAAGTAAGACGCTGTCTTACTTTCGGGGAAACACGGTAGCTTGGGGACCCGGTACTGCCCGGGTTCCTTGAGAAAGACATTGTGTGGCAAGACCTATTAAGTTGTTTATTTGGCTTGCAGTGGTCTTGGGAAGTGAGTGAAGGTACTTCGAGTCCCATAATCCATGGTCCATCCTCCTCCAAATTGCACTAGGATGTTAAATGGGTCATGGGGTCTCTGTGTGCCAAGTTTGGTCTTGATCAGTCATTGGATGAGGGTCGCAGCAGTCTCGGGAAATGAGGGAAGGTACCTCAAGTCCCATCATCCATGGTCCACCCTCCTCCGAACTGCACCAGGATGTAAAGTGGGTCATGGGGGCTTTGTGTGCTAAGTGTGGTCTTTCTCAATCACTGGAAGAGGGTCACAGCGGGCTCAAGAAGTGAGTGGAGGTACTTGAATTCCCATCATCCATGGTCCGTCCTCCTCTAAACTGCAGTCGGATGGAGTGTGCGTCATGGGGGCATTGTGTGCCAAGTTTGGTCCTTATCGGTCTTGGTTCTGGGCCGCAGTGGTTTGTGGGGAATAAAGGGAATGAAAGTACTACAAATCCCATAATCCATGGAGGTACATCAAGTCCCATCATTCATGGTCCACCCTCCTCCAAACTGCAGTAGAATGTAGCGTGGGTCATAGGGGCTCTGTGTGCCAAGGTAGGTTACTGTCACTTCAGGCGATACACAGTGTCCCATGAGCTGAGGCCTAGTCAGGAAAATCAAGTGAATGAAGCCTTACTGTCAATTCAGGCCTTAAACAGCATTCCATTAAGTGGGGCCTAGTCAGGAAAATCAAGTTAATGAAGCCTTACTGTCAATTCAGGCCTTAAACAGCATTCCATTAAGTGAGGCCTAGTCAGGAAAATCAAGTTAATGAAGCCTTACTGTCAATTTTGGGCCTGGTCTGTGATTTGTAGGGTCTACAATGTTCTGTGGGAAGTGAATCGGGTGAAGGTACTGCAAATTCCATCATTTGTGGCCCATCCTGCCCTAAGCCACTCCAGGTTGTTAAGAGGGCCATTGGGCCTCTGTGTGCCAAGTGTGGTCCTGATCCGTCATTGTTGTGGGCCGCAGTGACTGACTGCTTGAGGCCTTTCCTTTTCCCTCTGCGCCACCTTAGAATGTTAGAATGTAGATGGCCAATCAGTAACTTATGCAAAATCTCCCACAGTAGCAACCAATCATGTTGTTTGAATGTAGAGGCTTGGATTTTTGGATGCTGGCCAATCAGAGTCCTTCATGCAAATACTCCCTCAGTGGCAACCAATCCCCTGTGTCTGCTGCCTTAGAATGTTGGAGTTCTGAAGCTGGCCAATCAGAGTCTTTTATGCAAATAATCCCACAATGGCAACCAATCGAAATGCTGCCACGTATTCCTCCGCTCCTCTGCACCTCCCGCCGCAAACACTGACTTTTATTATATACATAGATATAGATTTATATACAGTATTTATATTCCGCCCTTCTCACCCCACAGGGAACTCAAGGCGGATTACAATATACATATACATGACAAACATTCAATGCCATGGACACACAATATATATATATAGACAGTAGGCCTGGGTAGGTTCATGGGAATGCTCGTAAAATCGGAATGAATTCGGATTAAATTCACTTTTGAAGCGGTTTCGGGCCGATGTAAGCAACCGGGAAGTGAATTGGCCATTTTGAAGCCACCGCTGCCATTTTCGGAAAGGAATCGTTTGGATGCGGATGTGCTTCCCTCCGTGGTAGACCCCGGGTGCCAATCAGGAGCCGGGCGGCAGTGTTCTGCACCAGCCTGAGCTTCCGGGTCACCAACAGAGGAAGGCCAACGTAGAGCGCGTTACAGTAATCCAGCCTCGAGATGACCGTGGCTTGGATCACTGTGGCCAGGTCGTTCCGGGATAGATAGGGGGCCAGCCGCCTTGCCTGTCTGAGGAGGAAAAAAGCAGAGTTGCTGACCGCAGAGACCTGGGTCTCCATAGTCAGCTGGGAGTCCAAATGGACCCCCAGGCTCTTTACGGAAGGCGATGGGCATAATGCCACACCATCCAGGGTCGGAAGCTGGACATCCCCACCACCCGGGCGGCCTAGCCACAAGATCTCCGTCTTCGCCGGATTCACCCTCAACCTACTGGCTCGCAGCCATCCAGTAACGGCCTCGAGGCAGCGTTGGAAATTATCGGGGACGGATCCAGGCCTGCCCTCCATCCTCAGAATGAGCTGAGTGTCGTCAGTGTACTGGTGACACTCGAGCCCATAACTCCGCACCAGCTGTGCAAGCGGCTGCATGTAGATGTTGAATAACAGAGGGGAGAGGATGGCCCCCTGAGGGACTCCGCAAACTAATGGGGAGCCCTCAGAGACCACCCCGCCCCTCCTCACACGCTGAGACTGCTGGTGGAGGAAGGAGGTCAGCCATTTCAGGGCTGTCCCCCTCACTCCAGCCATGGCCAGACGGTGGATTATTAATTATTAATTATTAATTATTAATTATTAATTATTAATTATTAATTATTAATTATTAATTACTAATTACTAATTACTAATTACTAATTACTAATTACTAATTACTAATTATTAATTATTAATTATTAATTATTAATTATTAATTATTAATTATTAATTATTAATTAAGATTGTGGTCGACCGTGTCAAACGCTGCCGTGAGGTCCAATAACACGAGCAGCGCAGACCGCGCTTGAAGTCGGAGCTGGCAGCGGAGTTAGTCTGTGATGGAGACCAGGACCGTCTCCGTCCCGTGCCCCGACGGAAGCCGGACTGGAAGGGGTCAAGCCATGGTGCGTCATCTCAGAAGGACTGCAACTGCTCCATTGCTGCCCTCTCAACTACCTTTCCCCAGGTACGAAAGATTCGACACTGGTCGGTAGTTGGAGGGAACGGCCAGGTCTAATGACGGCTTTTTCCAGCAATGGAGCTACCACCGCCTCTTTCAAGCACTGGGTGTTTTAATCCAGTTTGGATGCGGGTGTGCTTCCCTCCGCGTTAGACCCGGGGCGAGACGCGGAGGGAAGCACATCCGCGTCCAAACTGGGTATTTAGCCAGTGCCGTTTCTTTTTTTATTGCGCATGTGTGTCTGCCATTAACAAAGCCATTCCGAAATTCCCGAAAAATTCGTAAAATTTCGTCATTTTTTCCGGAAAATTTTGGAAATCATCTAGATTCGAATCGCCAGCGCCCCCTACATCCGCAACATGTTTTGAACCCTTTATTTCCTTGATCAAACAGGCCTAATAAAAATTCCGGCTTCAGTATGGGACACGGGACGGAGGCGGTCTTGGTCTCCATCACAGGCCAGTTGCGTTGCCAGCTTGACCAAGGCGGATTGGCATTGCTTGAGTTGTTGGACCTCACAGCAGCGTTTGATACAGTCGATTATGATCTTTTGACGCACCGCCTTGCTGTGGCTAGGGTGAGGCAATGAGTGGAGAGGGGAGGGTTGGCCTCCGGGGGATCCCCCTTACTTTGCGGGGTCCCCCGGGGGAACATCCTTTCCCCCTTGTTATTTAACATCTATACGCGACCACTCGCTCAGCTGGTACGTAGCTTTGGGCTTGAGTGTCATCAGTACGCTGACGACACTCAGCTCATTCTGAGGATGGAGGGCCCGCCGGACTCCGTACCCGATAATTTCCATCTGTGCCTTGAGGCCGTTACTGGATGGCTGCGAGCCAGTAGGTTGAAGGTGAATCCGACGAAGATGGAGATCCTTTGGCTAGGTCGTCCGGGCGATGGGGAAATTCAACTGCCGACCCTGGGTGGCGAGGCATTACGCCCGTCATCAGAAAAGGAGCCAAAACAAGTGCGCGTTCACAATGATAGTGTATATTATGCAATTCAATAATCCACATACAGTAAGTGTCCATACATCCAAATCAAAGCGGTCTAGGCCTGCATACATAAGGTTTTGAAGGAGCACTCCCGAAGCGATCCAAAATAATTCCCAAATATATAATTCCCAGTGGCGATCAGGGTACATCACTGTCGTCGCTTCGTTCCGGTCAACGGATTTTAAATCCCATGCGCAAGCTCCGTTTCGCTGTCGCTTCTTCGGGACCGGGAGTTTCCAAACATCATAGGACATCCAGTTTGTGGTTCACTGTTCAATTTAAACATAAACCATAAATAATCACAGTTCTAATAATATTGTAATACATAGTCATGATATGTTGCTTTAAACAAATAAGCTCACTGGAAAAAGGACATCCTCAAGTTCCTTTGGGACGCGAAGAGGGCGAGAATTAAATACACGGTGCTTACAGATAAAAGGATACGAGGAGGGCTGGACTTACCGGATATAAAGCTGTACTACGAGGCCTGTGGTCTGGTGCACATAAGGGAATGGATCAACCTGAAAAACAAAGAGCGATTGGCCCTGGAGGGTTTCGACCTACACACAGGTTGGCATAGCCACCTGTGGTATGGAAGGTCAAGGTCAAATGAAAACTTCAAAAGACATCCAGTAAGAGCATAGTAGACAATAAAAGGTTACCAGTTACTTATACACCATGAGTCACATTTAAACCTTCTTAAACCAGATTATCTCCTTTTACATAGGACAGCCATCTCCGCTATGTGCCTCCTCCTAATCTTCTTAGCCGCAAAGGGCAAACAGGGCTACGCGCCAGGTCGTATATTTATCTGTATCCATAAGGAGGTAGAGTAGTATCTCTTGAGAATTCAGAAAGATTTTGTTGTCCAGTAAAGGTAAGATAAAAGCGCTCCCTAGGATCTTTGTGTAGGGGGCAGCACATTAAGTAATGTACCAGGTCCTCTGGGTAGGGGCAACCAACAATACATCTTCGTTCAATTTTGGGGACTTTTTTAAGCCTCCGTCCCTTTCCGCTGAATCAAACATATTTAGTCTGAGCTCTGTGAAGGCTCGTCGGAGCTGGACAAAGGTCAGGCTGTCAAGGTAGTCTGGGTAGCCAGTGGGTTGTCTAAGGCTGTAGTATAGGGGGGCACACGGAGAGTCACAGGCAGCCTGGAGGTCTGTAAGTGTAGTGACTTCTAATATTGTCTTGTTTATTTTTGTCTTCCTTGTGGGGTGGTCTAGCTTTGCCAGCTCACTAACCGAGAGACCATATTTAATGGCCAGTTGTGCTGCCTTGTGGACCCAATTGTTAACAGGGAGACCATTGTTAAGTTCCAAGAGACATTTTTTTTTGGTAATCTAGCAGTTGGCATTTCTTGGATTTTAAGCCAATAGCACAAGATCCTTTTATCTATTTGGCTTTCTAGGGTTGGGACAGAGGTTTCAAGGCGGATCATGGCAGTTGGAGTGTCTTTAGGGAGGCCTAATAGTGCCCTTAGGAAGTAATTTTGAGGCACTTCTAGACCTAGGCACTAGGTATGCCCCAGATTTCTGCCCCGTAGAGAAATTGCGCCAGGGTTTTGGCTTTGAAAACAGTTAGGCGGGATTAACCAGATTACCACCTTGTTTGGCAGCAAAGCTCAGTGTTGCTTTGGCTGATCTGTAAGCTTGAGTTTTGATGTTACTCATCTGTTGTTTCCAGGTGGCTGATTCGGAAAAGAAAATTCCTAGGTATTTAAAGGATTTGACTTGTTTTATTACATGTTCGTCTAGGCGCCAAGAGTGTGTTTTGGGGCGCCTACCAAAGACCATAACCTGGGTTGTGCTGTAATTTATTGTAAGAGCGTTTTGTTTACAATATGTTGAGAATCCAGCCAACAACCGTCTTAGCCCTACCTGAGTTCTTGACAGGAGAATGATATCGTCGGCATACATTAGCAGGGAAAGCTTCTGGTCCAGAATAGTGACCGGGCGTATTGTAGGCCCTCTAACTCCTTGACAATATCATTGATATAGAAGTTGAATAAAAAAGGTGCTAGGATACAGCCCTGTTTGACACCAGTGTAGGTATTTATTTCTGTTGTGAGATGGCCTGCCATATCAACTTTGACCTGTGTCGAGGTATTGGTATATAGGGCCCTAATCAGATACAGCAGACGAGGGTTAATGTCTGCCTTCTCCAATTTTGTCCAGAGCAGGTCTCTTGGGATTGAGTCAAAGGCTGATTTTAGGTCAATAAAAGAGGCATAAAGCTTTTGCTTCATATTTTGGGTGTATTTACGGATCAGGAAATTTAATACAAAGCATAGATCAATGTAAGAGCAGCCCTGATGAAAGTGTGGGAAACCTACAAGGGGAGATTCTACCAAAAAAAAACCCCTCTGGTTATCTCCCATTGAAGCCCACCAGCAAAACCTATTGGGATGGGCCAAATGGCCAACATATGAGGAAATGACAGTCAGAGTGGGGGCGAGGAGGAGCCTAAAGTCAAAGGCTCAACTGCAGCAACAGTGCAACAACCTCACTTGGCTACAGTACCTACACATCAAAGCATGCTTTCAGAGGGATGAACAGGCAGGCTTTGAGGAAGGAGAATACTTCTGGAAACTTCCTGAGCAAGGAGAAGAAACTAGTCCCCAAGGCCTACCTACGACTCCTGGAATGGTCGACAGAGACCGAACAGGTAAAAACCTGTATGATAAAATGGGCGCAAAACATCGGCCGTACAATCAGCATGCGAGAATGGGAGAAGATCTGGCGGAAGAAAAAAAAAAATCACCTACGCCATTGATCTTAAGGAGAACTGGTACAAACTGTTTTTCAGATGGTACATGACACCCCATAAACTTGGTCTGATGTACAAGAGCGCCCAGACTAAATGCTGGAAGTGCGGGTCACAGACAGGCACCTTCTACCACAGGGCTGTCAACTGGCGGCCCCGGGGCCGGATCCGGCCCCGTAGCCTGTTGGACACGGCCCCACCTATGCCCTCAGCCGGCCTAGGAAGGGAGGGGGGCACCGAAAGGAGGAGTAGGCGGTGCCAAGAGCAGCGCGTCACGCCAGGCCTGTGACGCTGCGCTGCTCGCCTCTACCCTCCTTTTCGGCGGCTTTAGGAGGGGGCGGGGCCTGGCCTGGGGGCGGGGCCTGGGGGCGGGGCCTGGGGGCGGGGCCGAGCGGCCCCGCAGGTCATCAGTGACCTCTTATCCGGCCCTGGACCCGCCAGAAGTTGGACAGCCCTGTTCTACCACATGTGGTGGTCCTGCCAGGAAGTCTCGAAATTCTGGAAAGTGGTCCACATCCAGATGCAAAAGATCCTACAGACCACGCTGGAACTGACACCAGAGGCCTACCTACTAGGAATAGTGGATGAAAGAGAATTTCCAGACGAGAATGCTGAGCGGCTATTCCTGTTCCTCTCCACGGCAGCGAGGATGGTGTACGCGAGGAAATGGAAATCTACGGAGGTACCCCAACTTGAAGAATGGGCAAACAAAGCTCAAGACATCATGAGCATGGATAAGCTGTCATATTACATGAGCGAACTGGAGGGGACAGGTTTGAAGAGAACTGATTGGTCAGCCTTTGTGAACTACCTAAGGACAGGGGAGCTACACCAACACACTCCAGATACCTGATAAAGGAATGGGACTATCAAAGATCAGCTAAACTGAACCCCCAAGAGTAAAGAGCACCTCCCCCGTCCCCAGGACACTCACATCTTTACTCCCCCCCCCCTCCCTCCCCACAACAAGAACTGAACAAATGGGACTGTATAGTGATACCGGAAGCCAACCCACCTATCCCCTCCACTCCCACCGCACCCCCAGCCGGACACCCCTCCCCCACCCCCTTCTCACCCCGATCCCCCCTCTAGCCTACCCAATCACTCAGCCTCTCCTCTTCGTTCCTACTGTCCTTTACCTGAAATTGTTCCCCCACTTTTACTGTCTATGGAAAAACCCTAATAAATATATTTCAAAAAAAAACCAACAACAAATAAGCTCAAAAGCAGTCAAGGCAACAGGCTATTTGTAGACCGCCCTCCAAGAGGCTCGGGGCGGTTTACAGCATGATATAATGACTATGTATTACAATATTATTAGAATTGTGATTATTTATGGTTTATGTAAACCGCCCCAAGCCTCTGGGAGTGGCGGTCTACAAATCTAATGAATAAACGAATGAATGAATAAATAAATAATAGACAGACACACAGAGGCTATTTAACTTTCCAGCTTTCATGAGGGTATTCTGTGGCTCCACTGTCCATTTGTGACACTGCTGAAGTACTTCCTCATTCTTTGAATGCTTGCTGGAGATTTTTATGGCATCGTTAATTAGTTAAATTAGCCTCCTCGCATAAGTGGTATCTAAATTTCCTACTTGACAGATGCAACTGTCTTTCGGGCTAAAAAAGGTTGACAGCGAGCTACACAAATTGGTCAGAAGCTCACTCCGACCCGGGCTGGCTTCGAACTCATGACTTTTCGGTCAGTAGTGATCTTAATGCAGCTGACTCCCAGCCAGCTAAGCCACAGTCCCGGTGAGACATCTGCTTGGAGATCTCCTTCCATCGCCCCAAGTTATCTTTGGATGGTGAGAGAGGAAACAAAGCCGGTCCCGAAAGAGGAGTCATAATGGAAGCGCACCGACACCCATGCCTTTGAAGGCTCTTTGAGAGGTTGCTTGAGCCGCCCTGGGGATTAGTGGAGGGGGGACGAGGGGCAGAGCATGTTTGATGGCTTCCCGTGCCAAAGCCTGAATCAATTCCATCCGGTTAATTGTGCCGGGTGCCAGCGAGCAAAGGACAGGTCGCCTGCTCGGGCGACATCTCCAGACAAAAGTCCTTTCTCTGCCCTTTTGTTGCGCGGGACAAAAGCCGGGCTGGAAAGGATACAGCTGGGATCAGGCCCAAGGGCTGGTTGCGCCAGGGGGCCCTCCCACGCCTCTTTGCGCCGCCATTCAGCTCAGCTGGTGTGTGGCTCCTCCACAATAGAGGAACACGGTTTGGTGACAATGGAGGGCCATTTGGCCAAGCTCTCCGTCGGGGCCGTGGCTTATTCCTTTGCATATTGATGGAGTGGAGGGCAGGAGGAAGCGCGAGAGAGAGGGCCACGCTGGCTTTTCGAAATGCGCTTCTCCAATTGCGAAAACGGCGAAAGGCACCGCACGTGTGGGATGTAAGGCCTCCACTCAAAGGATATCATCCCCGGTGACGCTTTGGTGGCTACGTCGACAACCATAATAAAAGTCCAATGACTTGACAATGGGAGGACGGTCGATGGGGGAAATTGCGGCGAGATAAGCCACGGTTTTTGTCCATATGAAAAAAACACTTATCACCGGAATGAAATCTTGATCGCATTGGGCTTGTCAAAGGGGCAGCTGCAGCTGACTGCGCGCAGCACCGTTTCCATGTCAATGCCATGGTGACTCCGTTCGCAGTTTTAGTCTGAACTTATTTATTTATTTATTATTTCGCATTTGTCTGTCGCCCCCCCCCCCAATGGCTCGGGGCGACTTACAACAGTTCGTGAAATACAATTGTCAGATAACTCATAATAACTCACAGCAATACCATCAGTCAACCACTTTTTTTACCCTTGAAATGGATGGTGCAGAGTCTTGGTTTGGGTGATGGTTTTTTTACCGGAAAAAAAAAAAAGCTTAATGAGCACACGAAATTCACTTTTTCCCTTTACTCCTCAAATCACCCGGTAGTCTGCTATCAATGGCTGTCAAACACAAACTAAATTTATTTATTTATTTATTATTTTGCATTTGTCTGTCCCCCCCCAACGGCTCGGGGCGACTTACAACAGTTCGTAAAATACAAATGTCAGATAACTCATAATAACTCACAGTAATACCATTAAGATGGAATTACAATTAGAACAGTTGAAGCAACAAATGGAGTCGCAGTGGGCTGACAGCCAGGCGGTGCGAGCTACAGTCTAGCTCAGTGTTTCTCAACCAGTGTGCCGTGGCACACTAGTGTGCCGTGAGCGATCATCAGGTGTGCCGCGAGAAAAGCTCTCTGCCCCCCTTCCCCCCCTCCTCCTGCCAAACTCCTGCTGCTTGGGAGTGGAGGAGGAAGGGCCAGGTGGCGGCGAAGAAAAAGACGGGACCGGGGCGCCGCCTCCTTCGGCCGTTTCCCCAACCAGCCTCCAATCCGCTATGACTCCCGCCCCTTGCTTGTTGAAGCCGCGCGGAGGAGCCCTGCCTCCTGAAGCCCGTCCACCGCTCATGCTCCTCCTCTGTGGGATTGCTGAAGCGGGGCATGGCACGGCCTGGCTCCGCCCCCTCCCCAGCTTCAGCACTCCCACAGCTTCGCCAGCCTTGAGGGGGCAGTGCCAAGCCAGCGGTGGCAGAGCCAGCACAATGCTGGCTTGGCAGTGCCCCTCAAGGCTGGAGAACCTCTGGGAGAGCTGAAGCTAGAGAGGGGCGGGGCATGGCACGGCCTGGCTCGCCCCGCCCCAGCTTCAGCACTCCCACAGCTTCGCCAACCTTGAGGGGGCAGTGCCAAGCCAACGGTGGCAGAGCCAGCACAATGCTGGCTTGGCACTGCCCCCTCAAGGCTGGCGAAGTTATGGGAGAACTGAAGCCGGGGAAGGGGCGGGGCATGGCGTGGCCTGGCTCCTCCCCCTCCCCAGCTTCGGCACTCCCAGCAAGTCACCATCCCCCAGCCGTTCTTTACTGTGTTAGAGTATCATTTTGTGTCATTTTGGTTGGTGGTATGCCCCCGGATTTTTTTAATGTTAAAAGTGTGCCACGGCTCAAAAAAGGTTGGGAAACACTGGTCTAGCTAACTCCGAAGTCTTGTTGGAACAGCAATGTCTTGACTGCTCTCCTGAACGGGAGGAGGCCCTGGGTGGCACGGTTGCCGGCGGGCAGTGCGTTCCACATGGTAGGGGCTGCAACAGAGGAAGCCCAGCGGCGGGTTGCGGACAGATGGTAGGTCCTCACATTTGGGATGACCAGGAGGTTTAGCTCTTCGGAGCGCAGTGATCTGGTGGGATGATATGGGACAAGGCGGTCCCGCAGGTACACTGGCCCCAGACCATGTAAGGCCGTAAAAGTCAGGACTAACACTTTGAAGGCAATCCGGCATTCAATTGGGAGCCAGTGCAGTTCGCGCAGGATTGGCGTGATGTGGTGGCCAATCGGGACCCCTGCCAGGAGTCGCGCTGCAGCGTTCTGCACCAGCTTGAGTCTCCGGATTACCGACAGAGGAAGGCCAATGTAAAGAGCGTTACAGTAGTCCAGCCTCGAGATGACCGTGGCTTGGACCACTGTGGCTAAGTTGCGCCGGGACAAATAGGGGGCCAGCTTCCTCGCCTGGCGAAGATGGAAAAATGCTACCCCGCTGACGCTGGAGACGTGGGCCTCCATCGACAACAGGGGGTCCAAGGTTACTCCTAAGCTCTTAACAGAGGGCGACGGACATAATGTCACGCCGTCCAGGGTTGGAAGCTGAACATCCCTACAGCCCAGAGGACCCAGCCACAGGACCTCCGTCTTTTATTTATTTATTTATTTCAATTCATATACCACCCTTCCCAAAAAAGGCTCAGGGTGGTTCACAACAATGAATACACAACACAACGTAGTTAAAAACAGAATAAAAACAGATTAGGACCAGAATGGAAAGCACAATCTTGGAGATTAAAGAGCCTGGCGGAAAAGGGTGGTCTTACAGGCCCTCCGAAAGGCCTGTAACTCCGTTATTGCTCGTGCCTCTCGTCCAGAGCGTGGACTACCGTGGCCAAGTCAGACTTCCCAAGGTACGGGCGCAGTTGGCGCACATGTTTTAACTGTGCAAATGCTCCCCTGGTCACCGCCGAAACCTGGGGTTCCAGGCTCAGCGATGAGTCCAAGATCACACCCAAACTGCGAACCTGCGTCTTCAGGGGGAGTGTAACCCCGTCCAACACAGGCTGTAACCCTATGCCCTGTTCGGCCTTTCTACTGACCAGGAGTGCCTCTGTCTCGTTTGGATTCAATTTCAATTTGTTCACCCTCATTCAGTCCGACACAGCGGCCAAGCACCGGTTCAGGACCAAAAAAAGCCTCCTTAGTAGCAGGTGGGAAGGAGTGACAGAGTTGGACGTCATCTGCGTACAGATGACACCGCACCCCGAAACTCCGGATGGCCTCCCCCAGCGGCTTCATGTAGATGTTAAACAACATGGGAGATAGCATTGAGCCCTGAGGAACCCCAAAAGACAATGGTTGAGGGGTTGAACAGGTGTCTCCCAGTAACACCTTCTGAGATCGGCCCTCCAGAAAGGACCGGAGCCACTGCAGAACAGTACCTCCAAGGCCCATCTCTGCAAGGCGTCCCAGAAGGATACCATGGTCAACGGTATCGAAGGCCGCTGAGAGGTCCAGCAGAACCAACAGGGGGAAGTGTCTCTTATTTTTGCGAAAAATCACGTAAACGTCCCTTATTTCTTCTATCAAAATATGGGTAGGTAGATCATTTTGACTTGGTTGTTGTATAACAGGGCTGTCCAACTTCTACTGGCCCAGGGGCCTGAATTCCAGTCACTGATGACCTGGGGGGCCGAAGGGTCTGCCCCCGGCCCCCGCTCTGCCCCCCCAGCTCTGCCCCAGCTCCGCCCCAGCTCCACCCCTCCCCCCGCCCACGCCCCACCTACGCCCCTCCTCTCCCCCGGCTCCAATTTACTTACAATTCATAAGGGGCATCCATACAGTCAAATATAATCTTTTACTGAGATAAAATGCAGGGATAAGATATTAAATTATTTTAATTTAATATTAAATATATTTAATTCCATCCTCCCCTCTCCCCTTATTTTTATTTAATATTAAATATATTTAATTCCATCCTCCCCTCTCCCCTTATTTTTATTTAATATTAAATATATTTAATTCCATCCTCCCCTCTCCCCTTATTTTTGTTTAATATTAAATATATTTAATTCCATCCTCCCTCCCCTTATTTTTATTTAATATTAAATATATTTAATTCCATCCTCCCTCTCCTCTTATTTTTATTTAATGTTAAATATATTTAATTCCATCCTCCCCTCTCCCTTATTTTTATTTAATATTAAATATATTTAATTCCATCCTCCCCTCTCCCTTATTTTTATTTAATATTAAATATATTTAATTCCATCCTCCCCTCTCCCCTTATTTTTATTTAATATTAAATATATTTAATTCCATCCTCCCTCCCCCTTATTTTAATTTAATATTAAATATATTTAATTCCATCCTCCCTCCCCCTTATTTTTATTTAATATTAAATATATTTAATTCCATCCTCCCCTCCCCTTATTTTTAATTTAATATTAAATATATTTAATTCCATCCTCCCCTCCCCCTTATTTTTATTTAATATTAAATATATTTAATTCCATCCTCCCCTCTCCCCTTATTTTTATTTAATATTAAATATATTTAATTCCATCCCCCCTCCCCTTATTTTTATTTAATATTAAATATATTTAATTCCATCCTCCCCTCTCCCCTTATTTTTATTTAATATTAAATATATTTAATTCCATCCCCCCCTCTCCCCTTATTTTTATTTAATATTAAATATATTTAATTCCATCCCCCTCTCCTAATATTTATTTTTATTTAATATTAAATATATTTAATTCCATCCCCCCCTCTCCCCTTATTTTTATTTAATATTATATATATTTAATTCCATCCCCCTCTCCCCTTATTTTTATTTAATATTAAATATATTTAATTCCCCTTATTTTTATTTAATATTAAATATATTTAATTCCATCCTCCCTCTCCCTTATTTTTATTTAATATTAAATATATTTAATTCCATCCTCCCCTCCCCCCTTATTTTTATTTAATATTAAATATATTTAATTCCATCCTTATTTTTATTTAATATTAAATATATTTAATTCCATCCCCCTCTCCCCTTATTTTTATTTAATATTAAATATATTTAATTCCATCCTCCCCTCTCCCTTATTTTTATTTAATATTAAATATATTTAATTCCATCCTCCCTCTCCCCTTATTTTTATTTAATATTAAATTTATTTAATTCCATCCCTTATTTTTATTTAATATTAATTATATTTAATTCCATCCTCTCCCTTATTTTTATTTAATATTAAATATATTTAATTCCATCCTCCCCTCTCCCCTTATTTTTATTTAATATTAAATATATTTAATTCCATCCTCCCCTCTCCCCTTATTTTTATTTAATATTAAATATATTTAATTCCATCCTCCCTCTCCCCTTATTTTTTTTATTTAATATTAAATATATTTAATTCCATCCTCCCCTCTCCCCTTATTTTTATTTAATATTAAATATATTTAATTCCATCCTCCCCTCTTCCCTTATTTTATTTAATCTTAAATATATTTAATTCCATCCTCCCTCTCTCCTTATTTTTATTTAATATTAAATATATTTAATTCCATCCTCCTCTCTCTCCTTATTTTTATTTAATATTAAATATATTTAATTCCATCCTCCCCTCTCCTCTTATTTTCATTTAATATTAAATATATTTAATTCCATCCTCCCCCCTCCCCTTATTTTTATTTAATATTAAATATATTTAATTCCATCCTCCCCTCCCCCCTTATTTTAATTTAATATTAAATATATTTAATTTTAATGTATCCCATCTCCCCTTATTTCATCTTTAAATATATTTAATTTTATATTTAATACATGAGGGGAGATGGGGGGAGGGAATGAGGAGCCCCGTGCTTCGGCCTACCTTTTCCAAACGCGCAGGATCCAGGAGTACCCGGACGACGAGAGAGGCGACGACCGACTGAGTCGAAGAAGGTCCTAATCGCGTCTGTGGGCCTCAGCGCTCCAGTAGTAGAGTAGCCGAAGAGTATCGCGAGAATACGCAATCCACACGGGATTTCGCTGTCAACGCCGGCGTGATCTCGCGTTGACAGCGAAATCCCGTGTGGATTGCGTATTCTCGCGATACTTGCTCCGAACCCGAAAGTAGGTATTTTTTTATTTATTATTATTTATTTTATTTTTCCATTTTTATTTTTTATTAAAAAGCTTAGGGGGCCGGAGGGAAGGGGCTGGGGGGCCGTATACGGCCCCAGGGCCGCCAGTTGGGCAGCCCTGTTGTATAAGTAGCTCTCATGCTGAAAAAGTGTGGGCACCCCTGGTGTTTTTTTTTAACGGAGTCTAGTCAACTCCCTTGAACTACAACACCAAGCGTATCATCTTCCTTCTCAATTTACTTTCAGATGTTCCCAACGAGCTCACAAAGATATTGATCTAATAGCTCTGATCTCTTAGATCGGGTCATGATTAATGATCGGGAAGCCCACCCCAGATGCCCAAATCCAAAATCAATACAATGCAGCCATTCTCTCCTTTGTTAAGAATTAGATCACCAATCGCCGCCTACGCAATGCCAAGAATTTGGGGTGCATCTGCGTTTCGTTCTGGGGAGGGGGACTTTTGTAACCCTCTATTGGTTACCTGATTTCCTTTGTTCTTGCAGGGCGAACTCCCCCCCCCCTATTTTCCCAACAACAAAGGCGCCCATTGAGAGAACCACTTTGGTTTTGATTCCCACTCCCTCGTCGAGGTCGGCCGGCGCAAAATAGCCTTCTGGCCCATCGAAATCGAAGAAGAAAGGAAAATATTTTCACCACATGAGTGAAAATTTGTCTCAGGCGTTGGGTTTCCTGGTTGACCTCTATGAGGCACCACCTTGGAGAAAAGCTTCCTTTTTGGCTGATTAAAGCAAACATTTTGTTTTGTGGCTCTTCTCCTCGAGGCTCGCTGCGTTCCTCTGGGCTAAGTCTCAAATCTCTTTCTTTCCTTCCTTCCTTTCCTTCTTGGCCATGCAGCCAGTATAGTTACGTTCTCTCTGGAGTTGAATCACATACAACTGGCTGATCAAGGAAGCCAGAGGGGGTTTGGCAGAGTGGGTGAAGGTGGTGGTTAATGCCTCCTTACAGGAGGGCAAAATTCCAGCCAGCTTAAAGCAAGCTGTGATAAAACCGCTGTTGAAGAAGCCATCACTGGACCCCACTCAATTCGTCAACTATCGGCCAGTTTCCAATCTCCCCTATTTGGGCAAAGTCATGGAACGTGTGGTGGCTTCGCAACTCCAGGGGTTCTTGGTAGACACTGACTATCTTGATCCGGCACAGTCTGGCTTTAGGCCGGGACATGGTACTGAAACAGCCTTGGTCGCCTTGGTAGATGATCTACGCCGGGAACTCGACAGGGGGAGTGTGTCCCTGTTGGTTCTGCTGGACCTCTCAGCGGCTTTCGATACCGTTGACCACGGTATCCTTCTGGGTCGCCTTGCAGACATGGGGCTTGGGGGTACTGCTCTGCAGTGGCTCCAATCCTTCCTGGAAGGTCGCACCCAGAAGGTGTCATTGGGTGACACCTGTTCGGCTCCACAGCCGTTGTCCTGTGGAGTCCCTCAGGGTTCAGTTCTGTCCCCGATGTTGTTTAACATCTACATGAAACCGCTGGGAGAGATCATTCGGAGTTTCGGAGTAAGGTGTTATCTGTACGCAGGTGACGTCCAGATCTGTCACTCCTTCCCACCTGTCACCAAGGAGGCTGTCCAGACCTTGAACCGGTGCCTGGCCGCTGTGTCGGACTGGATGAGGGCTAGCAAATTGAAACTAAATCCAGACAAGACAGAGGTCCTCCTGGTCAGTCGCAAGGCCGAACAGGGCATAGGGTTACAGCCTGTGTTGGATGGGGTCACACTCCCCCTGAAGGCGCAGGGAGTGATCCTGGACTCATCGCTGAGCCTGGAACCCCAGGTCTCGGCGGTGGCCGGGGGAGCTTTTGCACAGTTAAGACTCGTGCGCCCGCTGCGCCCGGACCTTGGGAAGTCTGATCTGGCTACGGTCGTCACGCTCTGGTCACATCCCGAATAGATTACTGCAACGCACTCTACGTGGGGCTGCCTTTGAAGACAGTTCGGAAATTGCAATTAGTCCAGCGGGCGGCAGCCAGATTGGTAACAGGAGCTACATACAGGAGCACACCACCCCTGTTGTGTCAGCTCCACTGGCTGCCGGTCAATTCCGGGCTCAATTCAAAGTGCTGGTTTTGACCTTTAAAGCTCTATACGGTTCTGGCCCAGCTTACTTGTCCGAACGCATCAGCCGCTATGTCCCACCTCGTAATCTAAGATCATCCGGGAGGCCCTGCTCTCGCTCCCGCCTACGTCTCAGATGAGGCTGGTGGGGACGAGGGGTAGGGCCTTCTCGGTGGTGGCTCCCCGCCTGTGGAATGCGCTTCCTATGGATGTACGATCCACCACATCCCTCCTGGCCTTCAGGAAAAAGTAAAATCCTGGCTGTGGAACCAGGCATTCGTACACCAGCACAAGGCAGCATTTTAGATTGGTTTTTAATGGAAGTGGGTGATTATGGCCAATGTTTGTATGGACTGAACATTGTTTTAATCCAGAGTGAATGTGTATGGTGCTAATGTAGTTGTATTTTAATGTATTTTTAATGTATTTTAATTGTTGAAGGGTTTTGGGGTTTATATTGTTATTATGTGGGCATCGAATTGTGCCGTACTGTAAGCCGCTCTGAGTCCCCCCTCGGGGGTTGAGAAGAGCAGGGTAAAATCCCGAAATAAATACAGGTCTGTGGTGTAAATCAGTGTTTTTCAACCTTTTTTGAGCCGCGGCACATTTTTTACATTTGCAAAATCCTGGGGCACACCACCAACCAAAATGACACAAAACGACACTCGAACACAGTAATACATATAGCTAATATGCTTTTAAATGTATTTATACACTCAGTGTGAAACCTGGGCCTGTTTCGATGAACACAACATAGATATCCTGGCAGGAATGGCAGAAAGCGAGGAAAGCAGACAATTAGCACAAGGCTTAATAGAATATATATATATATATAATTCAATAATTAGTACATACTAGGCATGAGAAAAAAGTTATAAAAATTAAAAGAAATCGTAAGTGATTCGTATGTAATGGGACTTTCTAGTTTATACGCATCACGGCAGCTAACCAGGAAGTAGACTTTCTTCTACGGTCCTTGAGGTTAACAATTTGCGTTATGATCGTAATAAATTCTTAATTATTGTACTACGTACTCACTTCTCCCTGTCTTCTCCCGCTCATTTCCTTCCCGCCTTCATTCAGCTTCTTCTTTTTCCCGCATTTCTATGGGGAACTGGAAGTGACGCTGCTGCTAGGTAGGCAATGCATTCTGGAAAGTGTAGTCCTCCTCTTTCCTGCTGGCTTCTCTCTCCCCCCCTTCTCTTCCCCGTTGCTCTGCCTTGCCCCATCGCAGGGGCCAACTTCTCTCTCACACTCACACACACTTCTCCTCCTCTCTCTCCCTGCGCTCTCTCAGATGCTTCTCCCCCTTCTCTTCCCCGTTGCTCTGCCTTGCCCCATCGCAGGGGCCAACTTCACACACACACATGCGCGCTTCTCGACCTCTCTCTCCCTGCGCTCTCTCAGATGCTTCTCTGCCCCTCCTCTTTCCTGCTGGCTTCTCCCCCCCTTCCTTCTCTTCCCCGTTGCTCTGCCTTGCCCCATCGCAGGGGCCAACTTCAGCCCTCCAGGTGTTTTGGACTTCAACTCACACCATTCCTCACAGCCTCAGGCCTCTTCCTTTTCCTCTCAGCCTGGGCAAACTTGGGCCCTCGCTCTCTCAGGATCGGGGTGAGAGAGAGGCAGCGAGGAGCGAGGGGGGGGGCTCCTCCTCCTTTTTTTGCTGCTTCCAAGAATAGAATACCCCCCTCCCTCCCTCCCTCTTTCCTATTTGGAGAGTCCCATCTAGAATTCAGTGTGATTTATTCAAGTTTTGGCCTGCAACTCCCAGAAATCCCAGCCAATTTACCAGCTGTTAGGATTTCTGGGAGTTGTAGGCCAAAACCATCTGGAATGCGCATGCGCTGGCATACGAACTACTAACGAATTTCGTTAGTAATTAAGTTACATTTAGAAATTTTTGGAATCTTTTTTGTAAGTCTTTCTTTTACTAATAAAAAAAAACCCCCCCCCCCCCATTTGATTTTAGAATCGCCATTTTTGGGTTCGAAACCATGCCTAGTACATACGTGCCCCTAGGTAGTGGACAATGCAGGGTGAAAAATCCCGGGCACTCAGGAAGGGGGGATTCCCCAGATCAAGTACAAATTGCCATATGCCTCGCAATGAATGAGTCCCAAAGTTCAAAGCCCGTAGGCAATAGAGTTCCTGTAGTGCGAATGAGTCCGTTCTACTAGGTCAGAGGTGCTCATTATGGTGATCGGGAGCACCTAGGTGATCTTCGGCCCTCTTCCAGGTGATCTTTGGGCCTCACCAGCCGAATGGCGCGCTCCTGCCATGCGCGTGCATGTGCGCTCCCGCCGCGCCTTTGTGGGGCTTCTTTTGCCAAAATGAGGCTTTAGTGGGTGGGCCCTGGCGCTCGTCTTGCCACGCACGGTGTGGTGACATGACTGCCCATAAATACCCTTCTGCTGTGTGCGTGAGAGGGGCCTGCTGTGAACGCAAGAAGCAGAACGGGATGGGGACTTCCTGCTTCGTGAAAGCACGCAGCAGGAAGGAGGAAGGCAACGAAGACATTAAGAGAAAGCGCGCGTGCAGGCAAGGAGGATCCCGTTCCCGGGTGCGCGCAGCGGCGAGTTCGTGGGCAGGCAAGAAAGAAGCCCCGTGCGGACAGAAGACTGCAGTAGGAGTGTGCGTGCGCACACGCGCGCACACACGCGCACACGCTCACATGCACAATGGGTGATCTTTTCAACTTGATTGTTCATATAGTAGCTTGCATGATGAAAAAGTGTGGGCACCCCCGTACTAGGTAGACATCAATTGTAAATCCATAGATGGGAAAATAGGAAAGATAGTTCAAGGGATCGGGATGATGAAGGGAATCAAGGGAAAAATTCCAGGACGCGGGAGACCAGAGATGGTAGTCTCCTCTGAAGCAATGTAGATGAAGAATCGCCGACGGCAAGCATTCGCTGTGTTTTCGGCCGCTGTGAGACCGTTTCGCCGCTTGGCTTTTTCAAGGCGTTTATATGGCATAATAGCGTCCCATATTTACTATAAATATACAAATGCATCATAATCAATATACAGTCACCTATAGCACATAAGAGAACGTAAATACAGTGATCATAAGGTGATCATAAGGTATACATACCAATAGAAAAGTTCGACCGACCTAACCCTGCTTCCCGAGAAATGTTACCCAATATGGGGGATTTTATAATTAGGAGAGAAGGGTGTGTATGTGGACCGGGTCATTGGTTCAATTCCATTGTTGCAAGAGTTCAAGATGCTCTTTGATTGTAGGTGAACTATAAATCCCAGAAACTACAATTCCCAAATGCCAAGGTCTATTTTCCCCAAATCTGTGTTCACATTTGGACATATTGAGTATTCATGCCAAGTTTGGTCCTAATCCAACATTGTTTGAGCCCACGGTGCGCTCTGGATGTCGGTGAACTACAACTCCAAAACCCAAGGTCAATGCCCACCAAACATTTTCTCTTGGTTGTGGGAGTTCTGTGTGGGAAGTTTGTGTCTTTCTGCCATTCCTGCCAGGATATCTATGTTGTGTTCATCGAAACAGGCCCAGGTTTCAACCTGAGTGTATAAATACATTTAAAGACATATTAACTATATGTATGACTGTGTTAGAGTGTCATTTTGTGTCGTTTTGGGTTAGTATTAGTATGTTTTGTGTGTGTCTTTCTGCCATTCCTGCCAGGATATCTATGTTGTGTTTATCGAAACAGGCCCAGGTTTCACACTGAGCGTATAAATACATTTAAAGACATATTACCTATATGTATGACTGTGTTAGAGTGTCATTTTGTGTCGTTTTGGGTTAGTATTAGTATGTTTTGTGTGTGTCTTTCTGCCATTCCTGCCAGGATATCTATGTTGTGTTCATCGAAACAGGCCCAGGTTTCACACTGAGTGTATAAATACATTTAAAGACATATTACCTATATGTATGACTGTGTTAGAGTGTCATTTTGTGTCGTTTTGGGTTAGTATTAGTATGTTTTGTGTGTGTCTTTCTGCCATTCCTGCCAGGATATCTATGTTGTGTTCATCGAAACAGGCCCAGGTTTCACACTGAGTGTATAAATACATTTAAAGACATATTAACTATATGTATGACTGTGTTAGAGTGTCATTTTGTGTCGATTTGGGTTAGTATTAGTATGTTTTGTGTGTGTCTTTCTGCCATTCCTGCCAGGATATCTATGTTGTGTTCATCGAAACAGGTCCAGGTTTCACACTGAGTGTATAAATACATTTAAAGACATATTAACTATATGTATGACTGTGTTAGAGTGTCATTTTGTGTCGTTTTGGGTTAGTATTCGTATGTTTTGTGTGTGTCTTTCTGCCATTCCTGCCAGGATATCTATGTTGTGTTCATCGAAACAGGCCCAGGTTTCACACTGAGCGTATAAATACATTTAAAGACATATTAACTATATGTATGACTGTGTTAGAGTGCCATTTTGTGTCGTTTTGGTTGGTGGTGTGCCCCAGGATTTTGTGTATGTAAAAAGTGTGCCGCGGCTCAAAAAAAAAAAAAGGTTGGGAAACACTGTTTTAGCCCCTTTAATGCCTGCGCCTTCCGCTGCAGAGGTGTGCCGCTGGATTTGAAACACAACTTTCCATTTTGTAAAGTATTCACCCCCGGTGCCTTTTCCTCCTCTCGCCCCCCCCCCCTCCTTCTTCAATGTACACAATGCAAATCCACTCTCTCCTACACATAAACAAGCTGTTGAGTGATGAGGATTAAGAAGAAACTTCCCCTCTGGGTGTATTTATTATCATTATCTCATAATTGTCAATTACAGGGCTTCTTCCAAACTGCCTTTGCCGTACCAGGTGTCGGGCTCGGTGTGATGCCAGCTGTTCCGAGGCATAGGCTGGATGGGGCTGATTCGATAAGGTCTCTGTCCTCAAAGGAAGTGGCGCTTCGCAGCGGCAGGAAATTCCTGAAGTTCTGGGTTCTAATCTCGAATTTACCGCCTACCGCTTTTTTTAGCTTACAGAAGATAAGGGAACGATGCATCTCAGATAGGCGTCTGAAACAAAACCAAAGTCTTGCTAATGAAGGATCTCATTGTTTTGTGGGTTTTTTTTTCTGTTTTGAGTGTTTTATTACATTTTTTGTATTGTATTTCCCAAGGTGTGGTGTGTCCCTTTGGGATGTTCAGGATAGCGCATTTATTGTGTTGTCAAAGGCTTTCATTTATTTATTTGTTTGTTTGTTTGTTTGTTTGTTTGTTTGGACTTCTATGCCGCCAACTCCACAAGGCTCGCAGCGGCTTACAAAAGCCAAGCAGCTACACAAAGAAATACATCATCAGCACAACAACAGGAAAACAGTACAACAATAAGGAGTACAACAGGGAGAAGATGGGAGAAGATGGGGGAGGAGCAAGGGTGGGAGCAGAGAACGACAGGAGAGTGCCCAGCGGATCAGGCGGGCCCTACTCTCCCATCGAAGGGGGGAAGCAGAGGTGGTCTCAGAATGATCCCACCAAAATGGTCCAAACCAGCCAGCCCCCCATTTGCCAGAGGTCTGGTGGGGGGGGTCCGGTCAGCAGGATTGGTGGCCTTCTTCCGAAGTGGGCCCAAGAGAGAGGGCTTCTGTTTCCTAAAGCCCGGGCCCCAGAAAGTTCTGGCCCGCAGCGGGTTCCAGGACTTGGGCTCGGGCGAGGCAGGTCTCCCTTCTCTCAGGTGAGCAATGGCAAGTGTCCCAGGGCCAGGGGCCTGCTGTTCTTCGGCCTCCAGCGCCGCCTTTTCCGGCGGCCACCTGGCCTCCATACTGGACGCCCCCCGGGGCTTGCCAATTCCAGAACTATACTGTCCTGGCTCGAAGGACCTGTCGGCCCCCGGCCATCAGGGGGAGGGGGGGGGTTTGGCCCGGTCGCTAGTAAGGGGGGGACCGGCAGCTGGCAAGCTCGGAGCCGAGGTCGCGCCTCTGGGGCCCTTGCTAGAATTCCGGAGATATCCAGCGCCTCCGGAGGGGGCACCAAAGACAACTGCCGCTTCGGCCCGTCAGTCGGGGAGGATGGGGGTTGGGTTCTCGGATCATGCACGGCTATAGCCACGGCCCCTGAGGCATGACCGAGGGGCGGAGCCAGGGACGCCGAGAAGCTCGAAGATGGCGCCATCTTGTTACCCCTGGCCACCGCCTCGCCCAGCGGGCTCCGGGGTGGCCCGCGGCCAAGGGCCCCCCAGGGGCTCCACCAGGGCGTTTCCGTTGCGGCAGCCGTCTCCCCGGATCTCTCCTCGAGGTGGGGGGGCCCTCCGCCGCAGGCCTGGGACCCACTCCCCACCCTTCCAACGTTTGTCTCCTCCTCTGTCTCCGCATCCGTTTGGCTTGGGTGGTTGTTCGAGGGGCTAGGCCCCTCTCTTTCTCCGCTCGTCTCACACCGCTCACTCTTGCGCTTCATGGCCAGAATCACTTGGTTGGGTTTTCAAAACACCCCTTTTCAAGTCACTTTTTTCTTTTTCTAAGTTCGGCTCCGCCCCCATCTCCACCAGCCAATCCTAACTCCCTTCATTTCCCTCCAGGCTTACTCTTAGGCCCACCCCCTTTTGGTAATGAGATCCAAGGTGGATGCCCCCAGGAAACTATCTAAAATGGCTGCCAAAATGGCTGACACCGCATCGAGTCGCCTTCGGGCTGAGAGAGGCGGTCTAGAAGCAAAGTAAAATAAATAAATTTCTTGGGCCTACTTTTGTAGGCTTTACCTAGCCTAACAGGTAGGGGATTCATCACAGCATCCTTAGACGTTGTGAAGTATTTTGTGGATTTAGGATGTTATTGTATTTTGCTGCATCTATTATATAAATGGGTTCACGTCATGTGATGTATCCCTCAAACAAAGAAACCATACAACGCAGAAAAACAATACTTGCCAACAGAAATAGGCCTCAAGCAAGGTACGTTTGTAGCAAATAAACTCCCCCCCCAAAAAAACCCTAAAAGGCCCCCAAAACAACGAGTAAAAATAAAACTACATTTACCAGCATCCTCCAGGGCAGCCAAAGACTCACCCAGCCTCTACATTCTGAACAACATGATTGGCTGCCAATAAGGGCGGATTTGCATAACTGCTGCACTGGCCAGCCAACATGAAAATTCCGATCCTTAATAAACTGCCAAAACAAAATAAGGAAAAGGCCTGAGCCAATCCCCAACACAAACACCCAAATCACTTCCAAACGAAAATTTACACCCCAAAAAAACACAGACCACGCCCAAAATTGACAGTAAGGCTTCATTAACTTGATTTCCTAACTAGCCCTCACTTACTGGGAAGCTGTTTACGCTCTAAATTGACAGTAAGGCTTCATTAACTTGATTTCCCTAACTAGCCCTCACTTACTGGGAAGCTGATTACACTCTGAATTGACAGTAAGGCTTCATTAACTTGATTCTCCCGACTAGGCCTCAGCTCATTGGACATTGTGTATGGCCTGAATTGACAGTAAGGCTTCATTAACTTGATTCTCCCGACTAGGCCTCAGCTCATTGGACATTGTGTATGGCCTGAATTGACAGTAAGGCTTCATTAACTTGCTGTTCCTAACTAGGCCTCAGTTCATGGGACATTGTGTATGGCCTGAATTTACAGTAACCTACCTTGGCACACAGAGCCCCGACCATGCATGATGGGACTTGAAGTACCACCATGGAAAATGGGATTTGTAGTACTTCAAAACCCATCATTCCCCACAGACCACTGTGGCCCAGAACCAAGACCAATAAAGACCCAACTTGGCACACCATGCCCCCCATGACCCACACTCCATCCAACTGCAGTTTAGAGGAGGGCACACCGTGGATGATTGGACTTCCTCGCATCTCCTAAAAAGGGCACAGCAACGCGTGCCGGGTACAGCTAGTAGATCATAGAATAATAATAGAATCATAGAGTTGGAAGAGACCACGCGGGCCATCTAGTCCAATGCCCTACCATGCAGGAAAGGCACAGTCAAAGAACAGTGATTAGCGTGTAATGGCCTAGCAGTTTTCAAGGTCTGGCTTCTTACTGCCTGAGGGAATCCTTTGTTGGGAGGCATCCTCAGAGGTTGTGAGGTCTGTTGGAAACGAGGCAAGTGGGCTTTATATATCTGTGGAATAATGTCCAGGGTGGGAGAAAGGACTCTTGTCTGTTGGAGGCAAGATTGAATGTTGCATTTGGCTTTGAAGCCTTGGGGAATCCTTTGTTGGGAGGTGTTAGCTGGCCCTAATTGTTTCCTCTCTGGAATTTTTCTAATTTTTTTTTTGCTCTTTATTTACTGTCCTGATTTTAGAGGGTTTAAAAAAAAATACTGGTAGCCAGATTTTGTTGATTTTCATGTTTTCCTCCTTATTGTTGAATTTGACGACATGCTTCTTGTGGATTTCAATGGCTTCTCTGTGTAGTCTGACACGGTGGTTGTTGGAATGATCTAGCATGTCTGTGTTCTCCAATAATATGCTGTGTCCAGGTTGGTTCATCAGCCAACCCCTCCCAACAAAGGATTCCCCCAGACAGGAAGCAGGCAGCCTTTGAATCTGCAAGGCCATTCAGTGCTAATCAAGCTGGCCAATGGCAACATTGACACTTGCCTCCAACAGACAAGAGGTCTTTCTCCCACCTCCCAACAAAGGATTCCCCCGGGCAGCCAGCCTTTGAATCTGCAAGGCCATTCAGTGCTAATCAAGCTGGCCAACGGCAACATTGACACTTGCGTCCAACAGACAAGAGGTCTTTCTCCCACCTCCCAACAAAGGATTCCCCCGGGCAGCCAGCCTTTGAATCTGCAAGGCCATTCAGTGCTAATCAGGCTGGCCAATGGCAACATTGACACTTGCGTCCAACAGACTAGAGGTCTTTCTCCCACCTCCCAACAAAGGATTCCCCCGGGCAGCCAGCCTTTGAATCTGCAAGGCCATTCAGTGCTAATCAGGCTGGCCAATGGCAACATTCACACTTACCTCCAACAGACTAGAGGTCTTTCTCCCACCACCCAACAAAGGATTCCCCCTGGCAGCCAGCCTTTGAATCTGCAAGGCCATTCAGTGCTAATCAGGCTGGCCAATGGCAACATTGACACTTGCCTCCAACAGACAAGAGGTCTTTCTCCCACCTCCCAACAAAGGATTCCCCCGGGCAGCCAGCCTTTGAATCTGCAAGGGCATTCAGTGCTAATCAATCTGGCCAACGGCAACATTGACACTTGCGTCCAACAGACAAGAGGTCTTTCTCCCACCTCCCAACAAAGGATTCCCCCGGGCAGGCAGCCTTTGAGGATGCCCTGCCATAGATGTGGGCAAAACATCAGGAGAGAATGCTTCTGGAACATGGCCAGACAGTCTGGAAAACTCACAACAACCCAGTAATTCCATGAAAGCCTTCGACAACACTACTAGCGACATATTCCAGGACTAAGTACTCTTAAATTGGCCTCTGGACTTTTTCGAGTGGTACATCTATGCTGGCATAACTTTGCCCTCAACAACTCCTCGATTGGATCTTGGCCAACATCTTCCAACATGGAATCCATAATTAATTCCATACCAGTTCTGGTTATTCATGTTTCCGGGGCCCTTGGGAGATACACGTTTGAGAGTTGAAACGATAGCGCAAATATGTCCACTTGGAGGCAGATGATCGCTCGGAGTGTTTGGATCCATCATCAAAAGGGGGAAAAAAGCAGGTTACAGACTCTAGAAGCCCTGCAGCTTCGAGCTTCAGGATATTGAAACAAGATCTTCCTTGCGAGAGGCTGAGATTAAATGTTTGCCAGCATTTCAAGTCTGGAAAGTTCTAGGAAAAGATGGGAGGCATGATGCGCCCCTGTCTCCGGTTCTGAAGCGCTGCCATTCATCATGGAAGGCTTCCCAACCATCTTCCCTGGGGTGACCACGGAAAGACAGGCTCTCTTATGGTCATAATTCACGTCAACAAACCCGTTCTTGCAGTTTTCCTTTCCACGAGAAGCTCCTCTTGAGTCAAGCTCCCAGGTCTCAAGTACTCATTTCTCAAGATGGGAGAGGCAGAAACTGGGGAGCAGTGGATGGCATCCATGGAAGAAACTGGAGACATATCTCGAGATGATCAAAAGATGGCTAATTTAGGCATGTGCAAATCTGTTCTGTTTTCAATTCAAATTTCGGGTGCCCCCTGTGACGAGCTGGCCTTGGGACCTTGGGCAGGGTGGACCCTTCTTATTTAGATCCCACCCTAAACGCCAAAAGTCACTAAGTGGAGGCTTTAACCACTTAGAACGCTGCCACCAACCTAAGCTAGGCTCTTAAACTGAAGGTAAACTAAGAGGATTTCTGAGGTGAGATATTTTCTCCCAGACGGGGAATATGGGAAGGCTGGAAATGGCACACTCTGATGTAATGAGGCACACTGAAAGCTTTCTTGTAAAGTTAAAAAAATACAACGTTTATTAACTTAACAGGCTGATCTTAAAAGCACAGAAGCGTAACGGTTATGCAGAACAGTACTAAAGCGTGCTGGTTTCTTAAGATTGGTTTCTTAACTTCGTTACAAAACTAGACAGTTCAAAACTTGTCTATCTAAACTTTCTCACTCTAATACCAAAACTAGACGTGAGTAGTCTTCAACTAACTAACCTAGTTAGTTCCTGAGCTAACACTCAGTCTTCCAGAAGCACCCTAGCTACTAACACATTCCTAGAGTTTTTCTGTAGCTCGCTTCCACAGAGATGTGAGCTAATCTCTAACCTCCCTAGAGATTCCAAAGTCTGTGACTGACTACCTGTCAGCTTCACACAGAACTTTCCTGTCAGTTTACAAGACAACTGTCTCGTCTGACTGCTCACTCACAGCTCAGCCAACCGACTGCCCTGAATAAGCTACACTTTGGCTCTCTCAAGCAGCTCGGCTCCTCCTCCTCAGCTCTGAGCCACTCTCTCTCCCTCCCAGACAAAGGATCCAAGCCACTCCCCTTTCCTGGCTATCCTGTTTTACCATGGATGCCAAACTGCCATGCTGGTCTCGGCCTAGCAGCTTGGCTCCTCCCCTCAGCCCAACAGCGACCCAGGCAGCCAGCTTTCCTGCAAGGCCATTAGAAAGGATGGCCAAGCCACTCCCCCTTCCTGGCTATCCTGTTTTACCATGGATGCCCCTGGCAGCCAAAGGATTCCCTGGGCAGCCAGCCTTTGAATCTGCAAGGCCATTGAATCTGCTAATCAGTGCTAATCAAGCTGGCCAACGGCAACATTGACACTTGCGCCCAACAGACTAGAGGTCTTTCTCCACCTCCCAACAAAGGATTCCCCGGGCAGCCAGCCTTTGAATCTGCAAGGCCATTCAGTGGTAATCAAGCTGGCCAATGGCAACATTGACACTTACCTCCAACAGACTAGAGGTCTTTCTCCCACCTCCCAACAAAGGATTCCCCCGGGCAGCCAGCCTTTGAATCTGCAAGGCCATTCAGTGGTAATCAAGCTGGCCAATGGCAACATTGACACTTGCCTCCAACAGACTAGATGTCTTTCTCCCACCTCCCAACTAAGGATTCCCCCTGGCAGCCAGCCTTTGAATCTGCAAGGCCATTCAGTGCTAATCAAGCTGGCCAATGGCAACATTGACACTTGCGTCCAACAGACTAGAGGTCTTTCTGCCACCTCCCAACAAAGGATTCCCCCAGGCAGCCAGCCTTTGAATCTGCAAGGCCATTCAGTGCTAATCAGGCTGGCCAACGGCAACATTGACACTTAAGCTCCAACAGACTAGAGGTCTTTCTCCCACCTCCCAACAAAGGATTCCCCCGGGCAGCCAGCCTTTGAATCTGCAAGGCCATTCAATGCTAATCAAGCTGGCCAATGGCAACATTGACACTTAAGGCCCAACAGACTAGAGGTCTTTCTCCCACCTCCCAACAAAGGATTCCCCCAGGCAGCCAGCCTTTGAATCTGCAAGGGCATTCAGTGCTAATCAAGCTGGCCAATGGCAACATTGACACTTGCCTCCAACAGACAAGAGGTCTTTCTCCCACCTCCCAACAAAGGATTCCCCCGGGCAGCCAGCCTTTGAATCTGCAAGGCCATTCAGTGCTAATCAAGCTGGCCAATGGCAACATTGACACTTGCCTCCAACAGACAAGGGGTCTTTCTCCCACCTCTCAACAAAGGATTCCCCCGGGCAGCCAGCCTTTGAATCTGCAAGGCCATTCAGTGCTAATCAAGCTGGCCAATGGCAACATTGACACTTGCCTCCAACAGACAAGGGGTCTTTCTCCCACCTCCCAACAAAGGATTCCCCTGGGCAGCCAGCCTTTGAATCTGCAAGGCCATTCAGTGCTAATCAGGCTGGCCAACGGCAACATTGACACATGTCTCCAACAGACAAGAGGTCTTTCTCCCACCTCCCAACAAAGGATTCCCCCGGGCAGGCAGCCTTTGAATCTGCAAGGCCATTCAGTGCTAATCAAGCTGGCCAACGGCAACATTGACACTTGCGTCCAACAGACAAGAGGTCTTTCTCCCACCTCCCAACAAAGGATTCCCCCTGGCAGCCAGCCTTTGAATCTGCAAGGCCATTCAGTGCTAATCAAGCTGGCCAACGGCAACATTGACACTTCCCTGGGCAGCCAGCGCCCAACAGACTAGAGGTCTTTCCAACAGACAGAGGCTTTCTCCCACCTCCCAACAAAGGATTCCCCCGGGCAGCCAGCCTTTGAATCTGCAAGGCCATTCAGTGCTAATCAAGCTGGCCAACGGCAACATTGACACTTGCCTCCAACAGACTAGAGGTCTTTCTCCCACCTCCCAACAAAGGATTCCCCCGGGCAGCCAGCCTTTGAATCTGCAAGGCCATTCAGTGCTAATCAGACTGGCCAATGGCAACATTGACACTTGCGTCCAACAGACTAGAGGTCTTTCTCCCACCTCCCAACAAAGGATTCCCCCGGGCAGCCAGCCTTTGAATCTGCAAGGCCATTCAGTGCTAATCAAGCTGGCCAATGGCAACATTGACACTTACCTCCAACAGACTAGAGGTCTTTCTCCCACCTCCCAACAAAGGATTCCCCCGGGCAGCCAGCCTTTGAATCTGCAAGGCCATTCAGTGCTAATCAGGCTGGCCAACGGCAACATTAAGCAATATGAGCAGTGTAGTTACTATCTATGTTCCTACAACACAACAACACACTGTGGGGTTCTGTATATAACCAATATATTCAGGCTTGCATATAAGCTCATCTTATTACTTTCCAATAACACAAAAGTATATCTATTACATATAAACGACAACAAACCAAAGGAAAATACCAGAGTCACTCACGATACAGTAAGTCCCTCTTCACAGAGCTAATAGACTCAATAACATAGTCCCATTCTTCTGTGATGTATTCTTTAAGACCTAATGGTCAACTCAAAAATATATTTTATAATCCGCGGCCCCGTTGGCTCCGTTGTGAGTTCCAATGCGTATTAATCCACTAGTTCGTGGTTATCGCTGGGTAGTCCACACCTACGGGTAATCCTTCTCCGGTTACCGACCCGTTTCGTCTCAATCTCGTCAGGGCCCCACATACAGAGATGCACAAAAAGACTATATGTCTGAAATACAAACAATATACAATAGTATCCCATCTAAAAACAAGATAGTAACAAAGGGTAGGAGTATAATCTCAACACTTACCACCATAAATCATAAGTATGATTAATAGCAATGCTGATGTCTCAGCTATGTATGATTCGCCCTCATTAAGCAGACCACAATCAGGTACATGCTATGGTTGAAAAGCTGCTTAAGTGCCTGAGCAGTGCAAGCAAATTAACATACAATAGAATGTGGCTTCCTAGGTTATTTAAAGAAGAAGTTATGTTAGGCTTAGATTTTCATTGAGGCTAATGGTTGCTCGCATTTACTGCGAATTATCTGCATTTACTGCGAATTATCCAGGCACGTTCACATTTAAGTAATGTAGTTTGATGTCACCACATGCAGACATCCAAACTACATTACTTAAATGTGAACGCACCTGGATAATTCGCAGTAAATGCGAGCAACCATTAGGCCTCAATGAAAATCTAAGCCTAACAGACCTGCTGCTTTAAATAACCTAGGGAAGCCACATTCTATTGTATGTTAATTTTGCTTGCACTGCTCAGGCACTTAAGCAGCTTTTCAACCATAGCATGTACCTGATTGTGGTCTGCGCCATGAGGGCGATTCATACATAGCTGAGACATCAGCATTGCTATTAACATACTTATGATTTATGGTGGTAAGTGTTGAGATTATACTCCTACCCTTTGTTACTATCTTGTTTTTAGATGGGATACTATTGTATATTGTTTGTATTTCAGACATATAGTCTTTTTGTGCATCTCTGTATAATTGGGGCCACCCTGACGAGATTGAGACGAAACGGGTCGGTAACCGGAGAAGGATTACCCGTAGGTGGACTACCCAGCGATAACCACGAACTAGTGGATTAATACGCATTGGAACTCACAACGGAGGCCAACGGGCCGCGGATTATAAAATATATTTTTGAGTTGACCATTGGGTCTTAAAGAATACATCACAGAAGAATGGGACTATGTTATTGAGTCTATTAGACTCTGTGAAGAGGGACTTACTGTATCGTGAGTGACTCTGGTATTTTCCTTTGGTTTGTGCGCCGTTTATATGTAATAGATATACTTTTGTGTTATTGGAAAGTAATAAGATTGAGCTTATATGCAAGCCTGAATATATTGGTTATATACAGAACCCCACAGTGTGTTGTTGTGTTGGGGCAACGGCAACATTGACACTTGCGTCCAACAGACAAGAGGTCTTTCTCCCACCTCCCAACAAAGGATTCCCCCAGGCAGGCAGCCTTTGAGGATGCCCTGCCATAGATGTGGGCAAAACATCAGGAGAGAATGCTTCTGGAACATGGCCAGACAGTCTGGAAAACTCACAACAACCCAGTAATTCCATGAAAGCCTTCAACAGCACTACTAGCGACATATTCCAGGATTAAGTACTCTTAAATTGGCCTCTGGACTTTTTCGAGTGGTACATCTATGCTGGCATAACTTTGCCCTCAACAACTCCTCGATTGGATCTTGGCCAACATCTTCCAACATGGAATCCATAATTAATTCCATACCAGTTCTGGTTATTCATGTTTCCGGGGCCCTTGGGAGATACACGTTTGAGAGTTGAAACGATAGCGCAAATATGGCCACTTGGAGGCAGATGATCGCTCGGAGTGTTTGGATCCATCATCAAAAGGGGGGAAAAAGCAGGTTACAGACTCTAGAAGCCCTGCAGCTTCGAGCTTCAGGATATTGAAACAAGATCTTCCTTGCGAGAGGCTGAGATTAAATGTTTGCCAGCATTTCAAGTCTGGAAAGTTCTAGGAAAAGATGGGAGGCATGATGCGCCCCTGTCTCCGGTTCTGAAGCGCTGCCATTCATCATGGAAGGCTTCCCAACCATCTTCCCTGGGGTGACCACGGAAAGACAGGCCTCTCTTATGGTCATAATTCACGTCAACAAACCCGTTCTTGCAGTTTTCATTTCCACGAGAAGCTCCTCTTGAGTCAAGCTCCCAGGTCTCAAGTACTCATTTCTCAAGATGGGAGAGGCAGAAACTGGGGAGCAGCGGATGGCATCCATGGAAGAAACTGGAGACATATCTCGAGATGATCAAAAGATGGCTAATTTAGGCATGTGCAAATCTGTTCTGTTTTCAATTCAAATTTCGGGTGCCCCCTGTGACGAGCTGGCCCTTGGGACCTTGGGGCAGGGTGGACCCTTCTTATTTTAGATCCCACCCTAAACGCCAAAAGTCACTAAGTGGAGGCTTTAACCACTTAGAACGCTGCCACCAACCTAAAAAATGTTTTTAGGATTTCTTTTAAAATAATAGCTAAGCTAGGCTCTTAAACTGAAGGTAAACTAAGAGGATTTCTGAGGTGAGATATTTTCTCCCAGACGGGGAATATGGGAAGGCTGGAAATGGCACACTCTGATGTAATGAGGCACACTGAAAGCTTTCTTGTAAAGTTAACAAATACAACGTTTATTAACTTAACAGGCTGATCTTAAAAGCACAGAAGCGTAACGGTTATGCAGAACAGTACTAAAGCGTGTTGGTTTCTTAAGATTGGTTTCTTAACTTCGTTACAAAACTAGACAGTTCAAAACTTGTCTATCTAAACTTTCTCACTCTAATACCAAAACTAGACGTGAGTAGTCTTCAACTAACTAACCTAGTTAGTTCCCTGAGCTAACACTCAGTCTTCCAGAAGCACCCTAGCTACTAACACATTCCTAGAGTTTTTCTGTAGCTCGCTTCCACAGAGATTTATTTATTATTTATTATTTATTAATTTCAGCTTCTATGCCGCCGAACTCCCAGGGGCTCGCGGCGGCTTACAGTAGCCGTAAGGCACAGCAATACATATTCGAACACAGTTAAAAACAATAGTAGCAATAAAACAGATAGACGGAATTACTTAAAAACAGTGGTACAGCATGTACTAAAAGCTAGAGCTAAATGGCGGCGGATGAGCCGGGCCTACCCATTGAAGGCCTGTTTAAAGAGGTGGGTTTGCAGGCCCGTCTAAATGGGAGGAGGTCCCTCAAGGCCCGTGTTTCGGCCGGGAGGGCGTTCCACAGCACAGGTGCTATGACAAAGAACGCCTCCGGCGAGTTGACTTCAACCTGGCAAGTTTCACTGCAGGCACCTCAAGGAGGGTGGAATCCTCCGACCGTAGTGATCTCAAAGGGCAAGATGGGGTGAGCCGGTCCCTTAGATACGCTGGCCCCAGGCCGGGTAAGGCCTTAAAGGTAAGTACCAACACTTTGAAGGTAATCCGGTGCTCAATCGGCAGCCAGTGCAGATGTGAGCTAATCTCTAAGCCCTAGAGATTCCAAAAGTCTGTGACTGACTACCTGTCAGCTTCACACAGAACTTTTCCTGTCAGTTTACAAGACAACTGTCTCGTCTGACTGCTCACTCACAGCTCTGACAACCGACTCCTGAATAAGCTACACTTTGGCTCTCTCAAGCAGCTCGGCTCCTCCTCTCAGCTCTGAGCCACTCTCTCTCCCTCCCAGAGAAGGATCCAAGCCACTCCCCCTTCCCTGGCTATCCTGTTTTACCATGGATGCCAAACTGCCATGCTGGTCTCGGCCTAGCAGCTTGGCTCCTCCCCTCAGCTCTGAGCCACTCCCAGGCAGCTCTCTCTCTCTCCCGCCCTGAGAAGGATCCAAGCCACTCCCCCTTTCCTGGCTATCCTGTTTTACCATGGATGCCAAACTGCCATGCTGGTCTCGGCCTAGCATAAAATGGGTGAGTCCTCACACACCCCTTCTGTTTACAGAGGATCTGGGAGATTAAGGGGGGGGGCAGTCAGATTCGTAATTCGTAACCCTGAGTTTTGTTTCTGTTTCAGGAAGAATCTTCCCCGGGGGAGGGGGGAGCAAGCAGGACCGGACGAAGGTAATTTCAAATGGTACGCAAACCTTCTTTTGGCTCCCCCTCACTCTCCGTGTGCATGCGCGCCGGTGGTGCGCCAATGTGCGCATGCATGCGCCAGCTAGTTCTGCGCATGTGAGCCCTGCCGGTGTGCGCATGCGCAGGGCCAGCAACTTTGGGCATGCGCCATTTGCGCGGGCGCGACACCAAGTAGATGGTGACAGAAAACGCACTCCAGGAGGCCGAAAAGGAGGACGTTTTGCAGCCGGAGAGGGCCGAAGAGATTTTCGTTCTTCGGCCCTCTCCACCACAGGCTTCCGAGCCTGTGGTGGCTGTTCTTCCTGCCCCCAGGTGTTGAGTTGCAATGATATCACGAGTGTCAAGTCCAAGAAACAATACAAGATCTGGGATTTCCTCAATTGCAATTCTGAAAACTGTATTTACGTCATCATTTGTGGCTGTGGCTTGCTCTACACGGGGCAATCGTCACGCCCCCTCCGCACCCATATTTCGGAGCATCGATCGAGGGTACGAACGAAGCTTTATTTATTTATTTATTATTCCATTTTATATTCCGCTCCTCCCTGCAGGCTCGGGGCGGATTACAGCAATTAAAATGTGCAATAAGACATTCGGTAAAACATACAGTAAAATATACAATAAAAACAAATACATAGCCATGGTGACCGCAGGACTACGGTTCTTGGATCAGGCGTAAGCATGTTGATTGCGTTTGGGTTTAGCCAAACGCCAGCCTGAAGAGGACAGTCTTACACGCCCCCTTCGGAAAGGGGAGAGTTCTGAAATTCACCCAATATCAACTGGAAGCGAAATCCAGAGCACAGCTGACGCGGCCGAAAAGGCACGTTGTCTTGTACTAGAAAGGTGACAGGAGCGGGATGATGGAATAGCCAGAAGGTTCTGCTCTTCCGAGCGTAGTGATCTCAGGGGAACATATGGGGTAAGGCGGTCCCTTAGGTACACAGGCCTTAGACTGTGTAAGGCCTTGAAGGTTAAAACCAGCACCTTGAAGGCAACTCGGTACTCGATGGGAAGCCAGTGCAGTTGCCGAAGGATGGGAGTGATGTGCTCCCTCACTGGTGCTCCCACCAGCAAGCGAGCAGCGGCATTCTGCACTAGCTTGAGTTTCCGGATTGTCGACAAGGGAAGGCCAACATAGAGGGCGTTACAGTAGTCCAGCCTCGAGATGACCGTCGCTTGGATCACCGTGGCCAGCTCATCCCCGGACAGGTAGGGGGCCAGTCGCCTAGCCTGTCGTAGGTGGAAAACGACGTCTTGCTGACCCTGGAGACGTGGGCCGCCATGGTCAGCAAGAGGTCCAATTGGACCTAGGCTCTTAATAAGGGATGACGGGCTAAGTCGCTCGCCATCCAGGGTAGGCAACCGGCACTCATCCAGCCCAGGGCGACCGGGCCACAAGATCTCCGTCTTCGACGGATTCACCTTCAACCGGCTTGACAATAGCATCTTATCCCGCCATTTTTTAACGTCAGGTCACACACCGGAGTCCTTTAAGTTTGCTGGCCTCAAGAGAGTTAAAACTTCAGTGCATTCCAATAATCGCGATTAGTTAATCAGGAGAGAGGCCTGGTGGATCAATAATCTCCAAACTGAGTACCCAGCCGGGTTGAATGAGTCCCTTTCCCTCCATGCCCTTCTCACGTGAAATGTATACGTCAGATGGGCTGATATGAGTATTTAACATCATGGGGAGAAGTGGGAGATTACCCTTTGGGTCCGCAGGAGCTATGGTGTATCGGATCTACTCCTTACCTGGGTAGTTAGCTACCTTCCCCACGCATATGGTTGCAGAGTACGAGCATTGTATTATTTCTCATTATTATTGTTTATGTCTATGGGATATTTCTCCTGCGACGCTGCATTAGCATGATGCACTTTTGAAATTGCCGCTTGAAGAAGCCTTTTGGCGAAACGGATCGAGGCCCCGCACTTCCACCATCGTGGCCCCTCCGAGCGTCCGTTTTGGCTCCGCATTGGGTGTATATTTGGATCCCCTCTGCCACGTCTGCAGGGCTGTCCAACTGGCAGCCTGCGGGCCGTATACCGCCCACCAGCCCCTTCCCTACGGCCCCCTACCCTTTAAAAAAAGAAATCGGCTGTTTAAAATAAAAAAAATTAATTTTATTATTATTATTATTATTTAATATATTTTTCGCGGCAGGGAGGGGCGGGGCGGGGCAGGGAGGAGGAGCAGGCTCCCTCCTCCTCCTACTCCCTCCCTCCCCGCCCGCCAATCGGCGCGCTCTGTCTTTGTGAGGCGGAGATGGCGCAGCCGCTGCGGAGATCGCACCGCCACGGCGGAGGTGCAGCCGCCTCGCTTGCTCGCCCGCCGCCTCGCCCGCCCGCCACCTCGCACGTGGTCCGGCTACTGGATCCAGCACGTTTGGAAAGGTAGGCCGAAGCAGGGGGCTTAAGGGGAAGATGGGGTTGTGAATATATGGGGCAGAAATATAATAATAATAATAATAATAATAATAATAAATGTATTTAATTTGGAAATAAGGGGAAGATGGGGTTGTGAATATATGGGCAGAAAAAAATATAATAATAATAATAAATGTATTTAATTTGGAAATAAGGGGAAGATGGGGTTGTGAATATATGGGGCAGAAATATAATAATAACAATAATAAATGTATTTAATTTGGAAATAAGGGGAAGATGGGGTTGTGAATATATGGGGCAGAAATATAATAATAACAATAATAAATGTATTTAATTTGGAAATAAGGGGAAGATGGGGTTGTGAATATATGGGGCAGAAATAATAATAATAATAATAATAAATGTATTTAATTTGGAAATAAGGGGAAGATGGGGTTGGGAATATATGCAGGGCAGAAATATAATAATAACAGAAATATAATAATAAATTTATTTAATTTTGAAATTAGGGGAGATGGGGTTGTGAATATATGGGGCAGAAATATAATAATAATAATAATAAATGTATTTAATTTGGAAATAAGGGGAAGATGGGGTTGTGAATATATGGGGCAGAAATATAATAATAACAATAATAAATGTATTTAATTTGGAAATAGGGGAAGATGGGGTTGTGAATATATGGGGCAGAAATATAATAATAACAATAATAAATGTATTTAATTTGGAAATAAGGGGAAGATGGGGTGGGAATAAATATGGGTCAGAATAATAATAATAACAATAATAAATGTATTTAATTTGGAAATAAGGGGAAGATGGGGTTGTGAATATATGGGGCAGAAATATAATAATAACAACAATAATAATAAATGTATTTAATTTGGAAATAAGGGGAAGATGGGGTGGGAATATATGGGGCAGAAATATAATAATAACAATAATAAATGTATTTAATTTGGAAATAAGGGAAGAATGGGGTTGTGAATATATGGGGCAGAAATATAATAATAACAATAATAATAATAAATGTATTTAATTTGGAAATAAGGGGAAGATGGGGTTGGGAATATATGGGGCATAAATAAATAATAATAACAATAATAAATGTATTTAATTTGGAAATAAGGGGAAGATGGGGTTGTGAATATATGGGGCAGAAATATAATAATAATAATAAATGTATTTAATTTGGAAATATGGGGAAGATGGGGGTTGGGAATATATGGGGCAGAAATATAATAATAATAATAATAATAAATGTATTTAATTTGGAAATAAGGGGAAGATGGGGTTGTGAATATATGGGGCAGAAATATAATAATAATAATAAATGTATTTAATTTGGAAATAAGGGGAAGATGGGGTTGTGAATATATGGGGCAGAAATATAATAATAACAATAATAAATGTATTTAATTTGGAAATAAGGGGAAGATGGGGGTTGGAATATATGGGGCAGAAATATAATAATAACAATAATAAATGTATTTAATTTGGAAATAAGGGGAAGATGGGGGTGGGAATATATGGGGCAGAAATATAATAATAATAATAATAAATGTATTTAATTTGGAAATAAGGGGAAGATGGGGTTGTGAATATATGGGGCAGAAATAATAATAATAATAATAAAATGTATTTAATTTGGAAATAAGGGAAGATGGGGTTGGGAATATATGGGGCAGAAATATAATAATAACAATAATAAATGTATTTAATTTGGAAATAAGGGGAAGATGGGGTGGGAATAAATGGGGCAGAAATATAATAATCACAATAATAAATGTATTTAATTTGGAAATAAGGGAAGATGGGGGTTCAGAAATATAATAATAACAATAATAAATGTATTTAATTTGGAAATAATAATAATAATAATAATGTATTTAATTTGGAACTGAGGTCTGTTTTGCTGGGGTGGGCTCTTTTCTTCCTTTCTTCCTTGCTTTAATTCTTGCTTTTATGTTATTTATTTATATTTATTTCCCTCCCATATATATTCCCTTCTTCAATCCATCTCTCTTTGTGTGTTTCTGATATTTATTTATATTTATTTCACTCCCATATATATTCCCTTCCTCAATCCATCTCTCTTCTGATATTTATTTATATTTATATTTATTTCATTCAGTTCCATTTTTTAAATTTTATAATTAATAATGCAACTAGTAATTGTAAGTAAATTGGAGCCCGGGGAGAGGGCGGAGCGGCTGGAGGGGGCGGGGCCAAAGCAGGGGTGGAGCTGGGGAGGGGCGGGGGCGGAGACGGGGGCAGAGGCAGACCCTAAGGCCCCCCAGGTGATCAGTGACCGGAATTCAGGCCCCCGGTCCGGTAGAAGTTGGACAGCCCGTGTTATTACATGTGCAGTTTCGGCATTCTGTGATAAATAGAAGTGGGTCAGGGGAAATCTTTCGTGCACGCCCCTCGTATTTAGTGTACTGGAAGAACCTTAATAAATACCTTTTAGAGGGAAAGGGACATTGTTTAACTTGTCACGTTGGGTTGTGTAATCGCTTGACGGAGATTGCGAGCTCAGAAACTGTGGATTAGCAGCAAGGAACCTTTGGCGAGACAAGATGTCAAACAAAGCATGGAAAGAGGCCCACACCAATAAACAAGCATTCAGCCTTTGACAGCCCAGTCTGTAGGAAATCTAAAGGTATCAAAGTCTTGGGTGTTAACACCAATCCGTGGAGGCCCCGCTATGTGAATGGGAATTTCCATCAGGACCTGGAGATGTTTACACCACAGCTTTCATGTGTTCCTGACGCAATCATAAACAGCAAAAGGGGAAAGGGAGCAGAAACACAGAGTTCAATCAGAAGTGAAGTTTGGCCAATGATCCCTCGTCCAAATCTCCGTCTCCATTCCAATTCCAGAAGATCATGGGCTGAGGGGCAAAAGCCGGCCTATGAATGAATACCAGGAGGCTCACATGGCCACAGTACTAAATAAGGACGTGGGTGGCTTAGGTTCTTGGCCTTTCTGTGTCATGAACATGCCCGGATTACCCATAAGGCCAACGAGGCCATGGCCTAGGGGTGCAAGCTGGGGGGGGGGCGCAGATCACGGACCAAAAAAAACCCCTTGGTCCGCGCCCCTCTTTCCCCCTTTCTCATGCCCCTCCTCGGTCCTTCTCCCGGCAAAGTCTCTGCTCCATCCCGTCCGTATCTCTCTCTCTTGCGCTCTCTCTCTCTCTCTCTCATTCTCATTCTCTCTCTCTCTTGCGCTCTCTCTCTCTTGCTCTCTCTCTCTCTCTCTCTCTCATTCTCATTCTCTCTCTCTCTTGCGCGCGCTCTCTCTCTCATTCTCATTCTCTCTCTCCCTTGCGCTCTCTCTCTCTCATTCTCATTCTCTCTCTCGCTTGCTCTCTCTCTCTCTCTCGCGCTCTCTCTCTCGTGCTCTCTCTTTCTCTCTCTTGCTCTCTCTCTCTTGCTCTCTCTCTCTCTCTTTGCTTTGTCTCGCTTTCTCTCTCTCTCACGCGCTCTCTCGCGCGCTCCCTCTTGCTCTCTCTCTCTCTCTTGCGCTTTGTCTCTCGCGCTTTCTCTCTCTCTTGCTCTAACTCTCTGTTCTCTCTTGCGCGCTCTCTTTCCGCGTGCGCTCTCGCTCTCTCTCGTCGCTCGCTCTTGCTCTCTCTCTCTCTTGCGTGCTCTCTCTCGCACGTGCATGCTCTCTCTCTTGCTCTAACTCTCTCGCACTCTCTCTCTTGCGCACGCTCTCTCTCTTGCGCGCTCTCTCTCTCGCACGCTCTCTCTCGTGCTCTCTCTCTCGCTCTCTCTCGTGCGCTCTCTCTCTCGTGCTCGCTCTCTCTCCTGCTCTGCTCGCACTCTCTCTTGCGCTCTCTGCGCTTTCTCTCACACTCTCATGCTCTCTCTCTCTCTCGTTTCTCTTTGTTGTCTCTCTCTCTCTCTCTTGCTCTCTCTTTTTCTCTTTTGTTGTCTCTCTCTCTCTCTCTTCTCTCGTGCGCTCTCTCTCGCACGCATGCTCTCTCTCTCGCACTCTCTCTCTCTCTCTCTCTCATGTGCACCTTCAGAGCACACCGGAGCTTTCCAGCCGGTGGGAATGGGGACCTTGGAGGTGGCAGGAGGTTGGCTTAAAGGGGGCAGAATTCCAAAGTGTTGCCTAGGGCGCAAAAAAGTGTTAATCCGGGCCTGGTCATGAAATCCCATGGACGAAGTCTTGTTCCAGTCTGTCTCTGCCTGTCTTGTCTCATAGAATAGTTTTGAGGAAAAGTTCTGAAGGTGGAGAGCCATTTAGCTCAACGGAGGCAACGAGAGCAATGTGACAAACAAGTAAAACATTGAGTGAAATACAGAGTGTCCTTGGAAGGGGGTTTGGAGGAACTCTTAACATCATATGGTGGAGTTTGCAAAATGAGGATCTAGTAATGGCTCATGGCAAGCAGCAAGATCTAGACCAATGGTTGGTGATGCGGTCTATCCAAAGCAATTTTCTGAACCAGCACCCCAAATAACCAAACCGAATCTAACATTGACCAATAACTGATTTTTTACCCTTCTGGTATTAATCCTGGAGAGTTGTCCCTGGTCAAAGTGGTCCTTGGTCAAGTGGTCTCTGGCCAAGATGGTCCCTGGTGAAGTGGTCCCTGGTCAAAGTGGTCCTTGGTCAAGTGGTCCCTAGCCAAGGTGGTACTTGGTCAAGTGGTCCCTGGTCAAAGTGGTCCCTGGGCAAAGTGGTCCCTGGTGAAGTGGTCCCTGGTCAAAGTGGCCCCTGGTCAAAGTGGTCCCTGGTCCCTGGTCAAAGTGGTCCCTGGTAAAAGTGGTCCCTGGTAAAAGTGGTCCTTGGTCAAGTGGTCCCTGGCCAAAGGGGTCCCTGGCCAAAGTGATCCCTTGTGAAGTGGTCCCTGGTCAAAGTGGTCTCTAGCCAAGGTGGTCCTTGGTCAATTGGTCTCTGGTCAAAGTGGTCCCTGGTCAAAGGGGTCCCTGGTCAAGTGGTCCCTGGTCAGTGCTGTCCCTGGTCAAAGTGGTCCCTGGTCAAAGTGGTCCCTGGTGAAGTGGTCCCTGGTCAAAGTGGTCTCTAGCCAAGGTGTCCTTGGTCAATTGGTATCTGGTCAAAGTGGTCCCTGGTCAAAGGGGTTCTTGGTCAAGTGGTCCCTGGTCAAGGGGTCCCTGGCCAAGGTGGGCCTTGGGCAAGTTGTCCCTGGGCAAAGTGGTCCCTGGTGAAGTGGTCCCTGGTCAAAGTGGTCTCTAGCCAAGGCGGTCCTTGGTCAATTGGTCTCTGGTCAAAGTGGTCCCTGGTCAAAGGGGTCCTTGGTCAAGTGGTCCCTGGTCAAGGGGTCCCTGGCCAAGGTGGTCTTTGGTCAAGTGGTCCCTGGTCAAAGTGGTCCCTGGTGACGTGGTCCCTGGTCAAAGTGGTCTCTAGCCAAGGTGGTCCTTGGTCAAGGGGTCCCTGTCCAAGGTGGTCTTTGGTCAAGTGGTCCCTGGTCAAAGTGATCCCTGGTCAAAGTGGCCCCTGGACAAAGTGGTCCCTGGTCAAATGGTCCCTGGTCAAAGTGAGCCCTGGTCAAAGTGGTCCCTGGTGCAGTGGTCCCTGGTAAAAGTGGTCCCTGGCCAAGGTGGTCCTTGGTCAAGTGGTCCCTGGTCAAAGTGGTCCTTGGTCAAGTGGTCTGTGGCCAAGATGGTCCCTGGTGAAGTGGTCCCTGGTCAAAGTGGTCCCTAGCAAAGGTGATACTTGGTCAAGTGGTCCCTAGTCAAAGTGGTCCTTGGTCAAGTGGTCCCTAGCCAAGGTGGTACTTGGTCAAGTGGTCCCTAGTCAAAGTGGTCCCTGGTCAAAGTGGTCCCTGGCCAAGGTGGGCCTTGGGCAAGTTGTCCCTGGGCAAAGTGGTCCCTGGTGAAGTGGTCCCTGGTCAAAGTGGTCTCTAGCCAAGGTGGTCCTTGGTCAAGTGATCCCTGGTCAAGGGTCCCTGGCCAAGGTGGTCTTTGGTCAAGTGTTCCCTGGTCAAAGTGGTCCCTGGTAAAAGTGGTCCTTGGTCAAGTGGTCCCTGGTCAAAGTGGTCCCTGGTCAAAGTGGTCCCTGGTGACGTGGTCCCTGGTCAAAGTGGTCTCTAGCCAAGGTGGTCCTTGGTCAAGGGGTCCCTGTCCAAGGTGGTCTTTGGTCAAGTGGTCCCTGGTCAAAGTGATCCCTGGTCAAAGTGGCCCCTGGACAAAGTGGTCCCTGGTCAAATGGTCCCTGGTCAAAGTGAGCCCTGGTCAAAGTGGTCCCTGGTGCAGTGGTCCCTGGTAAAAGTGGTCCCTGGCCAAGGTGGTCCTTGGTCAAGTGGTCCCTGGTCAAAGTGGTCCTTGGTCAAGTGGTCTGTGGCCAAGATGGTCCCTGGTGAAGTGGTCCCTGGTCAAAGTGGTCCCTAGCAAAGGTGATACTTGGTCAAGTGGTCCCTAGTCAAAGTGGTCCTTGGTCAAGTGGTCCCTAGCCAAGGTGGTACTTGGTCAAGTGGTCCCTAGTCAAAGTGGTCCCTGGTCAAAGTGGTCCCTGGCCAAGGTGGGCCTTGGGCAAGTTGTCCCTGGGCAAAGTGGTCCCTGGTGAAGTGGTCCCTGGTCAAAGTGGTCTCTAGCCAAGGTGGTCCTTGGTCAAGTGATCCCTGGTCAAGGGTCCCTGACCAAGGTGGTCTTTGGTCAAGTGGTCCCTGGTCAAAGTGGTCCCTGGTCAAAGTGGTCCTTGGTCAAGTGGTCCCTGGTCAAGGGGGTCCCTGGCCAAGGTGGTCCTTGGTCAAGTGGTCCCTGGTCAAAGGGGTCCCTGGTCAAAGGGGTCCCTGGTGCAATGGTTCCTGGTAAAAGTGGTCCCTGGCCAAGGTGGTCCTTGCTCAAATGGTCCCTAGTCAAAGTGGTCTCTGGTCAAACTGGTCCTTGGTGAAGGGGTCCCTAATCAAAGTGGTCCCTGGCCAAGGTAGTCCTTGGTCAAGTGGTCACTGGTCAAAGTGGTCCTCGGTCAAGTGGTCCCAGGCCAAGGTGGTCCTTGGACAAGTTGTCCCTGGTCAGTGGTCCCTGGTGAAGTGGTCCCTGGTCAAGGTGGTCCCTGGCCAAGGTAGTCCTTGGTCAAGTGGTCCCTGGTCAAAGTGAGCTCTGGTCAAAGTGAGCCCTGGTCAAAGTGGTGCATGATCCAAAAAAAGTTTGGGAACTACTGATGTAGATGTAAGAGGCAGAGAACGAATGTCCATTCAACAGGTCATGGATTAGAATCGGAACTCTGGACAGATCCAAGGAGAGCCAGGACTACGGTAGGCTCTCCGTAGCAGGCAAAATACGGAGGCTGTCATACTTTGACCATATCATAGGACACGATTCCCAAGAAAACGGAATAATGTCTGGAAAGGTAGAAGGCAGTGGGGAAAGAAGATGGATGGACCCTGTCAAGGAAGCCACAGCCCCGAGTTTGCAAGACCTTAGCAGGGAGGGGTTAAGGACTAGGGCTCTTAAAGGTCTCTTATGGGGTCACCACAAGTTGAAATCGACTTGATGGCAATTAACTACAGTTCCCAGGGTTCCCTGTGGTGAGGGAATGTCTTATGAAACAAGCTTAAGCGTGGAGCGTAGAGGAATCCTTTGTGTTCCCGCAGCCAGCTTGCTCAAAGATGTGTGCTAATCCAGGGTGGAAAAATTCCAAGTATGCTTGCTTTAAATGGTTCTTGCATGCCTGAGATGGATCATTCCCTTTCTTTCTTCCGCCCTCCCTCTTTCCCCCCACATACACAAGCACCCACTTCAAGGCAGAACTCCTTCGTGATGTGGGTTTTTGTGAAATATTCGGGGGAAGAAACCAGGCCCGGATGGAACCCGAGGGAAGAAAATATTCCAAACTCTCACAAGAACTGGGCGTGAAGAGTGAAAGTTGCCTGGAGACACGCTGCTGAATGCTACCAGTGCAGTCGATCACCCAAGGTTTCACTTGGCAGACTGACAGTAATGTATTTCCCCCCCAGCGATGGCGGCGGCTACGTCTAACCATCTGACTCTTGGTTGAAACCTCTCTCTCTCTCTCTCTCTCTCTCTTTCTCTCTCTCTCTCTTCCCCAATCATATAACCACATGAGCACACACCCCTAATGTGGACTACGGCGCTGAGTCAAACCCACGGCAATGAATCACTACCGTACAGGGCTCTCGTACAGGTTCCTAAGGCCCCTTTGGAGGCGCGCTTTGTGGAAACACAACAATAGGCCGCTTGCCGTGCAGCTTCCACGAGAGTAACATGCCCTTCTGGGTCAGGATGTTCTCTGGAAGGGTTGTTCCATAACTTTGGAGCTTCTGCAGCTCTGGGGCACCGCTGAGAGGTTGCTGAGCAGCTTCATAGTTCCTTGGGAGATGATTCTTTAGTCAAGGAGCATTTTGGGGTAGTCTTGCTTCTTGAACGGGCATTCTTGGTTTCCATCTGAGAGTTGTCCCTGGTCAAAGTGGTCCTTGGTCAAGTGGTCCTTGGTCAAGTGGTCTCTGGTCAAAGTGGTCTCAGGTCAAAGTGGTCCCTGGTCAAGGTAGTCCTTGGTCAAGTGGTCCCTGGTCAAAATGGTCTCTGGTCAAAGTGGTCCCTGGTCAAGGTAATCCTTGGTCAAGTGGTCCCTGGTCAAAGTGGTCTCTGGTCAAAGTGGTCTCTGGTCAAGGTAGTCCTTGGTCAAGTGGTCCCTGGTCAAAGTGGTCTCTGGTCAAAGTGGTCTCTGGTCAAGGTAGTCCTTGGTCAAGTGGTCCCTGCTCAAAGTGGTCTCTGGTCAAGGTAGTCCTTGGTCAAGTGGTCCCTGCTCAAAGTGTTCCATGCTCAAAGTGGTCTCTGGTCAAAGTGGTCCCTGGTCAAGGTAGTCCTTGGTCAAGTGGTCCCTGGTAAAAGTGGTCTCTGGTCAAAGTGGTCTCTGGTCAAAGTGGTCCCTGGTCAAAGTGGTCCCTGGTCAAAGTGGTCCCTGGTCAAAGTGGTTCATGGTCAAAGTGGTCCCTGGTCAAAATGGTTTCTGGTCAAAGTGGTCCCTGCTCAAAGTGGTCTCTGGTCAAGGTAGTCCTTGGTCAAGTGGTCCCTGCTCAAAGTGTTCCATGCTCAAAGTGGTCTCTGGTCAAAGTGGTCCCTGGTCAAGGTAGTCCTTGGTCAAGTGGTCCCTGGTCAAAGTGGTCCCTGGTCAAAGTGGTCCCTGGTCAAGGTAGTCCTTGGTCAAGTGGTCCCTGGTCAAAGTGGTCTCTGGTCAAAGTGGTCCCTGGTCAAGGAAGTCCTTGGTCAAGTGGTCCCTGGTCAAAATGGTCTCTGGTCAAAGTGGTCCCTGGTCAAGGTAGTCCTTGGTCAAGTGGTCCCTGGTCAAAGTGGTCTCTGGTCAAAGTGGTCTCTGGTCAAGGTAGTCCTTGGTCAAGTGGTCCCTGGTCAAAGTGGTCTCTGGTCAAAGTGGTCTCTGGTCAAAGTAGTTCCTGGTCAAAGTGGTCCCTGGTCAAAATGATTTCTGGTCAAAGTGGTCCCTGCTCAAAGTGTTCCATGCTCAAAGTGGTCTCTGGTCAAAGTGGTCCCTGGTCAAGGTAGTCCTTGGTCAAGTGGTCCCTGGTCAAAGTGGTCTCTGGTCAAAGTGGTCCCTGGTCAAGGTAGTCCTTGGTCAAGTGGTCCCTGGTCAAAGTGGTCTCTGGTCAAAGTGGTCCATGGTCAAAGTGGTCCCTGGTCAAAGTGGTCCCTGGTCAAAGTGGTCCCTGGTCAAAGTGGTCTCTGGTCAAAGTGGTCCCTGGTCAAAGTGGTCCCTGGTCAAGGTGGTCCCTGATCAAGGTAGTCCTTGGTCAAGTGGTCCCTGGTCAAAGTGGTCTCTGGTCAAAATGGTCCCTGGTCAAGGTGGTCCCTGCTCAAAGTGGTCTCTGGTCAAAGTGGTCCCTGGTCAAGGTGGTCCCTGGTCAAGGTAGTATTTGGTCAAGGTAGTCCTTGGTCAAGTGGTCCCTGGTCAAAGTGGTCGCTTCCCCTTCAAGCTGAGACTGTGCCCCTGTGGGTCTGGTGATGTGGAAACAACTGAGCACGTGCTTCTTCAATGCATGTTCTACAGAGATCTTAGATCCAATCTCATTGGACCATGGCTTTTGAAGTACCCGGGGCGCAGTGAAAGGTGTTATTCCACCCTGCTGCTTTCGGACTCTAGCACTGCAATGACTGACAGTGTTGCTAAGTTCTGTGCTGCTGCCCTTAATATCAGACGGCTGATGATTGACACCGTAAAGCAACAATATCCTGTCTTTTAAAATATATTTTTATACTGATTTCTAGTCTGATTTTAAGTAACTGTTTACTGGGGAGTTGTCCTTCTCCTCTTAGGGCGCTTGTGCTGGTCAGTGACCGTAATAAAGTTTTGATTGAAGTGGTCGCTGGTCAAAGGACTCTACTGTGGAAGGATACATGCCTAGAAGGTTCATATAAGAAGAGACGGAATCAGGAATGGGAATCGCGAGAACCAGATGTGGTTGGACTACATCTCTGTGAATCTCTAGTCATGATGCCAATGGTGAAGAATGCTGGGAGTTTCAGTCCAAAAACACAAGGAAGGCTCATTATTCCCACGTCTATTCTGAAATTATCTAAGACCCCGTGAGGGTCACCTTTCTAGCCCACCACTGCCATCAAATATAAGGTTCTTCTACAATGTCAGATGGGGAGGACTTCTTGATGTCCTCGTTGTTTCTGTGGGAGGTTTATTTGTCTAATTTCACTCTTAAGAGCAAAAAAGGTTGGAGAATGGCCTTGTACCTTATCTTCTGTTCTACCACTGCCACGAAATATAACGATCTTCTCTAACATCAAATGTGGAGAACTTCTTGATGTCCTCATGGTTTTTGTGGGTAATTTATTTGTCTAATTTCACTCTTAAAAGCATAAAAGGTTAGAGGTAGTCCTTGGTCAAGTGGTCCCTGCTCAAAGTGTTCCATGCTCAAAGTGGTCTCTGGTCAAAGTGGTCCCTGGTCAAGGTAGTCCTTGGTCAAGTGGTCCCTGGTCAAAGTGGTCCTGCTCAAAGTGGTCCTGCTCAAAGTGGTCCCTGGTCAAAGTGGTCTCTGGTCAAGGTAGTCCTTGGTCAAGGTAGTCCTTGGTCAAGTGGTCCCTGGTCAAAGTGGTCTCTGGTCAAAATGGTCCCTGGTCAAGGTGGTCCCTGGTCAAGGTAGTCCTTGGTCAAGTGGTCCCTGGTCAAAGTGGTCCCTGGTCAAGGTGGTCTCTGGTCAAAGTGGTCCCTGGTCAAGGTGGTCCCTGCTTAAAGTGGTCTCTGGTCAAAGTGCTTCCTGGTTAAAGTGGACCCTGGTCAAGGTAGTCCTTGGTCAAGTGGTCCCTGGTCAAAGTGGTCCTGCTCAAAGTGGTCCCTGGTCAAAGTGGTCCCTGGTCAAAGTGGTTCTGGTCAAGGTAGTCCTTGGTCAAGTGGTCCCTGGTCAAAGTGGTCTCTGGTCAAAATGGTCCCTGGTCAAGGTGTCCCTGGTCATGGTAGTCCTTGGTCAAGTGGTCCCTGGTCAAAGTGGTCTCTGGTCAAAATGGTCCCTGGTCAAGGTGGTCCCTGGTCAAGGTAGTCCTTGGTCAAGTGGTCCCTGGTCAAAGTGGTCCCTGGTCAAGGTGGTCCCTGCTCAAAGTGGTCTCTGGTCAAAGTGGCCCCTGGTCAAGGTGGTCCCTGCTTAAAGTGGTCTCTGGTCAAAGTGCTTCCTGGTTAAAGTGGACCCTGGTCAAGGTAGTCCTTGGTCAAGTGGTCCCTGGTCAAAGTGGTCCTGCTCAAAGTGGTCCCTGGTCAAAGTGGTCCCTGGTCAAAGTGGTTCTGGTCAAGGTAGTCCTTGGTCAAGTGGTCCCTGGTCAAAGTGGTCTCTGGTCAAAATGGTCCCTGGTCAAGGTGGTCCCTGGTCAAGGTAGTCCTTGGTCAAGTGGTCCCTGGTCAAAGTGGTCCCTGGTCAAGGTGGTCCCTGCTCAAAGTGGTCTCTGGTCAAAGTGCTTCCTGGTTAAAGTGGTCCCTGTTCAAAGTAGTCCTTGGTCAAGTGGTCCCTGGTCAAAGTGGTCTCTGGTCAAAGTGGTCCCTGGTCAAGGTAGTCTTTGGTCAAGTGGTCCCTGGTTAAAGTGGTCGCTAGCAAATTGATGAGGGCTAGCTAAATTGAAACTAAATCCAGACAAGACAGAGGTCCTCCTGGTCAGTCGAAAGGCCGAACAGGGCATAGGGTTACAGCCTGTGTTGGATGGGGTTACACTCCCCCTGAAGACGCAGGTTCGCAGCTTGGGAGTGATCCTGGACTCATCGCTGAGCCTGGAACCCCAGGTCTCGGCGGTGGCCGGGGGAGCTTTTGCACAGTTGAGTCTCGTGTGCCAGCTGCGCCCGTACCTTGGGAAGTCTGATCTGGCTACGGTCGTCCACGCTCTGGTCACATCCCGAATAGATTACTGCAACGCACTCTACATGGGGCTGCCTTTGAAGACAGTTCAGAAATTGCAATTAGTCCAGCGGGCGGCAGCCAGATTATTAACGGGAGCTACATACAGGGAGCACACCACCCCCCTGTTGTGCCAGCTCCACTGGCTGCCGGTCCAATTCCGGGCTCAATTCAAAGTGCTGGTTTTGACCTTTAAAGCTCTATACGGTTCTAGCCCAGCTTACTTGTCCGAACGCATCAGCCGCTACGTCCCACCTCGCAATCTAAGATCATCCGGGGAGGCCCTGCTTTCGCTCCCGCCGACTTCTCAAATGCAGCTGGTGGGGACGAGGGACAGGGCCTTCTCGGTGGTGGCTCCTCGCCTGTGGAATGCGCTCCCTATTGAGGTACGGTCCACCTCATCCCTCCTGGCATTCAGGAAAAAGGTAAAATCCTGGCTTTGGGACCAGGCGTTTGCACACCAGCACTAGGCAGCATGTTAGATGGGGATTTTAATGGAATGGATGAAGGGGGTCAATGTTTTTATGGATTGAATATTGTTTTAACTTGGAATGACTGTGTATGATGCTGTTGAAACTGTATTTTAATGTATCTTAATGTATTTTAATTGTTGTGGGGTTTGGGGGTTTTATGCTGTTGTGATGTGGGCATCGAATTGTGCCGTACTCTAAGCCGCTCTGAGTCCCCCCTCCCTCGGGGGTTGAGAAGAGCGGGGTAAAATGCCGGAAATAAATAAATACATAAGAATGGCCTGGTACCACTGCCATCAACAGGCCCAGATTACCCATAAGGCCAACCTAGCCCATGGCCTAGGGGCGCAAGCTGAGGGGGGCGCAGATCACGGACACCTCCCTCCCCAAAATGTTGAAACAAATAAAAACGCTGCCTAATCCCCATCCCAGTCTTGTGGGAGTTCACGGTTATTTTCAAATCTCGAGAGGGGACCACCTGCTGCCTCCTTTCTGCCTAAGGAGCACCCTCCTCGCCATTTCCCCCTCGCACTTACCCGAGCCGGCGGCTCTTGTCACCATGGAAACCTGCTCCCTCGCCCGCTTCCACTGACGCCAAGGCCTACACCGGAAGTAGTCCCGCGCGCAGAAGATGCTTGCTTAAGCAGGAGTTCGCGGTGCGTGAGGATAAGTAAGCGAGCGAGCCTCTGAGGGGCCTGCCAGTGTTGGTGGGTGAGGAAGGGAGGGAGAAGCGAGGGCTCTGGGGTCCTGCTACCCTCGGTGTTGTGGCCCTCTTGGTTTGAGGCCTCAACCCAGGGAAGGCAGGATCCTACGGAACCCTGGGATTTGCAGTTGACTGAGAGCGGGCTCTACACAAGGCCTCACTCACACTGTGGCCCTCAAGTAGGGTGCGAGGCGGGGGGGGGGGAAGGCGGGGGTCGGGCCGCTGGTGGGGGAGGGGAGGCCGGAGCCTGATTGAATGAGGCTTGAATCTGCAAAGGCAAATCATGTCTTACTAACTTGATAGAATTCTTTGAGGGTGTAAATAAACACATAGATAAAGGGGACCCAATTGATATTGTTTACCTTGACTTTCAAAAGGCTTTTGACAAAGTCCCTCACCAAAGGCTCCTAAATAAGCCCTTCAGCCATGGAATCAGGGGACAGGTCTTGTCCTGGATTGGAACCTGGCTAAACTGTAGGAAACAAAGGGTGGTAATAAACGGACACTTCTCTGGATGGAAAGAGGTGAGAAGTGGCGTACCCCAAGGTTCAGTTTTGGGTCCGTTACTTTTTAATTTATTCATTAATGACCTGGATGTAGGAGTGAATTCTGAGGTAGCAAAGTTTGCAGACGACACTAAACTGTTCAGGGTAGTTAAAAATGAAACTGACTGTAAAGAGCTCCAGAAAGATCTCTCGGAATTGAGTGAATGGGCAACAAAGTGGCAAATGCATTTTAACCTAAACAAGTGTAAAGTCATGCACATCGGGGCAAAGAACCCCAACTACACCTACAAATTGATGGGGTCAAAGCTTTCCGAGACAAACCAGGAAAGGGATCTTGGGGTCTTGGTGGACAGCTCAATGAAGATGTCAACCCAGTGCGCAACAGCAGTGAAAAAAGCAAATTCTATGCTTGGCATGATCAGGAAGGGAATCGAAAATAGGTCAGCAAATGTTGTATTGCCTCTCTACAAATCTATGGTGAGGCCACATTTGGAGTACTGTGTACAATTCTGGTCTCCGCACCTCAAGAAGGATATAACGGAACTGGAAAAGGTACAGAAAAGGGCAACAAGAATGATCCAAGGGATGGAGCGGCTCCCTTATGAAACCAGGTTGCAACGCCTTGGTCTTTTCAGCCTTGAAAGACGGCGTCTAAGAGGTGACTTGATCGAAGTGTATAAAATCATGCATGGGATAGAAAAGGTGAATAAAGAAAAAATATTTTCTTTGTCACAAAACACTAGGACTAGAGGGCACTCCTGAAGCTCCAAGGTAGGAAAATTAGGACTAATAAAGGGAAATATTTCTTCACCCTGAGGGTCATTGGGTTATGGAACTCACTTCCAGAGGAGGTTGTGACAGCAGTCAGCCTGGACAGCTTCAAGGCAGGATTAGACAGATTCATGGATACCAAGGGAATCGGTAGTTGCTGAAAAGGACATTCAAGTGCCACCTCGGAGTTGGTTGAGGTAGGCAGGATTTCCCTGGGTACTGGTTGTGGGGATCGGGAGCAGGTCAGGTTTTGCCCCCTTCTGCTCGAGATCCCCGTGTACAACTGGTGGGCCACTGTGTGACACAGAATGCTGGACTAGATGGGCTGAGGCCCGATTCAGCATGGCTCTTCTTATGTTCTTATGTTTTTAATAAGAGAGAGGGAAGAAAGGGGAGAGAAGCACGTCCTGAGGGTGGGTCACCTGGAGGGGCGGGAGGCTGCTAAAGAGGGCTCAGTCTCAGTTTCTTGGCTCTCAGGGTGGAGGTTTCGAGGTGAAAGTGTCGTGGATTGAGCTTGGGGGAAGAGGAGGGGGTGTCAGCTCCACTGGCTGCCTGTCCAATTCCGAGCTCAATTCAAAGTGCTGGTTTTGACCTTTAAAGCTCTATACGGTTCTGGCCCAGCTTACTTGTCCGAACGCATCAGCCGCTACGTCCCACCCCGTAACCTAAGATCATCCGGGGAGGCCCTGCTCTCGCTCCCGCCGACTTCTCAAATGCAGCTGGTGGGGACGAGGGACAGGGCCTTCTCGGTGGTGGCTCCCCGCCTGTGGAATGCGCTTCCTATTGATGTACGGTCCACCTCATCCCTCCTGGCATTCAGGAAAAAGGTAAAATCCTGGCTTTGGGACCAGGAGCGAGAGCAGGGCCTCCCCGGATGATCCAACCCCGTGGTCCTCGGAAGGCAGAGCACCCTGACCTGTTCGGCATCCTTTCCCGCGGCTTCCGTCTCGCAGCCAGCCATCCATTCCTTGCCCGCGAGCGTTTGGGTTGTGTGTTTTTTCCTCGGGTGGGGGGACCGTGGCCCCGGTGCTTTTGCTTTTATGTATTTTTTTAATAAAAAAAACTCAGAGAAAGTAGCCGAAGAAAAAAGCAGCGGAAGAGGTTGGCTTAAAGGGGGCGTAATTCCAAAGTGTGGCCTAGGGTGCAAAAAGGTGTTAATCCGGGCCTGGCCATCAAAGGTAAGGAACTTTATTTATTTATTTTTATTTATTTATTTATTTTATTTTATTATTTCGGCTTCTATGCCGCCGACTCCCGGGGGCTCGCGGCGGCTCACAGTAGCCACAAGGCACAGCAAAATACATACAATTAAATGCATACAGTTAAAAGCAGTAAAAAAACAGCAAAATTAAAAACAGGGCAATTAAAACAGTAGTACGACATATCGTCTAACAAGGTGAGTGCACAGATGGCGGCATATGGACAGGACCTACCCATCGAAGGCCTGCTTAAAAAAATGGGTTTTACAGGCCCGTCTAAATGGGAGCAGGTCCTTAATGGCCCGTGTTTTGGCCGGGAGGGCGTTCCACAGCGTAGGTGCTATGACAGAGAACGCCCTCCGGCGAGTTGATGTCAGCCTAGCAAGTTTCACCGAGGGCACCTCTAGAAGGTTGGCGTCCTCCGACCGTAGTGATCTCAAAGGGCAATCTGGGGCGAGACGTTCCCTTAGATACGCTGGCCCCAGGCCGTGCAAGGCCTTGAAGGTAAGAACCAACACTTTGAAGGCGATCCGGTGCTCAATTGGCAGCCAGTGCAGATCCTGCAAGACAGGTGTGATGTGGCAACCTGCTGGCGAGCCAGACAGGAGCCGGGCGGCAGTGTTCTGCACCAGCTTGAGCCTCCGGGTCGCCGACAGAGGAAGGCCAACGTAAAGTGTGTTGCAGTAATCTAGCCTCGAGATGACCGTGGCTTGGATCACCGTGGCCAGGTCGTTCCGGGAAAGATAGGGGGCCAGCCTCCTTGCCTGTCTCAGATGAAAGAACGCACTCTTGCTGACCGCAGAGACCTGGGCCTCCATATTCATCTATTTATTCAATCTTGTATTCTGCTCCTCCCTGCAGGCTCGGGGCGGATCACAACATACAAATAAAACATGCAACATATAATAAAAACATATAACATACAATAAAAACGTAAAACAATGTCTCAGTAGTAAAATTCACAGGAATGGTAGATTCCTTAAACTCGGAGTATAAAACACGCCAGGCCAGACCAGTTTAATTAAAAGCCAATCTAAAGAGGGCGGTCCGAAAAGGGGCGAGCTCTGGGATCGCTCGAGTGTCGTCTGGAAGGGAATTCCACAACACAGGAGCTGCATCAGAAAAAGCATTGCTGCCTGGTTGTGGAAAGATGGCATGAGCGGATTGATGGAACTGAGCGTAGTGATCTCGGGGGGACATACGGGGTAAGGTGGTCCCTCAGGTACACAGGCCCTAGGCCGTGTAAGGCCTTAAAGGTTAAAACCAACACCTTGAAGGCAATTCAAGGGGCCAGCGTATCTGAGGGACCGTCTCACCCCATACTACCCTACGAGATCACTCCGTTCAGAGGACTCCAACCTGCTAGCCGTCCCCTCTGCTAAAGCGGCCAAAAGAACTGCCACCCGCCGAAGGGCCTTCTCGGTCATAGCGCCGATATTGTGGAATGCCCTCCCGGCAGCTACACGAGCAATCCCAGACTTACTCCCGTTTAGGCGGGCATGTAAGACCCACCTCTTCCGGCTGGCTTTTCAGGCATAGGTCCACTGGGCTCCCCAAGCCATGCTAATATTGCCCGACCACTGTAACTTCTCCAACTGTGTTTTTAATGATGTTTTACTGTGTAGTTTTATCGTGTATTTTATATTGCATTTTAAACTGTCTCTGTATATTGTATGTTGTTTTGCCTTCTGGCTGTGAGCCGCCCCGAGCCTACTAAATAAATAAATAAAAGCCGAGTAAATAAATAAATAAAAATAAATAAAATTCGGTACTCGATGGGAAGCCAGTGCAGTTGCCATAGGATGGGGGTAATGTGCTCCCTCGCTGGTGCTCCCACCAGCAAGCAAGCAGCGGCATTCTACACTAGCTTGAGTTTCCGGATTGTCGCCAAGGGAAGGCCAACATAGAGGGCGTTACAGTAGTCCAATCTCGAGATGACCGTCGCTTGGATCACCGTGGCCAGGTCATCCCTGGACAGGTAGGGTGCCAGTCGCCTAGCCTGTCGTAGATGGTAGAACAAGGTTTTGCTGACCGTGGAGACCTGAGTTTCCATGGACAGCAAAGGGTCCAATTGGACACCCAAGCTCTTAACAAGGGATGACGGGCTAAGTTGCTCGCCATCCAGGGTAGGCAACCGGCACTCATCCAGCCCAGGGCGACCGGGCCACAAGATCTCAATCTTCGACGGGTTCACCTTCAGCCAGCTGGAGCACAGCCAACCAGTCACGGCTTCAAGGCAGTGGTGGAAACAATCGGGTATGGTGTCCGGTCTGCCGTCCATTCTCAGCAGAAGCTGGGTGTCATCAGCGTACCGATAACACTCCAGACCAAAGTCGCGGGCCAGCTGGGCCAGGGGGCGCACATAAATGTTTATTATTTATTTATTTATTATTCGGTTTTATATTCCGCTCCTCCCAGCAGGCTCGGGGCGGATCACAAAATGCAAGCGTACAATAAAACATACAGTACAACAATAAAACGCATCATAAAACATATCATAAAACATACAGTAAAAGCACAATACGTAGCCATGGTGGTACGGTCTACGATTCCTTACTGAGGCGAGACGGACCCAAATGAATTTGAAGTTACCCAAACGCCAGTCTGAAGAGTGCCATCTTACATTCCCTTCGGAAAGGGAGAAGTTCAGGGACCGCTTGAATATAGTCAGGGAGCGAGTTCCAGAGTACTGGAGCCGCCGCAGAGAAAGCTCTCTGTCTTGTGCTGGACAAGTGACAGGAGCGGGACGATGGTATAACCAGCAAGTTTTGCTCTTCCGAGCGCAGTGATCTCGGGGAACGTACGGGGTAAGGCGGTCCCTCAGGTACACAGGCCCTAGACCATGCAAGGCCTTAAAGGTTAAGACCAACACCTTGAAGGCAATCCGGTACTCAATAGGAAGCCAGTGCAGTTGCCGAAGAATGGGACTAATGTGCTCCCTCACTGGTGCTCCCACCAGCAAGCGAGCCGCGGCATTCTGCACCAGCTTGAGTTTCCGGATTGTCGACAAAGGAAGACCCACGTAGAGGGCGTTACAGTAGTCCAGTCTCGAGATGACCGTCGCTTGAATCACCGTGGCCAGGTCCGCCCTGGACAAGTAGGGGGCCAGTCGCCTAGCCTGTCGTAGGTGGAAGAATGACGTCCCGCTGACCATGGAGACCTGGGCCTCCATGGTTAGCGAGGAGTCCAATCTAACACCCAAGCTCTTAACCAAGGATGACGGGCTAAGTTGCTCGCCATCCAGGGTAGGCAACCGGCACTCATCCAGCCCAGGCCGACCAGGCCACAAGATCTCCGTCTTCGATGGATTCACCTTCAGCCGGCTGGCACGCAGCCATCCAGTCACGGCTTCTAGGCATCGATGGAAACAATCGGGTATGGTGTCCGGCCTGCCGTCCATTCTCAGCAGAAGCTGGGTGTCATCAGCGATAACACTCCGGACCAAAGTAACACTCCAGACCAAAGTTGCGGGCCAGCTGGGCCAGGGGCCATATAAATGTTGAACAATAAGGGAGAGAGGATGGCACCCATTTAAGGGGACCCCTGACTCCAGTCACGGCTAGGCGGTGGGGAGCCTCCTACTGTATCAAAAGAATGTTGTCTCAAAGGCCTCCGGGTTGTGTTTCCCCTACCAGGGCTCCACACGCTGTCCCCCGGTTGTGGAGAGCAAGGAGGCCACCCATTTCAACGGAGATCAGTCCCCTGACTCCAGTCACGGCTAGGCGGTGGGCTAACAGTACATGGTCTACGGTATCAAACGCTGCTGTTAGATCTAACAAAACAAGCAGGGCTGACCCGCCCTGGTCCAGCTGGCGGCGAAGTTGGTCTGCAATGGCGACAAGCACGGTCTCCGTCCCATGCCCAATACGGAAGCCGGACTGGAAGGGATCGAGTCCAGCTGTGTCTTCTAAGAACCGCTGCAGCTGATCTGCTGCTGCCCTCTCAATTACCTTGCCTAAAAAAGGCAAATTGGACACGGGCCGGTAATTGGAGGGAGCCGATGGGTTGAACAATAAGGGAGAGAGGATGGCCCCCTGGGGGACCCCACAACTTAATGGGAGCCTCCCGGAGACCTCCTCTCCCCTCTCCACACATTGTCCCTGATCAGATGTGGGGAACTTCTTGATGTCCTCATGGTTCCTGTGAGAGACTTTATTCACCAATACTTTTTTTTTTTGGCTAGAAAACCCTCCCCTTTCCCGCTTGCTATTTTGGCCTGGCTGTTGCCTTCCTGAGATACATTCATTTATGCATTCACGTCCTACTCCGACTAAGCCACCCGGCACACAGACGTATTCTTCCCCAGTGATCAGAATGTACAACAAGCTTACAAATGTGCCTAAGATGGAGAACTCGAGGTCTAATCTAATGAAAATATTGTCATTGAATTCATTTCCTACGTGGCATCGGAGCTGCGGAATAGGAAAAAAAGTACACGGAAAGCCTTGCGGGACATAAGGTCAACAGTTTGCCATTGCCTCAGTGTTTGGAAGTGGGCAAGATTACATTTCAAACGCCTCTTCTTCCCCCAAACCCAAGCCTTGTTGGCTTTCAGGGTTCTTGAAAAACTCCTAAAAAGGCTTTCTAAAAAACTTACAGGATGATAAGGAGAGAATTTGAACCCTTTAGAGCAGGGGTGGCCAAGACCCTCAGCCAATCCTCAAAGGTCATCCCTCAGAAAACTCGTATCTCTCTTTTCCTCTATAGCAGGGCTGTCCAACTGGCGGCCTGGGGGCCGTATACGGCCCCCAGCCCCTTCCCTACGGCCCCCTATGCTTTTTAATAAAAATAAATATTGAATAATAATAATAATTTTAAAAAAAAACCTAATCCGGGTTTGGAGCAAGTATCGTGAGAATACGCAATCCACACGGATTTCGCTGTCAACACGAGATCACGCCGGCGTTGACAGCGCAATCCCGTGTGGATTGCGTATTCTCGCGATACTCTTCGGCTACTCTACTACTGGATCGCTGAGGCCCACAGACGCGATTCCCCTCATGTATTAAATATAAAATTAAATATATTTAAAGATGAAATAAGGGGAGATGGGATACATTAAAATAAGGGGATAGGGGAGGATGGAATTAAATATATTTAATATTAAATAAAAATAAGGGGGGAGGGGAGGATGGAATTAAATATATTTAATATTAAATAAAAATAAGGGGAGAGGGGAGGATGGAATTAAATATATTTAATATTAAATAAAAATAAGGGGAGGGAGGATGGAATTAAATATATTTAATATTAAATAAAAATAAGGGGAGAGGGGAGGATGGAATTAAATATATTTAATATTAAATAAAATAAGGGAGAGGGGAGGATGGAATTAAATATATTTAATATTAAATAAAAATAAGGGGGAGGGAGGATGGAATTAAATATATTTAATATTAAATAAAAATAAGGGGAGAGGGGAGGATGGAATTAAATATATTTAATATTAAATAAAAATAAGGGAGAGGGGAGGATGGAATTAAATATATTTAATATTAAATAAAAATTGGGCGAGGGGAGGATGGAATTAAATATATTTAATATTAAATAAAAATAAGGGGAGAGGGGAGGATGGAATTAAATATATTTAATATTAAATAAAAATAAGGGGAGAGGGGAGGATGGAATTAAATATATTTAATATTGAATAAAAATAAGGGGAGAGGGGAGGATGGAATTAAATATATTTAATATTAAATAAAAATAAGGGGAGAGGGCGCCAGGGGAGAGGGCGGAGCCGGGGGCAGAGCTGGGGCGGGGGCAGACCCTACGGCCCCCCAGGTCATCAGTGACCGGAATTCAGGCCCCTGGGCCGGTAGAAGTTGGACAACCCTGCTCTATAGCAGCATTTCTCAACCTGGGGATCAGGACCCCTGGGGGGATCACGAGCGGGGTGTCAGAGGGGTCGCCAAAGACCATCAGAAAACACATTATTTTCTATTGGTCCCGGGGGTTCTGTGTGGGAAGTTTGTTGTTGCTGGGGCTCAGAATGCTCTTTGATGTAGGTGAACTCCTTACATCTCCCACCCTGGACATTCCCAACAAAGGTATCCCCCAGGCAGGAAGCAGCCAGGCTTCGAAGCTGCAAGGCCATTCCGTGCTAATCAATGTGTCCAGTTGCAACATTCCCACTTGCCTCCAGCGGACAAGAGTTCTTTCTCCCACCCTGGACATTCCCAACAAAGGATTCCCCTAGGCAGGAAGCAGCCAGGCTTCGAAGCTGCAAGGCCATTTAGTGCTAATCAATGTGGCCAGTTGCAACATTCCCACTTGCCTCCAGCAGACAAGAGTTCTTTCTCCCACCCTGGACATTCCCAACAAAGGATTCCCCTAGGCAGGAAGCAGCCAGGCTTCGAAGCTGCAAGGCCATTCAGTGCTAATCAATGTGTCCAGTTGCAACATTCCCACTTGCCTCCAGAAGACAAGAGTTCTTTCTCCCACCCTGGACATTCCCAACAAAGGATTCCCCTAGGCAGGAAGCAGCCAGGCTTCGAAGCTGCAAGGCCATTCAGTGCTAATCAGTTGCAACATTCCCACTTGCCTCAAGCAGACAAGAGTTTATTTATTTATTTACTTCATTTATATTTCGCCCTTCTCACCCCGCAAGGGACTCAGGGTGATTTACAATGTACACATTACATTTTAGACACACAAACACACAAGACAGACAGAGGCAGTTTAACATCTGGCCACTAGGGGGAGCTGTCACACTCCTTCATTCCTCAGTGTGTTTCCTGGCCTCGTAAATCAGTTAAATTTAGCCTCCCCACTAAGTGGTACTTTAATTTCCTACTTGACAGATACTAGGCATGAGAAAAATGAAACGGAAATTAAAAGAAATCGTAAGTGATTCGTATGTAATGGGCCTTTCAAGTTTATACAGATCGCAAGGCCAATCCCGGAAGTGGACTTTCTTTTTCGCACTCCCTGGGCCCAAAATTTCGTTAGATTATTAAATATTTCGGATGTCCCCCCAACAGGAAAATTTCCCCCTCCAAAATAGCTTTGCAGACATAACTCACAGTGAAATCGGGGCCTTTCCATGCTTGAAGCCTAATTAGAGTGGAAGGCCTCCTCCAGGAAGTGAAAAGGAGCCGGAAACCATAGAGAGCCCAAAATCGGGACTCCTAGAGGGGCTGGAGGACTGACGAAAAAGCGATTTAAACACCCAGGAAGGGGTTTAGATAGAAGAACAGAGTAGGAGGACATAAGAACTGCTGAGAGAAGGGCAGCAGGAGTGAAAAGAGCATGGAGAGGAGAAGGAAGAGTTCAGAATCAAGAAAAGCCATAGAGTTCCAACGGAGGTCCTAGACTGCTATGGTAAGACTGAATGGGGAAAAAAAGATGGAGTGAGGAGAACTCTACAGATTAGCAAGGCCTGCACCAGAGGTAGGCCTAGGCATTTATTTAATAATATTAATAATAATAATATATTAATGCATTATATGTGTCCCTGCAAAGGAACCCTGTCCTTTTTGATAATATTATTAATAATAATAATATATTAATGCATTATATGTGTCCCTGCAAAGGAACCCTGTCCTTTAATAATATTAATAATAATAATATATTAATGCTTTATATCTCCCTGCAAGGAAACCAAGGGAAATGTTGCCCCTTGATTTGCCTGTGTTTAAAACAGTATCAGTCCTGTTTCCCTGCTTTGCCTACTTTAGAACTACTAACGAATTTCGTAAGTAATTAAGTTACATTTCCGAAATTTTGGGAACTTTTTTGTAAGTCTTTGATATACTAATCAAAAAAAAAATCCCCCATTTGATTTTAGAATCCCGATTTTAGGATTTTAAAACATGCCTAACAGATAAAGCTGCCTTTCGGGTTGCAAAGGTCGACAACAGGCTACACAATAGGTCAAGAGCCCACCTCGACCCGGGCAGGCCTCGAACTCATGACCTTCTGGTCAGTAGAGATCCTATGCAGCTGACACCCACATTCTTGTTGCTTTCTCCCACCCTGGACATTATTTTACATATACATCAACCCCACTTGCTTAGTTTGCAACAGATCTCACAACCTCTGAGGATGCCTGCCATAGGTGTGGGCGAAACGTCGGGAGAGAATGCTTCTGGAACATGGCCAGGCAGGCCGGAAAACTCGCACCATGAAAACTCGCCTTCGACAACACATCCCAGCCAAGTTTCCAAGAAGGTAGCAAGGATGATAGAGATAGAATCTCTCAGAGGTTACCCAACCATTCTCCTCCCCCCCCCCCCCACAAAAAAAAAAGTCTTGGCTCCAGCTGAAGGCCGACAGCAAGATGAAAGGAATGTGAGTTTGTGCGAGAAGCATTACTGCTGGGAGGCCTATCTCGGCACCTTTCGTGATAGGGATCTTACAACGCAGGTGTGAAAGTAGGTGACAGCGCAGATCATACTTCATGATCCGAGCGACCATAACTCATCCTTTCTCAAGAGCTGGAGAGCAATCGCTCTCCGAGTTTGCAAGGTGGGACACTTGATCCTGAGCACTGGAGTAGGGTTGTGGCTTTTTCCTTTTCTTTGAGCGAACCTACCTGGTTAGATGTCAGATGGGATGGAAAGAATGCCAGATTTTTTTGGCTACTCGGGCCACGCAGGGGATAAATTTATTTATTTATTTATTTATTATTTCGCATTTGTCTATCGCCCCCCCCACGGCTCGGGGCGACTTACAACAGTTCGTAAAATACAATTGTCAGGTAACTCATAAGCCACAGTAATACCATTAAGATGGAATTACAATTAGAACAGTTGAAGCAACAAATGGAGTCGCAGTGGGCTGACAGCCAGGCGGCGCGAGCTGCAGTCTAGCTCAGTGTTTCCCAACCTTTTTTGAGCCACGGCACACTTTTAACATTAAAAAAATCCGGGGGCACACCACCAACCAAAATGACACAAAATTACACTCTAGCACAGTAAAGAACGCTGGGGGTTGGTGGCCTGCTGGGAGTGCCGAAGCCGGGGAGGGGGCGAAGCCAGGCTGTGCCATGCCCCCCCCCCTACCCCCCTGCTTCACCTCTCCCAGCAGCTGCTCCAGCCTTGAGGGGGCAGTGCCAAGCCAGCGGTGCCAGAGCCAGCACAATGCTGGCTTGGCACTGTCCCCTCAAGGCTGGAGCAGCTGCTGAGAGTGCCCCCTCCCCAGCTTCAGCTCTCCTACAGGCCATGCCACGCCCCGCCCCCTCCTCCCGGCTTCAGCTCTCCCACAGCTTCTCCAGCCTGGAGGGGGCAGTGCGAGCGAGGGGTGGGAGTCTTGGCCCCCCTCCCCAGCGCCGCTCTCCGCCATGACTCCCACCCTTCACTCGCTGAAGCCGCGCGGAGGAGCATGAGCGGTGGACGGGCTTCAGTGGGTGGGGCTCCTCCACGCGGCTTCAGCGAGCGAGGGGCGAGAGTCATGGTGGGAGTCATGGCGATTGGAGGCTGGCTGGGGAAAGGCCGAAGGAGGCGGCGCCCCGGTCCCTTCTTCTTTTTCTTCGCCACTGCCCGGCCCTTCCTCCTCCCCCAAGCAGCAGGAGTTCAGCAGGAGGGGGGGAGGAAGGGGGGCAGAGAGCTTTTCTCGTGGCACAGCAGGAGGTCTGTCACGGCACACTAGTGTGCCACGGCACACTGGTTGAGAAAGACTGGTTTAGCTAACCCCGAAGGCTTGTTGGAACAGCAATGTCTTAATTGCTCTCCTGAACGGGAGGAGGCCCTGGGTGGCACGGATGCCGGCGGGCAGTGCGTTCCACAGGGTTGGGGCTGCAACAGAGAAAGCCCGGCGGCGGGTTGCGGACAGATGGTAGGTCCTCACATTTGGGATGACCAGGAGGTTTAGCTCTTCGGAGCGCAGTGATCTGGTGGGATGATATGGGACGAGGCGGTCCCGCAGGCACACTGGCCCCAGACCATGTAAGGCCTTAAAAGTCAGGACTAACACTTTGAAGGCAATCCGGCATTCAATTGGGAGCCAGTGCAGTTCGCGCAGGATTGGCGTGATGTGGTGGCCAATCGGGACCCCTGCCAGGAGTCGCGCTGCAGCGTTCTGCACCAGCTTGAGTCTCCGGATTACCGACAGAGGAAGGCCAATGTAAAGAGTTACAGTAGTCCAGCCTCGAGATGACCGTGGCTTGGATCACTGTGGCTAAGTCGCGCCCGGGACAAATAGGGGCCAGCTTCCTCGCCTGGCGAAGATGGAAAAATGCTACCGTGCTGACACTGGAGACGTGGGCCTCCATCGACAACAGGGGGTCCAAGGTTACTCCTAAGCTCTTAACAGAGGGCGACGGACATAATGTCACGCCGTCCAGGGTTGGAAGCTGAACATCCCTACAGCCCGGAGGACCCAGCCACAGGATCTCCAAAAGCTCTATACGGTTCTGACCCAGCCACAGGATCAACAATAAATAATTGTTTCTCCAACTTGCAGAGACAGATTTCCAAGGCATGCATACATACCCAAACGCAGAAAGTGTTTCGTGCAAAAACACCCTATTCCTTGCTCGGTAGTTATCACAAAATCACGAAATCCCGGCCTTAAATGGCACGGGGGCCCAGGTGTTTTGACTTCCCGAAAATAATAACACAACTCGCGTCAGGTGGGAGTGTGTGGCAACAGTGCTCTCCGGGATGTAAAGTGGATCATGAGGGCTTTGTGTGCCAAGTGTGGTCATTCTTTCCATCCCATCTGACTGGACTTGATCCCTTCCAGTCCGGCTTCCGTATCGGGCATGGGACGGAGACCGTGCTTGTCGCCATTACAGACCAACTTCGCCGCCAGTTGGACCAGGGTGGATCAGCCCTGCTCGTCCTGTTAGGCCTGGCAGCAGCGTTCGATACTGTAGATCACGCACTGTTGACCCACCGTTTAGCTGGCTCTGGGGGGGGGGGACTGCCCTTAAATGGGTGGCCTCCTTCCTCCAGGGCCGGGGACAACATGTGGAGGGGGGCGGGGAGGTCTCCGGGAGACACCCACTTAGTTGTGGGGTCCCCCAGGGGGCCATCCTCTCCCCCTTATTATTCAACGTCTATATGCGCCCCCCTGGCCCAGCTGGCCCGTGACTTTGGTCTGGAGTGTTATCAGTATGCGGATGACACCCAGCTTTTGCTGAGAATGGACGGCAGGCCGGACTCCGTACCCGATTGTTTCCATCTATGCCTTGAAGCCGTGACTGGTTGGCTGCGTGCCAGCCGGCTGAAGGTGAACCCATCGAAGACGGAGATCCTGTGGCCTGGTCGGCCTGGCCTGGGTGGGTGCCGGTTGCCTACCCTGGATGGCGAGCGGCTTAACCCATCGCCATCGGTTAAGAGCTTGGGGGTTGTGTTGGACTCCTCGCTGACCATGGAGGCTCAGGTCTCTGTGGTCAGCAGGACGTCATTCTTTCACCTCCGGTAGGCTAGGCGACTGGCACCCTACCTGTCCAGGGACGACCTGGCCACGGTAATCCAAGCGACGGTCATCTCGAGATTAGACTACTGTAATGCCCTCTACGTTGGCCTTCCCTTGTCGACAATCCGGAAACTCAAGCTGGTGCAGAACGCCGCTGCTCGCTTGCTGGCGGGAACGCCAGTGAGGGAGCACATCACACCTATCCTCCGGCAACTGCACTGGCTTCCTATTGAGTACCGAATTGCCTTCAAGGTGTTGGTTTTGACCTTTAAGGCCTTGCACGGCCTAGGGCCTGCGTACCTGAGGGACCGCCTTACCCCGTATTCTCCCCCGAGATCACTGCGCTCAGATGAACAGAATCTGTTATCAGTGCCATCAATGCGCTCCTGCCATCTATCGACGATTAGACAGAGAACTTTTTCCGTAGCGGCGTCGGTGCTCTGGAACGCCCTCCCGGACAGTACCCGAGCTATCTCAGAACTGGCCCCTTTTCGGAGGGCTTGTAAGACGGCCCTTTTTGGCCTAGCCTTCAATTAGGCACACCGGACTAAGAACTATGTCGCATGTCCTCCCATACCTGTGTGGTGATGTAATGTGTTTTAAATGTGTTTTATGTTTTTTACGCTTTTAATGTAGGGCTACATGCCGACATGCGGTGACATGTTGCCCGTTATATTTGCTGTTATCCGCCCCGAGCCTGCTGGGAGGAGTGGAATACAAAAATGAACAATCAATAAAAAAATAAATATGATCATGCAGATTGGGAGTGATCCTGGATTCATCGCTGAGCCTGGAACCCCAGGTCTCGGCGGTGGCCAGGGGAGCTTTTGCACAGTTAAGACTCGTGCGCCAGCTGCGCCCGTACCTTGGGAAGTCTGATCTGGCTACGGTCGTCCACGCTCTGGTCACATCCCGAATAGATTACTGCAATGCACTCTACGTGGGGCTGCCTTTGAAGACAGTTCGGAAATTGCAACTAGTCCAACGGGCGACAGCCAGATTACTAACTGGAGCGACATACAGGGAGCATACCACCCCCCTGTTGTGTCGGCTCCACTGGCTGCCTGTCCAATTCCGAGCTCAATTCAAAGTGCTGGTCTTGACCTTTAAAGCTCTATACGGTTCTGGCCCAGCTTACTTGTCCGAACGCATCTGCCGCTACATCCCACCTCGTAATTTAAGATCATCCGGGGAGGCCCTGCTCTCGCTCCCGCCGACTTCTCAAATGCGGCTGGTGGGGACGAGGGAGAGGGCCTTCTCGGTGGTGGCTCCCCGCCTGTGGAATGCGCTCCCTAGTGACATACGATCAATTCCATCCCTCCTGACATTCAGGAAAAAAGTAAAAGCCTGGCTATGGGACCAGGCGTTTGCACACCAGCACAAGGCAGCAATATATATATATATATATATATATATATATATATATATATATATATATATATATTAACTTAAATGAATGTGTATGATATGTTGATGTAATTGTATTTTAATGTGTAATGTTTTGGGGGGGTTTTATATTGTGTTTTATGTGTTTTACTGTGTTGGCATCGAATTGTGCCTTTTTGGAAGCCGCTCTGAGTCCCCCCTCGGTAAAATGCCGGAAATAAATAAATAAATAATGCACTGGATGAAGGTCGCAGCAGGCTCGGGAAGTGAGTGGAGGTACTTGTAATCCCATCATCCATGGGCCGCCCTCCTCTGAACTGCACTAAGATGGCGTGTGGGCCATGGGGGCACTGTGTGCCAAGTTTTGTCTTTATCGGTCTTTGTTCAGGGCTGCAGTGGTCTGTGGGGAATGAAGGGCTTGAAAGTACTACTAATCCCATAATTCGTGGAGGTACTTCAAGTCCCATCATCCATGGCCCACCCTCCTCCAAACTGTAGTAGAATGTAGCATGGGTCATAGGGACTCTGTGTGCCAAGGTAGGTTACTGTCAATACAGGCCGTACACAATGTCCCATGAGCTGAGGCCTAGTCGGGAAAATCAAGTTAATGAAGCCTAACTGTCAATTCATGCCTTAAGCATTATCCCATTAAGTGAGGCCTAGTCAGGAAAACCTAGTTAATGAAGCCTTACTGTCAATTCAGGCCATACACAATGTCCCATGAGCTGAGGCCTAGTCAGGAAAATCAAGTTAATGAAGCCTTACTGTCAATTCAGGCCATACACAATGCCCCATGAGCTGAGGCCTAGTCAGGAAAATCAAGTTAATGAAGCCTTACTGTCAATTCAGGCCATACACAATGTCCCATGAGCTGAGGCCTAGTCAGGAAAATCAAGTTAATGAAGCCTTACTGTCAATTCAGGCCATACACAATGTCCCATGAGCTGAGGCCTAGTCGGGGAAATCAAGTTAATGAAGCCTTACTGTCAATTCAGGCCATACACAATGTCCCATGAGCTGAGGCCTAGTCGGGGAAATCAAGTTAATGAAGCCTTACTGTCAATTCAGGCCATGCACAATGTCCCATGAGCTGAGGCCTAGTCAGGAAAATCAAGTTAATGAAGCCTTGCATAGTAGCGAGGCCAGGGTGGACCATTGTTGGTGATCAATCTGTCTTTTTTCCTCTCTGTCCTCCAAGCCACTCTAGGACTGGCGCTGTCGTTCTCTATGGTTCCGGTTGCTTTTTCACTTCCTAGAGGAAGGCCTTTCACTTAAATTAGGCTCCGACCATGCAAAGGCCCTGATATGACTGTGAGTATGTCTGGAAAGCTATTTTGGAGGAGATAATATTCCTGTTAGAGCAGTGTTTCTCAACCTTCCTAATGCCATGACCCCTTAATACAGTTCCTCATGTTGTGGTGACCCCCAACCATAAAATTATTTTTGTTGCTACTCCATAGCTGTAATTTTGCTACTGTTATGAATCGTAACGGCAATATCTGCACCAAATTTGGCACAAATGCCTGATACTCCCTAATTTTAATTGTGGGTTGGGTGGGATTGATTTTGTCATTTGGGACTTGTAGTTGCTGGGATTTATAGTTCACCTATAATCAAAGAGTGTTCTGAACTCCACCAACGATGGAATTGAACCAAACTTGGCACACAGAACTCCCATGACCAACAGAAAATACTGGAAGGGTTTGGTGGACATTGACCTTGAGTTTTGGAGTTGTAGTTCACCTACATACAAGGAGCACTATGGACTCAAGCAATTATGGATCTAGACCAAACTTGACACGGATACCCAATATGCCCAAATGTGAACACTGGTGGAGTTTGGAGACAATAGACCTTGACATTTGGGAGTTATAGTTGCTGGGATTTATAGTTTATCTACAATCAAAGAGCATTCTGAATCCCACCAACGATAGAATTGGGCCAAACTTCCCACACAGAACTCCTATGACCTACAGAAAATACTATGCTTTCTGATGGTCTTTGGCGACCCCTCTGACACCCCCTCGCGACCCCCTCAGGGGTCCCGACCCCCAGGTTGAGAAACACTGTGTTAGAGGGACATCCGAACTAATTACAATAATTATGAAAATTTGGGCCCACGAAGTTCGGTAAACAAAGTCCACTTCCGGTTTGGCGGGGGAGGTGCGGTAAAGCTCAAAATTAGCATTTTGAACGGATCGAATATGAATTATTTTAATTTCTTTATCCCGGAATCCAACCCTAATAGATAGATAGATAGATAGATAGATAGATAGATAGATAGGGCTCTCACTGAAATAAATTTCCAAATATTTTGCTTTATGGCTCTCTGAGACAAAACGGTTCCCGACCCCTGTTGTATTGTTTTGCTTCCTAGTGCTTCCTTTCTCCTTTCTTCCCTGCTTTAATATTCAAGACAAATTGAATTTTTCTTCCTTCTTACAAACACCCATCCCCGAGTCCTTTGACTGAGGTCTTCCTCTGGTCGGGTTGGCCGAACGATGATGGCACAGATCAATCATCTCAAAGCACAATTTGAACTCGCCCTGTTCAAAACTAATCTGATTTCCCTAGGTGTCCAAAAGGGAAGGAGGCGGTAGAGGAATGGCATGCCCGGCTGCATCGCCAAAGACTTGGCTGTGTTTCGCTTTCACCTGCAGACATCTCTCCCTCTCGTTGCGTTCCATGTTTTCGCTTTCACTCTCCTTTTGTTCAGTACAGCTGTAGGGTGTAGATCCGTCTTCATTCCCTAGTTGGTGACATTGCACACACACACACACACCTCAACAGGCAGAAAGCCTAGGATTAATCATCATTGGGAATTGTATTTGGAGGAGGGAGAGAGATATTTCATTGCGCCATGCTCAAGTCGTCGGCTTCTTCGAGGAAATTCTCAATAAACAGAATTATGCTCTTTGGTTTGATATTAGCCGCCAACATCCCCCATTGTTGAGATTAGCATTAAATTCACAGCAATCACACAATATCGCTGGGTTAAGAATTCTCTCTCTCTCTCTCTCGCCATTACTTCGCGAACGAAGATTCTTAGGAAGGACTCATCCCACGCTTTTTACAAGCGCGTTGATGACTAAAAAGGCCAATCTGAGATAGGCAAGTCCGGTTGCAGAAAGCACAGCAGAAAGCAGGGCGGTCTAAAGTAATTTTGCATGGTAGGCGAAAATTTTTTTGGCGCCCCCCCAAAAACACATTATTTTGGCCCCCAACCCCCAAACATTATTTTTGCCCCCTCCCCCAAAAATTTTTCTTGGTACCTTGCGCACTCTCCTTCCATTCCTCCCACGCGCCGGCGCTCCTTACCCTGTGCAATTCAAAGGCCTTCGAAGGCCTCTCCTCGCGCTTCCTGGTTCCCCCTGCCAGCCCCACCCACTGGGCGTTGCAGAGGGCGGGAGAGCTCCCTGCCCTGTGCAGCGCCCGTGGGAGGGGCTGGCAGAGGGAACCAGGCAGCGCTAGGAGGGGCCTTCGAAGGCCTCTCCTAGCGCTTCCTGGTGCCCGCTGCCGGCCCCTCCCACGGGGCGTTGCACAGGGCAAGGGAGAGTGCTCGGAGGTTCTGGGCATGCGCGAAAATCTCCGCGCACGCTCAGAAGCTGCTGCTCTTGCCAGGGAGGTTTGCTACGTGGGAGGGGGGGCCGGCAGGGGGACCAGGAAGCATTAGGAGGGCCCCCGGCGGCCCCCAATGTGCTTCCTGGTGCCCGCGGCCGGCCCTCCCTGCTGCTGCGCTCCACGGGGCAAGGGAGAGTGCCTACGGACCTCTTGAGGTCCGAGGCACTGCGCATGCGCGTGAAACCGCGGAGCGCATGCGCAGTGCCTACGGACCCCAAGAGAGGTCCGTAGGCACTGCGCACGCTCCCTGTGCGCCACGAGCAGTGGAACCTCTCTTGAGGTCCGTAGGCACTGTGCGTCTTGCAGGAAGCGCACAGGAGCAGGGCCTACGGGGCTCTCTTGAGGTCCGTAGGCGCTTCCTGGTGCCGCGGAGCCGCGTGCCAGTGCCCGGACCTCAGAGAGGTCCGTAGGCACAGGGCAAGGCAGAGCGCAGCGCAGCAGCAGGGCGGGCACGCTGCAGCGCCTCACAATGGCGCTCCACCCCGAGCGCTCCAAGATGGTGCTGCTGCAGGCAGCAGGGAGGTTTGCCCCTGCGGCGCGGCTGACGAGCGGCGCCCATCGAAAATGGCACCCCACGCGGCGCGTAGGTTGCTTACATGGACAGACCGCCCCTGGCAGAAAGTCTCCTTGGGTGACGTTGTTTCCAAGTTGCGGTTCTTTCTGCATTGTCGAGACCCGTTCGGTGTGTCTTCTCGAAAGAGGCCGCAGCATTGTGGATAGTGCGTCTCCATGCCTCCCGATGCGAGGCCAGGGTGGACCATTGTTGGTGATCAATCTGGCTGAGCCTGAGATGTTGTTTCCGGGAGTCCTTATATCTCTTCTTTGGGCCGCCTCTCTTGCGCTGACCCGTGGCGAGTTCACCATAAAGTAGTATCTTTGGGAGACGGTGGTCCTCCATCCTAGAGACCTCGTGCCCGTGCCCTGTGTTCTCAATAGCATGGCCTCAACGCTGGTGATCCCTGCTTGCTCAAGGACAGCAACATTCGTCACATAGTCGGTCCAGTGTACATTTAGGATTGTGCGAAGACAGCGCTGATGAAAGCGTTTGAGGAGTCGTAGGTGTTGGCAAAAGGTGAGCCATGTTTCAGACCCATAGAGGAGAATAGACAGTACGATAGCTGTGTACACACTGATTTTGGTGCTTTGCCTCAGGTGCTTGTTGCTCCAGACTCTTTTGTGAAGCCTTCCAAATGCACTCTATGCCTTTGCTAATCTGTGATCTATCTCTTTATCAACCTTGGCATCTGAAGAGATGATGCTTCCCAGGGAGGTGAACTGCTGAACAGAGTTAAGCACAGATTTGCCTATAGTGACGTGGGGATGATGGTGTTCTTCCTGTGGTGCGGGCTGGTAGAGGACTTCCGTTTCCTTCAGGCTGACTTCCAGCCCAAACAGCTCTGCAGCTGCTGCAAAGCAGGATGTGAGGCGTTGCAGGGCTGCTTCTGAATAGGCGACAAGGGCAGCATCGTCAGCAAAAAGCAGCTCACGGACTAGATAGTTTAGAGTCTTAGTATGATAGTGTATATATATGCCATCTTCTTCTTCAAGGTCTGCCATAGCCCTTTGGAGCAGGTGCGGATTAATGGTTTGTGGCGCCCTTGGCCATACTCTCTAAATGCTGCCCTTGGGGGGCGGGGCTGCTTGAGGGGGCGGGGCCTCTTGCAGGGGGTGGGGCCTCTTGTGGGTGCAGAGCCAGTGCGAGGGAGAAGGAGCCTGGGGAAGTCCTGCCCCTAGGGCGACTGATGTGGCTTCCCCCGCCGCCTCCTCACTAGCACGGGCGAGCGAAGTCACGTCAGTCGCCCTAGGGGCGGCGGGGCTTCCCCCCGGCTCCTTCTGCCTCGCGCGGGCGGGCGCCGCTCCTTCCTTCACTGAAGGGAGGAGGAGCGGAGACGGCGCGAGAGAGAAGGAAGGAGCGGCGCCCGCCCGCATGAGCACGGAGGCGACGGGGGAAGCCAAGTCAGATGCCCTAGGGGTGGCTGAACTTCCCCCGGCTCCTCCTCCATGCGCAGGCGCAGAAGCAAGTGCTCAAAGTTCGGATTAAAAAAAATTAATTTTTTTTTCAATTTTGGGGGGTCCGGATCTGCTGCCCCCCTCCCAAAGCTGCCGCCCTAGGCCATGGCCTAGGGCGGCCTTATGGGTAATACGGGCCTGCTTTGGAGCATCATGCTGAAGAAGATTGTAAATAGGGTTGGTGCAAGAACACAACCTTGCATCACTCCATTAGTTATGAGAAATGGCTCCGAGAGAGCATCGCCGTCTCTGAATTCCAGTAGCGCATTGGCAAACATGCATTGTGGGATATGTGTGAAATAGGCACCCATGTGCAATGGTGCCAACCCGGCTTCCTCTGCTGAACTGCATATGGCCATTCCGCATCAGCCAAAAAGTCTCCGACCCCTTTTACTTATCCATAAGACACTAACAGGATTCTGGCAATGATCCTTACAAAGCTTCCATGGCTGCGGATCAAGTCGTGCTTAAATACCCTGGAAGAGACGCCAGACATAAATCTGGCCGTTCTAGCAACCAAAGCCTTCCAAATCCTCTCCTTCCAAACCTCTGGAAGGATCTTTTCAAACTTGGTTCACAATCACAGTCATTTTCAATAGCGTTGGGAATTTCCAAAAATTTCTAAAATGTAACTTAAGTACTAACGAAATTCGTTAGTAATTCGTATGCCAGAGCATGCGCATTCCAGATGGTTTTGGCCTACAACTCCCAGAAATCCTAACAGCTGGTAAATTGGCTGGGATTTCTGGGAGTTGCAGGCCAAAACTTGAATAAATCACACTGAATTCTAGATGGGACTCTCCAAATAGGAAGGAGGGAGGGAAGGAGGGAGGGAGGGAGGGGGTTTTCTATTCTTGGAAGCAGCAAAAAAGGAGGAGGAGGCCCCCCCCTCGCTGCCTCTCTCTCACCCCGATCCTGAGGGAGCGAGGGCCCAAGTTTGCCCAGGCTGAGAGGAAAAGGAAGAGGCCTGAGGCTGTGAGGAATGGTGGGAGTTGAAGTCCAAAACACGTACCTGGAGGGCTGCAGTTGGCCCCTGCGATGGGGCAAGGCAGAGCAACGGGGAAGAGAAGCATCTGAGAGAGCGCAGGGAGAGAGAGGAGGAGAAGCGCGCGCGTGTGTGTGTGTGTGTGTGTGTGAAGCTGGCCCCTGCGATGGGGCATGGCAGCAGAGCAACGGGGAAGAGAAGGGGGGGGAAGCGTGGGGACTACACTTTCCAGAATGCATTGCCTACCTAGCAGCAGCGTCACTTCCAGTTCCCCATAGAAATGCGGGAAAAAGAAGAAGCTGAATGAAGGCGGGAAGGAAACGAGGGGGGAGAAGACAGGGAGAAGTGAGTACGTAGTACAATAATTAATTAATTAATTAATAATTAAGAATTTATTACGATCATAACGCAAATTGTTGGCCTCAAGGACCGTAAAAGGAAGTCTACTTCCGGGTTCGCGGCAGCGATCCGTAAAACCTCAAAAGTCCCATTACATACGAATCACTTACGACTCCTTTTAATTTCCGTTTCATTTTTCTCATGCCTAGTAGGGACGATAAAGGTTCCCAATGTAGGGTTTTGGAAAGTAATTGATGGTTTGTGTGTGTTATCTTTATTTGCTTAATTGCGTTGATTTTATGTTTAAAAAATTATTTTAAAATATGTCAATATATTATAGTATAATATAATAATTATTAGGGGTGCATATCTCCGGTCGTTATCCTTAGAAAACCGTTATTATTTCGTATTAAAATCAATTTGGACCCTAATTCGACCCGCGGATAGCAACCCGGAAATGACGTTTCTAAATCGAAACCGGGTCTGCCATAGCCTCCACCACCCCCTCGCCACCTGAGAACTAACGTGGGTTATCTTTAACCCGCGTTGGTTGCCAGCTGACAGGGGAGAGAGGAAGGCATTGCCTCCACCCCCCTTCGCCACCTGAGAACTAACGTGGGTTATCTTTAACCCGCGTTGGTTGCCAGCTGACAGGGGAGAGAGGAAGGCATTGCCTTCATCCACCCCCTCGCCACCTGAGAACTAACGCAGATTACCTTTAACCCGCGTTGGTTGCCAGCTGGCAGGGGAGAGAGGAAGGCATTGCCTCCACCCCCCTTCGCCACCTGAGAACTAACGAGGGTTATCTTTAGCCCGCGTTGGTTGCCAACTGGCAGGGAGAGTGGAGGGCATTGCCTCCACCACCCCTTCGCCACCTGAGAACTAACACGGGGTATCTTTAGCCCGTGTTGGTTGCCAGCTGGCAGGGAGAGTGGAGGGCATTGCCTCCACCACCCCCTCGCCACCTGAGAACTAACACGGGGTATCTTTAACCCGCGTTGGTTGCCAGCTGGCAGGGAGAGTGGAGGGCATTGCCTCCACCACCCCCTCACCACCTGAGAACTAACACGGGGTATCTTTAGCCCGCGTTGGTTGCCAGCTGGCAGGGAGAGTGGAGGGCATTGCCTCCACCACCCCCTCGCCACCTGAGAACTAACGCGGATTACCTTTAGCCCGCGTTGGTTGCCAGCTGGCAGGGAGAGTGGAGGGCATTGCCTCCACCACCCCCTCGCCACCTGAGAACTAACGCGGATCATCTTTAACCCGCGTTGGTTGCCAGCTGGCAGGGAGAGTGGAGGGCATTGCCTCCACCACCCCCTCGCCACCTGAGAACTAACACGGACTATCTTTAACCCGCGTTGGTTGCCAGCTGGCAGGGAGAGAGGAAGGCATTGCCTCCACCACCCCCTCGCCACCTGAGAACTAACACGGATTATCTTTAACCGCGTTGGTTGCCAGCTGGCAGGGAGAGAGGAAGGCATTGCCTCCACCACCCCCTCACCACCTGAGAACTAACACGGATCATCTTTAGCCCGCGTTGGTTGCCAGCTGGCAGGGAGAGTGGAGGGCATTGCCTCCACCACCCCCTCGCCACCTGAGAACTAACGCGGATTACCTTTAACCCGCGTTGGTTGCCAGCTGGCAGGGAGAGTGGAGGGCATCACCTCCACCCCCTTAACTCGCGTTGGTTGCCAGCTGGCAGGGAGAGTGGAGGGCATTGCCTCCACCACCCCCCTCGCCACCTGAGAACTAACGCGGATCACCTTTAACCCGCGTTGGTTGCCAGCTGGCAGGGAGAGTGGAGGGCATTGCCTCCACCACCCCCCTCACCACCTGAGAACTAACGCGGGGTATCTTTAGCCCGCGTTGGTTGCCAGCTGGCAGGGAGAGTGGAGGGCATTGCCTCCACCACCCCTCGCCACCTGAGAACTAACGCGGATTACCTTTAACCCGCGTTGGTTGCCAGCTGGCAGGGGAGAGAGGAGGGCATTGCCTCCACCACCCCCGCGCCACCTGAGAACTAACGCGGGGTATCTTTAACCCGCGTTGGTTGCCAGCTGGCAGGGGAGAGAGGAGGGCATTGCCTCCACCACCCCCGCGCCACCTGAGAACTAACGCGGATCACCTTAACCCGCGTTGGTTGCCAGCTGGCAGGGAGAGTGGAGGGCATTGCCTCCACCACCCCCTCGCCACTTGAGAACTAACGCGGATCATCTTTAACCCGCGTTGGTTGCCAGCTGGCAGGGAGAGTGGAGGGCATTGCCTCCACCACCCCCTCGCCACCTGAGAACTAACACGGATTACCTTTAACCGCGTTGGTTGCCAGCTGGCAGGGAGAGTGGAGGGCATTGCCTCCACCACCCCTCGCCACCTGAGAACTAACACGGATTATCTTTAGCCGCGTTGGTTGCCAGCTGGCAGGAGAGCAGAGGGCATTGCCTCCACCACCCCTCGCCACTTGAGAACTAACCCGGATCATCTTTAGCCCGCGTTGGTTGCCAGCTGGCAGGGAGAGTGGAGGGCATTGCCTCCACCACCCCCTCGCCACCTGAGAACTAACGCGGATTACCTTTAACCCGCGTTGGTTGCCAGCTGGCAGGGAGAGAGGAAGGCATTGCCTCCACCACCCCCTCGCCACCTGAGAACTAACACGGATTACCTTTAACCCGCGTTGGTTGCCAGCTGGCAGGGAGAGTGGAGGGCATTGCCTCCACCACCCCCTCGCCACCTGAGAACTAACACGGATTATCTTTAGCCCGCGTTGGTTGCCAGCTGGCAGGGAGAGCAGAGGGCATTGCCTCCACCACCCCCTTGCCACCTGAGAACTAAAGCGGGTTATCTTTAACCCACGTTGGCTTTCAGCTGGCGAGGGGGCGTGGAGGGCATGCACTCCATAACTCCTCGCCAGCTGAGAATCAACCCGCATTAGAGATATCGCGGGTTGATTCTGAGCTGGCGAGGGGGCCTTGGAGGCGGCCATCGCCCGCGCACTGTGCATGCATGGCGCCACTAATGAAATAGTAATGAATTTCGTTATTAAATACGGCTCGATTTCACAAAAAAAGGATCCACCCTCTGGAGCGCTCTCAGCCACCGCATGTCTCGCTCTCCTCCCGGCATAAGGACGCCCTCGTTCTTAAGCTGAGAGGACAGTCCAAGGAAGGCTCACCGTGGCTAAAAGCCCTCTGGAGTGCTTTCGGCCACCGCATGCCTCGCCCTCCTCCCAGCATAATGCTGAAAGGACAGCCAAAGATCAGGGGAGAAGGTATCGGGGAGGAGGATCGGGGTAGTTGCCGCACGTTCTGCCAGCATAAGGATGACCCCATCCCAACCCCATCCTCTCATAAGCCCTGTCCTTCCTGGGCCCATCCCATCCAGCACATGCCTTTCCTCCTGGCCTGGCCCTCTCGGTCGGCCCCACAGTGCGGCCCCAAGGAAAAAAAGTTTGTTCATGCTTGATCTAGCCCAGTGTTTCTCAACCTTCCTTATGCGGTGACCCCTTAATACAGTTCATCATGTTGTGGTGACCCCCAACCATAAAATAATTTTCGTTGCTACTTCAAAACTGTAATTTTGATACTGTTATGAATCATCATGTAAAATGTATTTTCATTCACCAGACCACATTTGGCACAAATACCCGATACGCCCAAGTTTGAATACTGGTGGGGTTGTGGGAGGTGATTTTGTCATTTGGGAGGTGTAGTTGCTGGGATGTATAGTTCACCTACAATCAAAGAGCTTTCTGAACTCCACTAACGATGGAGTTGAACCAAACTTGGCACACAGAACTCCCATGACACAACAGAAAATACTGGAAGGGTTTGGTGGACGTTGACCTTGAGTTTGGGAGTTGGAGTTCACCTACATCCAGAGAGCACCGTGGACTCAAATAATGATAGATCTGGATCAAACTTGGCACAAATACTCAATATTACCAAATGTGAACACAGGTGGAGTTTGGGGGAAATAGACCTTGATATTTGGGAATTGTAGTTGCTGGGATTTATAGTTCACATACAACCAAAGAGCTTTCTGAACCCCACCAACAATGGAATTGAACCAAACTTCGCATACAGAACCACCATGGCCAATAGAAAACAATGTATTTTCTGATGGTCTTTGGCGACCCCTCTGACACCCCTTCTCGACCCCCATAGGGGTCCCGACCCCCAGGTTGAGAAACACTGATCTAGCCGATCTAGAACAGTGTGTCCCAACCAGTGTGTCATGGCACACTAGTGTGCCGTGAGCGATCATCAGGTGTGCCGTGGGAAATTGGAAACACCATTACCCTTTCTTCCCCTTCCAGCCGAACACTTTTTCTTCTCCACTCGGGCTCCCTTCTTCCCAGCCTCGCTCTGCTCGCTTTGCCTCACTTCGCTCTGGGGCGGGTCTGCGCAGTAGCGCCCGCACGGGTCACGTCTTCCTCCCTCCCCCCTCCCCTCCTGAACACACTCACGCTGCCCCCTCAGATCAAAATGGCAGCAGAAGCGGCAGTGTAGAAGAAAAAGTGAGTGTTGGGCAGGAGGGGGAAGAAAGGGCACGAAGTGGAAGGGGGAGGAAGAGGTCCCAGTCGAAAGCTGGCATGGGCAAACTTGGACCTTTCAGGTGTTTTGGACTCCAACTCCCACCATTCCTAGCAGCCTCAGGTCCTTTTCCTTTTCCCCCCTCAGCCACTTAAGCAGGAAAGGGCCCCAGGCTGTTAGGAATGGTGGGAGTTGGAGTCCAAAGCACCCAGAGGGCCGAAGTTTTCCCATGCCTGTTTTAGGGACCTTAAAGTGGTGAGCCTCCTTCCAACATTGGGATTCTGGATAGAAAACAAACAACAACATAACATAACATTGTTTGAGTCCACAGTGCTCTCTGGGTGTAGGTGAACTGCAACTTCCAAACTCAAGGTCAATTCCCAAGCAAACCCTTTCAGTACTTTCTGTTGGTAATGAGAGTTCAATGTGCTAAGAACATAAGAACATAAGAAGAGCCATGCTGAATCGGGCCTCAGCCCATCTAGTCCAGCATTCTGTGTCACACAGTGGCCCACCAGTTGTACACAGGGATCTCTAGCAGAAAGGAGGGCAAAACCTCACCTGCTCCCGACCCCCACAACCAGTACCCGGGAAAATCCTGCCTGCCTCCATCAACACAGAGGTGGCACTTGGATGTCCTTTCAGTAACTACCGATACACTTGGTATCCATGAATCTGTCTAATCCTGCCTTGAAGCTGTTCAGGCTGACCGCTGTCACAACCTCCTCTGGAAGTGAGTTCCATAACCCAATGACCCCTCTGGGTGAAGAAATATTTCCCTTTATTAGTCCTAATTTTCCTACCTTGGAGCTTCAGGGAGTGCCCTCTAGTCCTAGTGTTTTGTGACAAAGAAAATATTTTTCTTTATTCCCTTTCTATCCCATGCATGATTTTATACACTTCGATCAAGTCACCTCTTAGACGCCGTCTTTCAAGGCTGAAAAGACCAAGGCGTTGCAACCTGGTTTCATAAGGGAGCCGCTCCATCCCTTGGATCATTCTTGTTGCCCTTTTCTGTACCTTTTCCAGTTCCGTTATATCCTTCTTGAGGTGCGGAGACCAGAATTGTACACAGTACTCCAAATGTGGCCTTACCATCGATTTGTAGAGAGGTAATACAACATTTGCCGACCTATTTTCGATTCCCTTCCTGATCATGCCAAGCATAGAATTTGCTTTTTTCACTGCTGCAGCGCACTGGGTTGACATCTTCATTGAGCTGTCCACCAAGACCCCGAGATCCCTTTCCTGGTTTGTTTGGTTCAATTCCATTGTTGCAAGAGTTCAGGATGCTCTTTGTTTGTGTGTTAACTATAAATCCAAGAAACTGTAACTCCCAAATGTCAAGGTCTTTTTTCCCCAAACGCCATCTGTGTTCACATTTGGGCATATTGAGTATTCATGCCAAGTTTGGTCTTGATCCAACATTGTTTGAGTCCACAGTGCTCTCTGGATGTCGGTGAACTACAACCCCAAAACTCAAGGCCCACCAAACTCTTATAGTATTTTCTCTTGGTTATGGGAGTTCTGTGTGGGAAGTTTGTGTCTTTCTGCCATTCCTGCCAGGATATCTATGTCGTGTTCATCGAAACAGGCCCAGGTTTCACACTGAGTGTATAAATACATTTAAAAACATATTAACTATTAGGCTTGGTCTCTTCGGTTTAAAAATTATTTGAAATCAGATTCAATTCGTTTAAAAAGCTAATTTTGATGTTTACCGCACCTCGAGCGCCAACCCGGAAGTGGACCTTGATTACCGAACCTGGGGGCCGCCATTTTTCTTAATTATTGTAATTAATTCTTAATTATTGTTGAAAGTTTTATGTTACAAAATTATATTTGTACCTTTAAGTGTTCTCAGTAATGTTAATTTTGGTTGTAATGAGTTGCAGCACAGGTGCTCAACAATTAGATTCCTGGGGAAAGGTGGGGGTCTAATTGTTATGTCCTTAAATACTCCTTTCCATTTTGTATCTTACCCTTTGTGGCTTATTTTTGAGTTACCTTTGTGGCTTCCTTTTATGGCTCTCCTGTGTGGAGTTTTATTTGTGACTCTCCTGTATGGATATTTTATTTTACTTACAATAAAGTAAGTTGACTTTATGGTATGGAGTTTTTCTCAATGACCACATTACTTCTGGGCTAAGCTGAAGCTGCTACATTTTGTTTTACTCTGCAAAATTAGGTTTGTGTTTTATGCTAGGAAAACCTAACACATAATCCCTGACAGGTTATGGGCCCAGGTATTGCATAGCCCATGTGTCTGGAGTGACTTTTGTTTTTGAAGTATGTGGTCTGGAAGATTGAGAAAAGTTTTCTTTGAAAGCATGTTTGGCTTTCTGTTCCTGAGTTCCTGGGAGTTGCCGCTAAACGCTGAGCTTCAAGAGTTGTAATCACACACCAGAGAGTTCTGTCCCTGCCTTCTGTCTGGTCGGGAGAAGCAGGGGGAAGCATGGTAAAGCATTGCCAAAGCCGCAGACATGAGGAATGGATGGCAGAGGGAATGGATTGATCCTTCTCCTGGCTCCCCCTCGGCTCCCACCTTCATTCATCTTATTGCTACAGCCTACCTAGCACCTTCACCTCACCATCCTGTCCTCCTGTCCCTGTGAAGCTGCATGAATCCTTTTATTTTCCAAAAAACCGCCAAAATAGCAAGTGTCGCAAAAGTTTTCCTACGCGACCAGACAGATGATTTACGGCGCTAGCTAACAACCGCGATTTTGACGAACCGTCGCAAAAGTTTTCCTGTCTTGCCGCTTGTGTTTGGCTACGGAAGCGCCCAGCGCGGCAGCGCCACACTTGGCTGCCTCTCTCTCCACCAGGATTCACAAGTGCCTTATTCAAGGACACTTCCCCACAGGATTTCTATCCACGCTCACCAGTACAGTGAGTACTGCCACATGGCACGACAAGACTCAGATATATCCATCCATCATTGTGAAGTTGCTACTATGAAGACCTCTGTGTGAAGTTGCTTTGTAAAGTTGCTCTGAGTCTATTATTATGAAGTTGCTATTGTGTTGATTATTGTGAAGCTGCTTTTGTGTGGATAGACTACTACTCTTGCGGAAACCACCCCTGTAAACTTGCTTGCCTTCTCCTCACACCTTGCCGATACATTGAGATTGCACCAGCCTCCTCCTCCTTCCTATTTGGAGTCCCATCCAGAATTCAGTGTGGTTTATTCCAGTTTTGGCCTACAACTCCCAGAAATCCCAGCCAGTTTACCAGCTGTTGGGATTTCTGGGAGTTGTAGGCCAAAGCCATCTGGAATGAGCATGCGCTGGAATAAGAACTAATAACGAATTTCGTTATTAATTACGTTACATTTCAGATTTTTTTTGGAATTTTTTTGTAAGTCTTTCTATTACTAATAAAAAAAACCCCCCCCCCCCATTTGATTTTAGAACCACTTTTTTTTGGGCTCAACCAAGCCTAGTAACTATATGTATTACTGTGTTAGAGTGTCATTTTGGTTGGTGGTGTGCCCCAGGATTTTGTAAATGTAAAAAGTGTGCTGCGGCTCAAAAAAGGTTGGGAAACACTGATCTAGAACAGTGTTTCTCATCCAGTGTGCCGTAAGTGATCATCAGGTGTGCCGCGAGAAAAGCTCTCTGCCCCCCTCCCTTCCCCCTTCCTCCAACCGAACTCCTGCTGCTTGGGAGAGGAGGAGGAAGGGACGGGCGGCGGCGAAGAAAAAGAAGAAGGGACCGGGGTACCGCCTCCTTCGGCCATTTCCCCAACCAGCCTCCAATCTGCCATGACTCTCGCCCCTTGCTTGTTAAAGCTGCGTGGAGGAGCCCCGCCTACTGAAGCCCGTCCACCGCTCATGCTCCTCCTCTGTGAGAGAGCTGAAGCTCGGGGGAGGGGGGGCATGACGCAGCCTGGCTCCGCCCCCTCCCCCCGGCTTCAGCACTCCCACAGCTTCGCCAGCCTTGAGGGGGCAGTGCCAAGCCAGTGATGGCAGAGCCAGCACAATGCTGGCTTGCCCCTCAAAGCTGGCGGCTGTGGAGAACTGAAGCCGGGGAGGGGCGGGGCAAGGTGCAGCCTGGCTCCACCCCTCCCACAGCTTCAGCACTCCCACAGCTTCACCAGCCTTGAGGGGCAGTGCCAAGCCAGCGGTGGCAGAGCCAGCACAATGCTGGCTTGGCACTTCCCCCTCAAAGCTGGAGCAGCTGCTGGGGGAGAACTGGGGGGGGGGCGGGGCATGGTGCGGCCTGGCTCCGCCCCCTCCCCCAGCTTCAGCACTCCCACAGCTTCGCCAGCCTTGAGGGGGCAGTGCCAAGCCAGTGATGGCAGAGCCAGCACAATGCTGGCTTGCCCCCTCAAAGCTGGAGAAGCTGTGGAGAACTGCAGCCGGGGGGAGGGGCATGGTGCGGCCTGGCTCCACCCCCTCCCACAGCTTCAGCACTCCCACAGCTTCACCAGCCTTGAGGGGGCAGTGCCAAGCCAGTGGTGGCAGAGCCAGCACAATGCTGGCTTCGCACTTCCCCCCTCAAGGCTGGCAATGCTGTGGGAGAACTGAAGCCAGGAGGAGGGGGCGGGGCATGGTGTGGCCTGGCTCCTCCCCTGGCTTTGGCACTCCCAGCAGCTGCTCCCAGCAGGTCACCATCCCACAGCCGTTCTTTACTGTGTTACAGTGTCATTTTATGTCATTTTGGTTGGTGGTGTGCCCCCCGGATTTTTTAATGTTAAAAGTGTGCCGCGGCTCAAAAAAGGTTGGGAAACACTGATCTAGAACAGGGCTGTCCAACTTCTCCCGGGTCCAGGGCCGGAATAGAGGTCACTGATGACCTCGGGGGGCGCTCGGCCCCGCCCCAGGCCCCGCCCCCAGGCCCCGCCCCCAGGCCCCGCCCCAGCCCAGGCCCCGCCTCTCCTAAAGCTGTCATTCTCCCTCCTCCTCTTCTTTCCCGGGCACCGTGGCTGTCCCGAGCGCCACGGCGCCCGGGAAAGGCACGGCGCCCGGGAAAGAGGAGGAGGGAGAGCAGAAGGCGGCGCCAAGGGCAGCACGTCACAGGCCTGGCGTGACGCGCTGCCCTTGGCGCTGCCTACTCCTTTTTCGCCCCCGCCCTTCCTAGGGTGGGGATCCGCCAAAAGGGCAGAAGGCGGCGCCACCGGTGGGGGGCAGAAGGCGGCGCCAAGGGCAGCGCTGTCACAGGCCTGGCATGACGCGCTGCCCTTGGCGCCGCCTACTTCTTCTTTTCCGGCGCCCCACCCTTCCTAGGCGGGGAGCCGCCGAAAAGGGCAGAAGGCGGCGCCACCAAAAAGGGCAGAAGGCGGCGCCAAGGGCAGCGCGTCACAGGCCTGGCGTGACGCGCTGCCCTTGGCGCCGCCTACTTCTCCTTTCCGGCGCCCCACCCACCCTTCCTAGGGCGGGGAGCTGCCGTGGGCAGAAGGCGGGCGCCAAAGGCAGCGCGTCACGCCAGGCCTGTGACGCGCTGCCCTTGGCGCCGCCTACTCCTCCTTTTCGGCGGAGAGAGGGACGGAGGGGCAGTGCAGGAGGAGGAGCTAGCTCTTCCTCCTCCCTACCCCGCCTCCCCTCCTCCGGCCGCCATTTTTAAAAAAAATTAGATTTTTTTAAAATTTAAAAATGGCGGCTGGGGGCATAGCTGGGGCCGTGCCCAACAGGCTGGGGGGCCGGATCCGGCCCCAGGGCCGCCAGTTGGACAGCCCTGATCTAGAAGACCAAAAACACTATTTCTACATGTCTCCAAAAGCAGGAGGGACTTATAATGTAAGAGGAATTTTGAAAAAAATCAAGACATATCCCATTTCATTGACTGATAGCTTTTATTTACAAATATACGGAAGTGTTCTTTCTCTTTCATAAGAAAAAAAAAACCAACAACAACACAGGATCTGAGAATCACATCATCTGAACTTCTGGTTCAAAGCGGTGGACAAAAAAAAAATATCCGAAAAATAATAAAATATAAACAAAACCCAATGCTGTGAAAATGTGATAACCAAAGGACAAAAAAGAAAAAAAAAACCAAAAACCCAACGACGATACTAATAAATAATTTAAGAAATGGCAAGTCATTAAATTAAAGGAGAAAAGAATTGTGATCTACATCCTTGAGATTGGTGCAAGTTGCCAACAGAGTTCGAAGGCGGAAGGAAGGAAGGAAGGAAGGAAGGAAGGAAGGAAGGAAGGAAGGAAGGAAGGAAGGAAGGAAGGAAGGAAGGAAGGAAGGAAGGAAGGAAGGAAGGAAGGCAAGGGTCTATGTTGGAAAGGCAGAACCGCCCAGGCATTGGAGAGCGTATTAAGAATTATTATTATTATTATTATTAACATTATTAATTATTTTACAAGTTAAACAAACCAGAACAGCTACAAAATACTACATTTTGGTAACATAAATACAGAATATATAAATATACAAGTCGTACAGCCATACACAGCTAAAGAAAAGGAGGGAAGGAGACAAATTATTCCTATTTTATTTGTATTTATTGATCAGAAGGAATGGGAATTCCATTCTAAAGGGAGAAGGTTAGCTGCTCAAATTATCACTGATAGACATGAAGGTCAAGATAATCCATTGAGCAAAGGCTTCCTCCTCCATTGCAGGTTGACCTACAAGCCCAACCAAAAGTATTGGTGGCCAACATTGCAAATCCATAGGTCACCTCATATTCATTTCCTTGTTAGTTTCCATAAAATCCAGGACTCCTAAGTGACTTTCATGGAAAGGAATGGGAACTTCCGGAGAGCGCATCCATTCATTTCAATGGGACACCCCTTGGAGGTGGAGTTGACCACGTCCAAGTCAAGGAGGTGGAGTTGACCACGTCCAAGTCAAGGAGGTGGAGTTGGCCATGTCCAAGTCAAGGAGGTGGAGTTGGCCATGTCCAAGTCAAGGAGGTGGAGTTGACCATGTCCAAGTCAAGGAGGTGGAGTTGACCATGTCCAAGTCAAGGAGGTGGAGTTGACCATGTCCAAGTCAAGGAGGTGGAGTTGACCATGTCCAAGTCAAGGAGGTGGAGTTGACCATGTCCAAGTCAAGGAGGTGGAGTTGACCATGTCCAAGTCAAGGAGGTGGACTTGACCATGTCCAAATCAAGGAGGTGGAGTTGACCATGTCCAAGTCAAGTCAAGTCAAGGAGGTGGAGTTGACCATGTCCAAGTCAAGGAGATGAACTTGCCATGTCCAAGTCAATGTCCAAATCAAGAAAATGGACTTGACCATGTCCAAGTCAAGAAAATGGACTTGACCATGTCCAAGTCAAGAAAATGGACTTGACCATGTCCAAGTCAAGAAAATGGACTTGACCATGTCCAAATCAAGGAGGTGGAGTTGACCATGTCCAAGTCAAGGAGGTGGAGTTGAGTCCAAGTGGAGTTGACCATGTCCAAGTCAAGGAGGTGGAGTTGGCCATGTCCAAGTCAAGGAGGTGGAGTTGACCATGTCCAAGTCAAGGAGATGAACTTGACCATGTCCAAGTCAAGGAGGTGGAGTTGACCATGTCCAAATCAAGAAAATGGACTTGACCATGTCCAAGTCAAGAAAATGGACTTGACCATGTCCAAGTCAAGAAAATGGACTTGACCATGTCCAAATCAAGGAGGTGGAGTTGACCATGTCCAAGTCAAGGAGGTGGAGTTGACCATGTCCAAGTCAAGGAGGTGGAGTTGACCATGTCCATGTCAAAGTCAAGGAGGTGGAGTTGACCATGTCCAAGTCAAGGAGGTGGACTTGACCACGTCCAAGTCAAGGAGGTGGACTTGACCACGTCCAAGTCAAGGAGGTGGACTTGACCATGTCCAAGTCAAGGAGGTAGACTTGACCATGTCCAAGTCAAGGAAGTGGACTTGACCATGTCCAATGGTTAAAGCCTTACTTAATAGACTCCAAATCCATTCATTTCAATGGGACACCCCTTGAAGGTGGACTTGACCATGTCCACTCCTTGAAGGTGGAGTTGACCAGGTCCAATGGTTAAAGCCTTACTTAATAGACTCCAAATCCATTCATTCCAATGGTTAGGAGCCTTACTGGATGAAAGTGGAGTTGACCATGTCCAATGGTTAGAGCCTTACTGGATAAGCTTCAAATCCATTTCTGAAGATGGATCCCTCTGAAAACCATCTCACCCAAACCCACCTACCAACAACCAATTTCGATTTGGGAATTAGTGTGCAATGACCACTTCCCTCAATTTTGTAAGGTATACAAACCATTTGCGGAAGTGTTCAACTCTTTCTTGAAGGGTTGATGCATCTGTTCAAATTGGTCAAAAGCTGTCAAGAAGCTATCCTTTGACCAGTGCAGAAGTACATGTGGTAACTTGTGAAAGTGTGTTCTGTCTGTACAACCCTGCCTTTATACCCATGTTTCCCTCTGCAATGCCAGAAGTACAGCTTAATGGTGTAACGCAGGCCCGGGTTATCCATAGGGCCAACCTAGGCCATGGCCTATGGGCGTGAGCCAAAGGGGACGCAGATCACGGACCAAAAATAATTTGTTATAAAATAATAAAAAGTTGTGCCGCGATTGGCTCCTGCCGCCTGGTACCCAAAAAGAGGTGGAGCCAAGGCCGGGATCCGCTGAGGCAGCGCTCGTGCTCGCCACGTCAGCCTCAGCCCATCCATCTACACCGCTGCTTCTCAGCCAGTGCTTCTGCGCCTGAGCCCTCCCCTCAGGCGAGCACGAGTGCTGCCTCCGCGGAGCCCGGCCTTGGCTCCGCCTCCTTTTGGCCCAGTGGCTGCAGAGAGTCAGGGCCTTCTTCCGCCTCAGGCTCCCCTCTGGGCCTCCACGTCACATGCCGCCCTTCTGTCAATATAGCCCGAGGGGTGGGGGCACCTGGCCTGGCTGGGCTCGGAGCGGCTTCCTTCACAGGCTGCTGAGGGAAGAGGAGGCCGCGGGAAAGAAGGGCGGCATGCGGCGTGGACACCCGGAGGGGAGCCTGAGGCGGAGGAAGGCCCCGACTCTCTGCAGCCACTGGGCCATGAGCCACACGTGGGGCCGCCCCTGAAGCAACTGCCCCGGACAAAGAGCATGCTCTGGATCCTGCCTGGCTTTCTCCAGGTAAGACCCCTGCCCAGGCATGTAGCCGGGGGCAGGCCCGGATTACCCATAAGGCCACCCTAGGCCATGGCAAAGAAGGAGAAGCAAAGTTGGAATTAGGCCAGGATTCTCCTTGCTCCTTTTTCCTTTTTGGGGGCAGCGGAAAGAAGGAAAGGGGGGGTGCGGTAGAGGTTGGTTTGGGGGCTTAATTCCAAAGTGTGGCCTAGGGTGTCAAAAAGGGGTTAATCCGGGCCTGGCCGGGGGGAGGGGCTTAGGGGGCTTCAGCCCCCCCCCCGAAATTCTCAGGGTGGTCCGCGAGATGGCCTTACTGGTACATTATTTTAACTGTTATGTTTATTCATATCATGATCTGATCACCATGCTCATTATATCCCACATTCATGGGGTTATTGGGATAACAATACAAAAGGTTTGCTAGGGTAGACCCTCTCTCACTCAGTCTCAGCCCCCCCCCCCCCCCGAATCAAACTCAGCCCCTCCCGAATCAAAATCCTGGCTACGGCCCTGCCCCTGTCCCTTTGGGCCTCGGCTCTGCGGCACTCCCAGGTGGGGGTGCGGTAGAGGTGGGCTTAAAGGGGGCATAATCAGGGCCAGATTAGCGCCCTGTGTTGCCCGAGGCTGCCCGGTCTAAACGCCTCTTGCGGGGCCTCTTGCGGGGGCGGGGCCGGCGTGACGTACAAGGCGCCGCCGGAAGTCCCGCCCTTAGGGAGACTCATGCGGCTTCCCCCGCTGCCGCCGCACTCGCACTAGCACCACTCCTTCCCTCAGTGAAGGGAGGAGGTGCGCCGGTGCGAGCACGGCGGCGGGGGAAGTCGCGTGAGTCTCCCTAAGCGCGGGACTTCTGGCGGCGCCTTGTGCGTCATGCCGGCAGCGGCTCCGCCCCTCCTCCCTTCAGTGAAGGGAGGGGGGTGGAACTGGTGTGATGCACAAGGCGCCACCGGAAGTCCCGCCCCTAGGGTGACTCACGCGGCTTCCCCCGCCGCCGCCCCCGCTCACGGTGGGGAAAGCCGCGTGATTCGCCGTAGCGGCGGGACTTCCAGGGGCGCCTTCTCCCTCAGTGAAGGGGGGGCGGAACCAGCGAGAAGGAGAAGGCGCCGCTGGAAGTCCCGCCGCTACGGCGACTCACGCGGCCTTCCCCCACCGCCGCCCCGCTCGTGTTTGGGGCATGGGGGCGGCGGCGGCGGGGGAAGTCGCGTGAGTCTCCTACGGGCGGTACTTCCGGCGGCGCCTTGTGCGCCACGCCGGTTCTGCCCCTCCCTTCACTGAAGGGAGATGGGGTGGAGCCGCTGCCGGCGTGACGCACAAGGCGCCACCGGAAGTCCCGCCCTTAGGGAGACTCACGCGACTTCCCCCGCCGCCGCGCTCGCACCAGCACACCTCCTCCCTTCACTGAGGGAAGGAGTGGCGCCCGCCGCGTCAATCGCCCTAGGGCCGGCGGGACTTCCCCCCGGCTCCTTGTCCCGCGGGCTGGCGGGCGCCACTCCTTACTTTACTCCTTCCTTCAGGGCCGGAAATGCCGCCCCCAAAATCCGCCATGGCCTAGTCTGGCCTTATGGGTAATCCGGCCATGGGCATAATTCCAAAGTGTGGCCTAGGGCGCAAAAAGCTGTTAATCCGGGCCTGGTGTAACGTTAGAAAATGTTGACCATTTCCACTCCCTTGGCAGCTACCTCTGCACAAAAGTCAACATTGACACTGAAATACGACGCCGCCTGAGCTCTGCGAGTGCAGCATTTTCCCGAATGAAGCAGAGAGTGTTTGAGGACCGGGACATCCGTAGGGAGACCAAGGGGCTTGTTTATAAAGCCACTAGCTTGGGGACCCGGCCCTGCCCGGGTTATTTGAGAAAGGCATTGTGTGCCGAAGTTGGTCCTTATCAGTTGGGGTTTTTTTTGGCTCACAGTGGTCTAAAAAAGTGAGCGAAAGTCCCATAATCCATGGGCCATTCTCCTCCAAATTGCACCAGGATGTAGAGTGGGTCATGGGGGTTCTGTGTGGCAAATTGGGTCTTGATCAGTTATTGGATGAGGGTCGCAGCAGTCTTGAGAAGTGAGTGGAGGTACTTCAACTCCCATCATCCGTGGGCCATCCACCTCCATACTGCACCAGGATGTAGAATGCGTCATGGGGGCTCTGTGTCCCAAGTTTGGTCTTGATCAGTCATTGGATGAGATTGGCAACGGTCATGGGGGCACTGTGTGCCAGGTTTGGTCTTGATTAGTCATTGGATGAAGGTCGCAGCGGTCTGGGGAAGTAAATAGAGGTACTTCAACTCCCATCATCAATTGGTCCATCATCCTTCAAACTGCAGCAGGATGTAGAATGGGTCATGGGGGCACTGAGTGCCATGTTTGGCCTTCATTGGTGATTGGATAAGGATTGCATTGTTTTCAGGAAGTGCGTGAAGGTACTGCAAGTCCCAGCATCCATGGTCCGTCTCACACAAAACTGCACCAGGATGTAGAGTGGGTCATGAGGGCTCTGTGTGGCAGGCTTGGTCTTGAGCAGTCAGGCCCTTTCCTTTCCCCCCTCAGCCACTTGATGTTTTGGACTTCAACTCCCACAATTCCTAAAAGTTAGAGGGCCCTTCCGCAGTTAGAGGGCCCTTCCTCCCCCTCAGCCACTTGGTGTTTTGGACTTCAACTCCCACAATTCCTAACAGTTAGAGGGCCATTCCTCCCCCCTCAGCCACTTGGTGTTTTGGACTTCAACTCCCACAATTCCTAACAGTTAGAGGGCCCTTCCTCCCCCCCTCAGCCACTTGGTGTTTTGGACTTCAACTCCCACAATTCCTAACAGTTAGAGGGCCCTTCCCCCCCCCTCAGCCACTTGGTGTTTTGGACTTCAACTCCCACAATTCCTAACAGTTAGAGGGCCCTTCCTCCCCCCTCTGCCACTTGGTGTTTTGGACTTCAACTCCCCAATTCCTAACAGTTAGAGGGCCTTCCTCCCCCCCCCTCAGCCACTTGGTGTTTTGGACTTCAACTCCCACAATTCCTAAAAGCCTCAGGCCTTTTCCTTTTCCATGGTCCATCCTCCCTTATTCTGCACCAGGACCTAGAGTGGGCTTTGGGGGTTAGTTATGCAAATGTCCCTCAGTGGCAACCAATCATATTGTTAGAATGTAGAGGCTGCCCCCCTCCTCTGGCAGTTTAGAGTTTCGGAATGTTGGGAGGCTGGCCAATCGGACCATTATGCAAATGATCCTGCATTGGGAGCCAATCGAAACACTGGCACATATTCCTCTGCAAACACTGACTTTTATCTTATCTATATAAAAAGAGAGTGTCCGTGCGTTGACGCTTACAGACGGGAAAACTATAAGCCCCAGAACCACAACAACCGCCGAACACATTCCCACATACCACGAGGTACATTCGGGGCACAAAAACCCCGCCCTACATACCTCGCAAGACCCCTAAATACGACCCCCAAAAAACCGCCATTCACACCAAGCATCGCGGCGCTTAGTGAATGCCAATGGCCAACGGAGCCGGCAAAGAGAAAGAGGACAAGGCAGAGGAGGAGGAAAGAGCAGCGAGGGGGGAAGGATCGTAGCCTTACCTCCTCCTCTGCATCCCTTTGCCTCCATCGCTGAGGGAACCCCCAGCCACTCGCCGCCGCTTCGGTTGCTTCTACGACTCTCCGGGGAGGCAGCACTGGACCACGGGGAACCCCCCCAAAAAAACGACAACAAAAATGGTGGCCAAACCACTTCCGGCCTGGCGAAAAGGCTCCGCCGGAAGTCGGTCCGCCAGGAAAAGGGTCCGGGCGGCAACTGCCACCCAAAGAATGGCAACCGGAAGTCACGCCCCCCTCCCGGCCAGAAGTGACGCTGCACTCCGCCGGGGGAGAGAGGCTTCCCCGCTGCTGAGGCTGCCCTCTGGAGGACGGTCAAGAAGGAGGAGGCGTGGGGGCGCTCGCCTCACCGCTACTACCCTCCGGATGGCACAGAAGGAACGGGGTCACTGCTGCCGCCTTGCCACTGCCCTTCGGCCCAGCCAAACACACCCACAACAACATACACTCACTTAACAACCACCAAACCCACAACATTACAACCACACAACTCGCGATACTTACCTCTACAGACCCACAACACAACAGACACACACACAACGCATACATAACACTGCTAAAAAGAAAAAACAGTACAACCAAACAATACACCCTACATACACACCGTATATCCACAACACACTCACAACAACAAACTACACACTCAACACCACGCACTCTTCTGCTACCACCATCCCAAACACACACCACAAATTCTCCACTTAACAAATACCACCCCCACAACGTGACAGCCACACAACTCGCGATGCCTACCTCTACAGGCCTACTGCATAACTCACACACAACACACACAATTCCACAACACTTCTACATCCCACCCATCAGAAGAACCCACAACGACACAGCCATGACCCCACCAAGACCGTAAGTCACATCATTTCAAACCCTTACATACTCAAACTTTCTCTCATCTCCTGAATAGGGCACAGCAACGCGTGCCGGGTACAGCTAGTTATATCTATAGATAGATAGATTGTCCTCCCAATACTGTTCTACGCCTGCGAAACATGGACTATCCAAAGACATCACACTCAACTCTTGGAACGATTCCATCGGTGTATTGTCGAAGGATTCCATGGCTGGAATCACTGGGCAGTTGTAGGTTTTTCTGGGCTATATGGCCATTTCCTAGAAGCATTCTCTCCTTATGATTCGCCTGCATCTATAGCAGGCATCCCCAGATGTAAGTGGGTTAGGAAGCCTTACTGTCAATTCAGTCTTTAAAAATATTGTATATATTATACTAGCTGTACCCGGCACGCGTTGCTGTGCCCTATTTAGGAGATGCGAGAAAGTCTGAGTATGTAAGGGTTGGAATTGATGTGACTTATGGTCTTGGTGGGGTCATGGCTGTGTCATTGTGGGTTGTTCTGGTGGGTGGGATGTTGAAGTCCTGGGGAGTTGTGGGTGTGTGGTGCTGCTGGCGTTCTGCAGAGCTTGTGGATATACAATGTTTTTTGTCTTTCCGTCTGCTGTGTTGATGTAGAGGTTCTGTGGTTTCCCAACTCTGGAGCACGCTACGTAGAGTTGTCCGTGGGAGAAGCATTCTGTGTCAAGGTCTGTGCCACAGATTTGTAGTGTTTGTCCTTGAGCCTTGTTTATGGTGATGGCAAAAGCTAGTGTCGTGCAGTGTCTTTCTGTTCTGGCGTTTGTTCTGCCCTTTTTTGTTTGATGTATGTAGCGTTGTGAGTGTGTCGTCCGATGCTGTTCTTTTTAGGAGGCATCGCTTGTCTTTTGGGTCAGCTTATGCCTGTGTGGAAGGAAGGAATGGCATACAAATGGGTTGAGCAGTAGACGCAAGGTTGTGTTATGTGTGTATTGTGTTGTGTGTAGGTATTACGTTTTTGGTGAGTTAGTGGGTGTGTGGTGGCATTGTGGGTGGTAGTATGTTGGGAATGCTTGTGTGGGTGGGGTGTTTTGGGTGTTTGTGTGTGTTTGTAGAGTATCAGTGCAGTGTTGTGTTGTGTTGTGGTTGGAGTATAGGTGGAGTTGGTTTTGTTTGTGGTGGTGGTAGGTGTTGTGTGTGCGGGGGTCCCATAAGGTTGGGGGGATAGGTTGTGATAGGGAGTTGTGTTGTGTTGTGTGGGTAGGAATTGCTGGAGTATTGTGCCTGGGACGTGTGTGTATTTGGAGGTGTGTGTGGTGGTCACAAGTGAGTGCAGTCCTGGGTTTTGTGTTGGGGAAGTTGTCAGGTATTTGTGGAGGGTATTTTTTATGTGTTGTGGTGACATAGTTGTCTTAATCTGTCTGTGTGCTGGTTGTGATGTGGAGGTGATGTTGCTATTGCCAGTGGTGTTTGTTGTGTATTTTGTTTGGGATGGGGTTTTGTGTTGCAGGATATTTTTTGTGGGTTTTGCAAGTTTGTGTTATTCTGGGGGTATGTGTTTGTCAGTGGTGCCTGTGTCCCTGGTGCCCTATTTGTCTCCCTCCTAGATCTTGGCCTTGACAGTTTAACCCTCAAACACCAACTGACTGAACTGAAATCACTCAGCATTCTAATCTAGCCTTGGCTGGCTTGGCCAATGGGTTTCGCTGGCGGCCGAGAGGATGCTGGGAAATGTAGTTTTTATCATTGTTTGGGGGCCTTCTAGGTTTTTGGGGGGTAAGTTTCTTTGCTAAAAACCTTCCTTGCCTGAGGCCTATTTTTGTTGGCAAGTTTGGTGTCTCTGCCTTGGAAGGTTTCTTTGTCTCTGGCAGTTGTTCGATGACGGGTCCTCCTTTATATAATAGACTAGCTGTACCCGGCATGCGTTGCTGTGCCCTTTTTAGGAGATGCGAGAAAGTCCAATCATCCACGGTGTGCCCTCCTCTAAACTGCAGTTGGATGGAGTGTGGGTCATGGGGGCATGGTGTGCCAAGTTGGGTCTTTATTGGTTTTGGTTCTGGGCCACAGTGGTCTGTGGGGAATGATGGGTTTTGAAGTACTACAAATCCCATTTTCCATGGTGGTACTTCAAGTCCCATCATGCATGGTCGGGGCTCTGTGTGCCAAGGTAGGTTACTGTCAATTCAGGCCATACACAATGTCCCATGAGCTGAGGCCTAGTTAGGAACAGCAAGTTAATGAAGCCTTACTGTCAATTCAGGCCATACACGATGTCCAATGAGCTGAGGCCTAGTCGGGAGAATCAAGTTAATGAAGCCTTACTGTCAATTCAGAGCGTAAACAGCTTCCCAGTAAGTGAGGGCTAGTTAGGGAAATCAAGTTAATGAAGTCTTACTGTCAATTTAGAGTGTAAACAGCTTCCCAGTAAGTGAGGCCTAGTTAGGGAAATCAAGGTAATGAAGTCTTACTGTCAATTTAGAGCATAAACAGCTTCCCAGTAAGTGAGGGGCTCAGGTTAATGAAGCCTTACTGTCAATTCAAGTGTAAACAGCTTCCCAGTAAGTGAGGGCTAGTTAGAAATCTTACTGTCAATTTAGAGCGTAAACAGCTTCCCAGTAAGTGAGGGCTAGTTAGGAAATCAAGTTAATGAAGTCTTACTGTCAATTCAGAGCGTAAACAGCTTCCCAGTAAGTGAGGGCTAGTTAGGAAATCAAGTTAATGAAGCCTTACTGTCAATTTTGGGCGTGGTCTGTGTTTTTGGGGTGTAAATTTTCGGTTGGAAGTGATTTGGGTGTTTGTGTTGGGGATTGGCTCAGGCCTTTTCCTTATTCTGTTTTGGCAGTTTATTATGGATCGAATTTTCATGTTGGCTGGCCAGTGCAGCAGTTATGCAAATCCGCCCTTATTGGCAGCCAATCATGTTGTTCAGAATGTAGAGGCTGGGTGAGTCTTTGGCTGCCCCGGAGGATGCTGGTAAATGTAGTTTTATTTTTACTCGTTGTTTTGGGGGCCTTTTAGGTTTTGGGGGGAAAGTTTCTTTGCTACAAACGTACCTTGCTTGAGGCCTATTTCTGATGGCAAGTATTGTGTTTCTGCGTTGTATGGTTTCTTTGTTTGAGGTATACTTCACATGACGTGAACCCATTTATATAATAGATGGCTCTCACTGAAATAAATTTCCAAATATTTTGCTTTCATGGCTCTCTGAGTCAAAAAGGTTCCCGACCCCTGCTGTAGAGCTACATTCACGTTGGCTGTGGTTCCGTTGTCAAAGCGGAAGGACGCCCTACAGGCCTGCCGTTCCTTGTGCTTGTGCTTTTTAGGCAGAGATAAATGTCACTCTTATTTGTGGTATGGATTACCTTCTGGGAGCCTAATCATTGTGCAAGTTTAACCCGAGACCTTCCAGGTCAAAGGTTCCGAAGCAAACCCTTGACCTTCTCTTGATTTGGGATTTATTCTTCTACTGTCAAGGGAGGTGCCAACAGACAAGCCCAAGCAATACAGACCGCAGCAACGCAAGCAGGTAGGAATATCTAACAATAACGTTGATCGATACGAGGGCGGGTCAATAAGTCCGTGACTTTTTGAATTTCCCGCCTCTTAACTGAAAGGGCGACACTGCTCCTGTCAACAGGCATCTGCCAGTTGACTCCTGTCAATATTTGAATGAGCTGCATCATTTCGTTTGTGTTTGACAGCCACTGATAGCAGACTACCGCGGGATTTGAGGAGAAAATGGAAAAAAAATGAATTTTGTGTGCTCATTAAGCATTATCTTTTGTGGAAAAAAACCACCACTCCGACCAAGGCTAAGCTGGATAAATACGATGGGGACTCTGCGCCATCAATTTCAATGGTAAAAAATTAGTTTACTGAATTTCGTTGTGGCCGTGCAAGCACGTAAGATGCCGAACGGTCTGGACGCCCAGTTGAGGTCTCAACACCCGAAACAATGGAAAAAAATTCACGATTTCGTGTTGGCCGATCAGACCTCACAACCTCTTGGGATGCCTGCTATCGATGCAGGCAAATCATAAGGAGAGAATGCTTCTAGGAAATGGCCATATAGCCCAAAAAACCTACAACTGCCCAGTGATTCCAGCCATGGAATCCTTCGACAATACACCGATGGAATCGTTCCAAGAGTTGAGTGTGATGTCTGTAGATAGTCCATGTTTCGCAGGCGTAGAACAGGGTTGGGAGGACTATCTATCTATCTATACATATAATAAAGGTCAGTGTTTGCAGAGGAATATGTGCCAGTGTTTCGATTGGCTCCCAATGCAGGATCATTTGCATAACAGTCTGATTGGCCAGCCTCCCAACATTCCGAAACTCTAAACTGCCAGAGGGGGGGGGGGGGGCAGCCTTTACAGCAGGAGTGGCGGCGGAGGAGGGTTGCGGGCGGGGCGCGGAGCTGAGTGGCGGTGGCGGCGCGGGAGGGAAGATGTTGGCCTTTGGCGGCAACTCGCCAACGGGCTCCGTCTCGGTGCTATCCCCGAACGGCCGCCACGTGACGGTGCGCGTGGGCCCGAGCATGGGGCTGCTGCAGGTGGGTCCGGCCCAGGCGCGCCGCTAGCCCCGCGGATACACCTTGCGCTGATTGGCGCGGGTTGTTGTTGATTTATTTGGATATTACTGATCAACTGAGATGTATTGGGCTACCTGAGTGAATTTGAGGTAAGTTGTATGATATGATTTATTTTTAGTGTGGGTCTGAGTGATGATGTGTGTGTGTGGGGGGGGGGGAAGGTTGCGGTAGAGGTTGGCTTAAAGGGGGCGTAATTCCAAAGTGTGGCCTAGGGTGCAAAAAGGTATTAATCCGGGCCTGCTCACAACATCTGAGGATGCATACCATAAATGTGGGTGAAACATCAAGAGAGAATGCTTCTGGAACATGGCCATATAGCCCGGAAAACACACAGCAACCCAGCACTTGGTCAGTTTTCCAGTGTGAAAATATGTCCCGAGCCATCAAGGTAGGTCATCAAGGACATAATTTTCCACCACAAAGGGTAGACATAGTGTTTTGTGCCCAGTGGATTGTGATTTTGTATTACCCTCTTAAATAGAGATATACGTTTCAGGGCTAGGTTGTCACTTGTGTGGATGTGCATCTCATGGATCAATGAGCTTCTGCGCTAGAATGTTCCTTACATCAGGGTTTGAAAGTATGGGTAGATGGTCACCTTCAACTGATTACGGTGTGGTAGCTCTTCTGAGACCATCAGGTTGGAACCATGGTATGAATGGTGGGTTGTAGTCCTTTCCCAAATATTGTGCTATCATCTGAAAAAATATATGTTTCAGGACTAGGTTGTCATTTGTGTGGATGTGCATCTCATGGTATTCATGAGTTTCTGAGCTAGAATGTTCCTTACATTGGGGTTTGAAAGTATGGGTAGATGGTCACCTTCAACTGATTACAGTGTGGAAGCTCTTCTAAGACCATCAGGTTGGATGTGCATCTCAACATTTGTGTGAATGTGCATCTCATGAGTTTCTGAGCTAGAATGTTCCTTACATCAGGGTTTGAAAGTATGGGTAGATGGTCACCTTCAACTGATTACAGTGTGGAAGCTCTACTAAGACCATCAGGTTGGATGTGCATCTCAAGATTTGTGTGAATGTGCCTCTCATGAGTTTCTGAGCTAGAATGTTCCTTACATCAGGGTTTGAAAGTATGGGTAGATGGTCACCTTCAACTGATTACAGTGTGGTAGCTCTTCTGAAACCATCAGGTTGGAACCATGGTATGAATGGTGGGTTGTAGTCCTTTCCCAAATATTGTGCTATCATCTGAAATAGAAATATATGTTTCAGGACTAGGTTGTCGTTTGTGTGGATGTGCCTCTCATGAGTTTCTGAGCTAGAATGTTCCTTACATCAGGGTTTGAAAGTATGGGTAGATGGTCACCTTCAACTGATTACAGTGTGGTAGCTCTTCTAAGACCACCAGGTTGGATGTGCATCTCAACATTTGTGTGAATGTGCATCTCATGAGTTTCTGAGCTAGAATGTTCCTGACATCAGGGTTTGAAAGTATGGGTAGATGGTCACCTTCAACTGATTACAGTGTGGAAGCTCTGCTAAGACCATCAGGTTGGAACCATGGTATGAATGGTGGGTTGTAGTCCTTTCCCAAATATTGTGCTATCATCTGAAATAGAAATATATGTTTCAGGACTAGGTTGTCATTTGTGTGGATGTGCATCTCATGGTATTCAAGAGTTTCTGAGCTAGAATGTTCCTGACATCAGGGTTTGAAAGTATGGGTAGATGGTCACCTTCAACTGATTACAGTGTGGAAGCTCTTCTAAGACCATCAGGTTGGATGTGCATCTCATGAGATTTGAATGTGACATGTTTGTAGATGGTCACCTTCAACTGAGTTTCTGAGCTCAGGTTGAAACCATCAGGGTTTGAAATGTATGGGTAGATGGTCACCTTCAACTGATTACAGTGTGGAAGCTCTTCTAAGACCATCAGGTTGGATGTGCATCTCAAGATTTGTGTGGATGTGCCTCTCATGAGTTTCTGAGCTAGAATGTTCCTTACATCAGGGTTTGAAAGTATGGGTAGATGGTCACCTTCAACTGATTACAGTGTGGAAGCTCTTCTAAGACCATCAGGTTGGAACCATGGTATGAATGGTGGGTTGTAGTCCTTTCCCAAATATTGTGCTATCATCTGAAATAGAAATATAAGTTTCAGGAGTAGGTTGTCATTTGTGTGAATGTGCATCTCATGAGTTTCTGAGCTAGAATGTTCCTTACATCAGGGTTTGAAAGTATGGGTAGATGGTCACCTTCAACTGATTACAGTGTGGAAGCTCTTCTAAGACCATCAGGTTGGAACCATGGTATGAGTAGTATGTTGTAGTCCTCTTCCCAATACAATTTCCTCCATTTTATCTCCTTCATTCGTTAGTCCCCCATACCTTCTTGAATCCATGGCAAGAAGAACAAAGGGAAGGTTGCTTAGCCAAACCTGTATATGCCCCTCAAGGTATTGATGGAAGCCACTAAGAATAAATAATGGTTCCTATCATATGCAGATATCATATTGCTGAGACAGCCCAGCAGTAGGATGTTGGTGCAGTAGCATCTTTTCACTTATGTACTCCCACAACTGATACCAAGAGATCTAGTACTTCCAGCACTTGAGCAATGTTCAGCCATCATTGCTATTAAGTATTGTGAGCTGTGGTGGTGCAATGGGTTAAAACCTTGTGCTGGCTGAACTGCTGACCTGAAGGTCGGCAGTTCGAATCCATGAGATGGAGTGAGTTCCCATCTGTCAGCCCCAGATTCCCGAGCGGGGACATGAGAGAAGCACATCAGGACGTCCCCTGGGCAATGTCTTTGCAGACGGCCAATTCTCTTACATCAGAAGCCACTTGCAGTATGTTCTCAAGTCGCTTCTGATATGAAAACACCCCCCAAGTACCCATTATTAGAAAACTTCCAGGATATATTAAATTCAAAATCTAAGCTTGACTTGAACCAGGAACAAGGGAACTCAGGCTTAGCATCTCACTCTAACACAGTGTTGCCTGAACTGTTGTCTAACTACCACCCATGAACTCATTCCGTTTCCCGTGAATTTCCTTCACAACTTTCCCTGTTATAAGGTTTATCCAATCCTTCGGTAAACTCACCCAAGATGGAGGACATCCCTACATCCAATGGAAGCTTGGGACTACAATTTAACTCGTTCTTCACCATTGGTCATCTCAGGGCTGGTAGGAGTTGTGGACCAAAACATTTGATGGAACTTGTGGTGGGGATGGATGGCAGGCCTGGATTACCGGTAAGGCCATCTTAGGCCACAGCCTAGGGGCGCAAGCCAAAGAGGGGCACAGAACGGACCCAATTTTTTTTAAACCCCTCCGTGGCCAGCCCTTGGGAATGGTGGGAGCAGGCCTGGATTACCCATAAGGCCATGGCCTAGGGTGGCACCTTTGGGGGGGGCAGCAGGTCCGGACCCCCCCCCAAAAGGTTTTAAAAAATTCAAAAAAAATATCAATTTTTTTAAAGGGCGCATGCGCACGGTGGCGTAAGCGCCATCCACGGCCTCCCCCCTCCTTTGCTCTGCTCCCCTCGGCTCTGCCCCGGCCCTCGGCTCCGCCCCACCCCCAACTTCACCCCCGCCTCCTCGCCGGCACGAGGAGGAAGGAAAGCCCCACCCCCGGAGCCGATGCGGGGCCTCCCCACGGTTCCTCCCTCCCTCCTAAAGCCGCAATTTCGGCCGCTTCTCAGGCCAGCATAGTGGCTTTAGGAGGGAGGTAGGAGCCAGTGAGGAGGTGGGGGCAAAGCTGGGGGCGGGGAGGGGGCGGGGGTGGGGCCGGAGCAGGGAGGAGCCGGGGCGGGGCGGAGCCAGGTGTGGGGGCAGAGCCTTTGGCCTAGGGCGCCAAAAGGGCCTGATCCGGGCCTGGGCGGGAGTTGAAGCACAAAGACCCCGGAGGGAGGGAGGGAGGGCCGAGCCTGGTCTCAAGGCAGGGCACGCAGGGCGGGGAGCAGCAGCAGCAGCGGCTTCCCTCCCTTCCTCCTCCCCGCTACTCAGCCGGGGGCGGGGCCTCCCAGGGTGATATCACTCTCTCCCTCCTCCTCTGCCAGGCCCATCTTCCTTGTTTGCTCCGTCGCCTCCCATGGTGACGCCACTGTCTCCTTCCCGGGCGGCAGCCGGCCAATCGGGGAGCCTCCCTTCCTCCCGGGCGGGCATGGCTCCGCGGGCTCGGCCAATAGGAAGGCGAGGGCCTGCTTGGAGGTGGAAGTCCACGGAGGGGGGTTTGCCCTGAGCCACGGATTGCAACCAAGGAGCAGCGGCCCTGAAGGAGACGGAGACGGTTGGGTGTCTCTCTCTCTATCTCCAGGGAGCCCCCCCCCCCAAAGAAGGAAGGCCCCCTAGGCCCCTCCCCACTACTCTCCCTCTCTGGGGCACGGGATCCTAATCAGCCCCCCCGCCACCGCCCCCACGCCCCCGGGCGAGGAAGGAAGGAAAGGCAGGCACGGCTTGGGCCCCACCCTCCCTTTCCGGATCCCAAACAAGAACTTTCAGTGCCGGTAGTAGAGGGGGGCGTAATTCCAAAGTGTGGCCTAGGGCGCAAAAAGGTGTTAATCCGGGCCTGATGGGTGCTGGAACCCATCACTTATATAAAAACATATGCTCCTTCTTGAAAGGAAAACCTACCAAACCTAATGGGACTGGTTTCCCAGTAAACCTGCATAGATTTGTGAAGTAAACAATTGTTTGCAAATCTGGAAGCCGTTTATGATGGGATGCCATCAGGATGTAGGGCTGTGGGTGGTGGAGAGCTAAGGTATCCCATAAGATCTCGTTTTATTCGTAGCTGCCTGATTGACATTTCAGAAGACCCTCGAGGGGCAAGAGGATTTTTTTTTCTGGGTGAGGGAAAGAAATAGGAACGAAAGACTTTCCTGATGCATTCATACCAGGACTACCGTGTGTAGCGTAGTTCTCACCGACGGTTATAAACAGAAGGGAATGGCCAACAGATGACTGCCAATCAAAGGGGGAGGAGAGGGGGGAGATATGAAAGTTGGCAATGGATCAGTGAGTTTTTGGCCAAAGTTACAATTTTATGTTCGCACGAAGGAAACGTTGTGTATCTGAGCGGTAGGGATGTCCAGCTTCCGACCCTGGACGGTATGGCATTATGCCCGTCGTCCTCTGTTAAGAGCCTCAGGTTGACCCTGGACCCTCTGCTGTCGATGGAGGCTCATGTCTCCGCCGTCAGCAGAGTGGCATTTTTCCATCTTCGCCAGGCGAGGAAGCCGGCCACCTATCCGTCCCGCGGCGACCTGGCCACAGTGATCCAAGCTACGGTCATCTCCAGACTGGACTACTGTAACGCTCTGTACATTGGCCTTCCTTTGTCGGTGATCCGGAAACTCAAGCTGGTGCAGAACGCTGCAGCCCGGCTCCTTACGGGGAGTGCGTTGAGTGTTCACATCACGCCCATTCTGCGCAAACTGCACTGGATGCCGGTAGAGTGCCGGATCACCTTCAAAGTGTTAGTTCTAACTTTTAAGGCCTTACATGGTCTGGGGCCAGTGAACCTGAGGGACCGCCTCATGCCGTACTATCCCACCAGATCGCTGCGCTCTGAGGAGCAGAACCTCTTGGTTATCCCTTCGCCTAAAATGTACCGCCTGACGGCAACCCGCCGGCAGACCTTTTCCGTAATAGCTCCAACACTCTGGAACTGGCTGCCCGCTGACGTACGTGCCATGCAGAACGTCCTCTCCTTCCGGAAAGCGGTGAAGACCCTACTTTTTCGGCAAGCGTTTGGAGTAGGATGAACTACAGGCACTGGCATATGCTGCCTCAGCTGTGTCCTTTACCTTGCTCAGCTTGCGGTTGTGTTTTTATTGTGTTTTTAGATGTGTTTTAACCGTGTTTTTAACCATTGCTTTGTACTTGACTGTTTATATATGTTGTGAGCCGCCCCGAGCCCTTCGGGAGGGGTGGCCAATCAAGTATGAATTAATAAATAAATAATAATAATATCCCGAATCATTTTTTTGCCATACTCCCTTCTCATGCATCTTTCTAGTAATTTCTTTAATTAAATACGATAATAATTATTATAACATGACTGGGTTTTTTTCTCTCTATCCTCCCAAAAGTCTTCTTGCTTCCCAAGCTGTCTCCCCATCCCTCTCCCTTGTCGTACAGTACAAGGGGGTTCAACTATCAGATTTGGTGGAAAGGGTCAATAATGGGGGGCAAATAAAACCAAAAATGGGGGAAGTCGCAGCTACGTTTCAATACTTTGCTGTTCCAAAATCCCATTGGTTCACAACGGAAGGTGAGAAAGAGCAAGGAGGGCGTTCTCTAGTTTCTCCAAGTCCTTTCCTAACATTAGCTAAAAACAAAAAGGTGGTCATTGAATGTCAACGGGCTGGGAAACGATCCAAAAGGCGAATCTCCCGGAAAACTCCCACTTCTTTTGCAACCGTAGGCAAGAAGGCATTGAGTAGAGGACTTCTTGAAGAGGTTAAGGTGGGTGCTTCTTCCGACCTTGGTTTCGCTCCTTGACCGTTTCGGGGTGCCAGTTTGGAGTCCAGTTCCGACGGGATGCATGTGCGTTCGCGTCATCTTTACTCGAGTCTCCCTCAATTTGATGCTCCTGTCGTCACAGTGCCCAAAGTCAGTGCAAAGGAAGAGCAGAAGAAAATATGGCTGTAAGAGTCTTGGTTGAGGAACGAGGTTGCGGGGAGAGTTTCTCGTGACAGTGTTTTTTGGGGGGGGTGGGGTGGGGCAGGGGTCTCTTGTTTTGTTTTGCTTGCTTCCGTTTGCTTCCCTTGGATTTCACGAGGCAAAGTACGAACTCTGCATAGAGTACAGCCTGTCAATCGGGTTGCCTACCCTGGCCTGCATGGAGTTTACTTCCGAGGAGGCCAGGAAACAATCGCTCAAGCTGGTTAAAGAGGTATCGCTGTCGATGTCATGGAAAATGGAGTCGTTCCCTGGAATGGGGAGAAGAGAAACAAAGGAAAAGGAGGCATGTTAGTTGCATGGGAAGCTCAGAGAAATAACAGAGAGGGTCTCCTTAAGAAAACATCAGCACCCTCCAGTGTGCCCGACCCCCCTAAATTGCCTAATGCTGCAATGGACATGGCCACCGCTGACCCATCACAGATGGGTGGGCAGGCCAATCCAGCTGCCCACCCTGAACCCGGTGTGCCCGACCTCTCCGAGGATCCCCTTATCTGGGTGGATCCAGGATGAGGAGCCGAGTGATTCCCTGGGCCCGTTGGTGACATCAACTGGACTTTCAGAGGGAGCACCGTGCGCACTCGGCGACGACTGCCCCTTCGCAGGGCTATGTGGCTGCCCTTGGTCACATTATGGCATCCGATGTTCTCATGCGCCACTCCCTGAGAGCACTGAGAACGCACCCGGAGCCGCGGACGTCTCGGAGGTCCTTATGAGGGTCTCGACTTCCCGACCTGATTTCCCAGAGGACCCCGACCTCGACTGGGACAGGTCCTGGGACTTCCCAGCGGAGGGACTGGCCCTGGAGGACCTGGAGCCCGGGGTGGTCGGTGAACTGGCGGCGACAGAGGATCGCATGGAGGACCCGACTGGGGAAGCCGCGTGGAGGACCCGACTGGGGAAGCTGCCCAGTGATGTCCCCCTTCCCATGGCGAATGACCTCCGAGGCGACCTGCTAAGATCTCTTAAGCTGCCTCCCTTTGACGGCTGGCCTGAAGCTGACACTTGACTGCTCAGAGATTGTTTTTCCCCAATTCCCCCCCCCCCTGTCCCCCTTCCCTATCCTCCCCTAACTGTGATTTCGTGTTATTGTTTCCCTCAATTCTTTTAAACCACTCCAAGCCTTCGGGGAGTGGCGGTATAGAAGCCCGAGGAAATAAATAAATAATAAATAAAACATATCCTTGAGCATGTATAAGACTGGGAAAAACACAACGGGTGGTATGTTCTCCTTTCGATCCAAATTATTTGGGCTGAAGGAGCCATTTCCTAACAAGAAGTTGAACTCACTACTAGGCCTGGGTAGGTTCGCCGGAATGCTCGTAAAAACAGAATGAATCCGGATTAAATTCACTTTTGAGGTGGTTTTGAAGCGATAATAATAATAATACACTATTTATATTCTGCTCTTCTCACCCCGAAGGGGACTCAGAGCGGATTACAGGTACACATACTTAGCAGACAATCCCTGCCGTTTCCACATACACACATATAGACGAACAGAGGCAAACTCTGGCCACCAGGGGGAGCTGACGCACTCCTCATCTCTCAGCGTTCCCAGCGTCCCTTGTTTATTTATTTATTTATTTATTTACTTTAGCAGACAATCCCGTTCTTCTCCACATACACATTTCATAGCGGATTACAGGTACAAACTTAGCAGACAATCCCTGCAGTTTCCACAAACACACATATGGCAAACTCTGGCCACCAGGTGGGGCTCATCTCTCTTCTCACCCGAAGGGGACTCGGAGCGGATTACAGGTGCATATACTTAGCAGACAATCTCTGCCGTTTCCACATACACACATATAGACGAACAGAAGCAAACTCTGGCCACCAGGGGGAGCTGACGCACTCCTCATCTCCCTCCTCACCCCGAAGGGGACTCGGAGCGGATTACAGGTACACATACTTAGCAGACAATCCCTGCCGTTTCCACATACACACATATAGACGAACAGAGGCAAACTCTGGCCACCAGGGGCTTCACCTCTTCCTCCTCCTCGCTGGACCCTATCTTCTTGAGTCAAGGAGAAGGAGGAAGGAAGGGAAGCCCTGCCCCCGTGGCCGCTTCCGGGCATGCGCGGCAGGAGGGAGGGCGCGAGCGCCGCGGTGCCTCGTCCGCCATGTTCCTGGGTGCTGCAGCGGCCCCAGGAAGGAAGGGAAGCCCCCAGGGCCGCTGCCACGCATGCGCGGTACCCAGGAACATGGCGGCGGAGGCCGCGGTGCTCGCACCCTCACTCCTGCCGTGCATGCGCAACAGGGGGCCTGCCCCCAGGGGCGGGGCTTCCAAAGTGTGGCCTAGCGTGCCAAAAGGGCTTAATCCGCACCTGTCTTTGATTGTAGGTGAACTATAAATCCAATTTTTATTTATTTTATTTATTTACTAGCTTTGGGACCCAGCGGTGCCCGGGTGTTTTGAATTGGGCGGAGGCCTAGGAAGCCTTACTGTCCATTCAGGCTGAGGCCTAGGAACCCTTACTGTCCATTTAGGCTGAGGTGTAGGAAGCCTCACTGTCAATGCAGGCTGAGGCCTAGGGAGCCTTACGGTTAATTTAGGCTGAGGTCTAGGAAGCCATACTGTCAATGCAGGCTGAGGCCTAGGAAGCCTTACTAAAGCAGGTTTTGGTACTTTCCGTGCAGGAGTACAGTCAGAGAGTGATGCTGCACACGTGTCTTTGAAAAGTGGGTTCCTGTGCCAAGAATCAGGCAGGCACTTGCACTGTGAAAATAACACTGTGATTTATGCTTCTGGATGCACTCTGTGCCTAATGTGAGATAACATAGCCTTAGATTGATGAAACAGTACAGGATGTGCTATGAAAACCTTAGTGCTAAATGGGAAAGAACTGCGCATGAGCGGAGAGTTTGGCCCCCTCCGTTGCTGGCACGGAGCCTGGAAGCTAAATGTTTCAACTAAGGAACACAAGAGTCTTAGCACTGATAGCTGTACTGTGAGAAAGACTAATATAGAAATGACTATTGTTCTAATTCATAGGTGGGACTTTGAGATGTGATGCAAATGGAAATGCAATGTTTTATTGGATTAATGAGATGTCAAGTAAACACCAGTAACCACCAGCCAATTATGATTGTACAAGATCCATGAAGAAGGGGTGGGCTTAACTGAAATGCCTCCATTGGGGTATAAATGTTTTTGTATTGAGAGTGACGGGGTCTTTTGCCCCTGATTGCAGCGTGTTCTGCTGGCAGAAGCCCACCAGCTGGTGCCATCAATAAACCCGTTTGATTTCACCTACTTCACAGTTGTCGTGAGTTTTCCCTCATCCTTGTACCCGCACGTTCAGGTAGCTTTGGAAAAAGTAAATTTGCTACTCGGAGTTCCATAACTCCTTGATTTGCTGCTTCATTACTGTCAATGCAGGCTGAGGCCTAGGAAGCCGTACTGTCAATGCAGGCTGTGGCCTAGGAAGCCTTACTGTCAATTCAGGCTGAGGCCTAGGAAACCTTACTGTCAATGCAGGCTGTGGCCTAGGAAGCCTTACTGTCAATTCAGGTTGTGGCCTAGGAAGCCGTACTGTCAATTTAGGCTGAGGCCTAGGAAACCTTACTGTCAATGTAGGCTGAGGCCTAGGAAGCCGTACTATCAATGCAGGCTGTGGCCTAGGAAGGCTTACTGTCAATTCAGGCTGAGGCCTAGGAATCCTTACTATCAATTTAGGCTGAGGCCTAGGAAGCCTTACTGTCAATTCAGGCTGAGGCCTAGGAAACCTTACTGTCAATGCAGGCTGTGGGCTAGGAAGCCTTACTGTCAATTCAGGCTGAGGCCTAGGAAGCCGTACTGTCAATGCAGGCTGAGGCCTAGGAAACCTTACTGTCAATGCAGGCTGAGGCCTAGGAAGCCTTACTGTCAATTCAGGCTGAAGCCTAGGAAACCTTACTGTCAATGCAGGCTGAGGCCTAGGAAACCTTACTGTCAATGCAGGCTGTGGCCTAGGAAGCCTTACTGTCAATTCAGGCTGAGGCCTAGGAAGCCTTACTGTCAATTCAGGCTGAGGCCTGTTGGGAAAAGTGGTGTTTTCACCTTTGTCTGGAGGGATGTATGTCTATTTTTGGGCCTAGCTTGTAATGCTAATAGTGCTCTCAGTACATCAGGAAACTCTCTCTCTGTAGTGAAACCCTATTAGGAAATGAATATTCCATTTCCAACGGAAACTTTCTGGTGCCTTAGAGTGTAGGAGTTTTGTGGCTGGCCAATGAGAGTCCTTTATGCAAATAATCCCACAGTGGAAACCAATTGAAAAGCTGTCACATATTCCTCCGCACCTCCCGCCCTCCGCACCTCCCGCCGCAAACACTGACTTTTATTATATACATAGATAGATAGATTTTGATTTATATACCACCCTTCCCAAAGAGGCTCTCACAGACTGAGGCTACGAAGTGGTTGAGGGTTTTTTTTGTCTGAAGCCGAAATTCAGAAGCTGATTTCCATTCAAAGCCAGAAAGGTACCACTGTGCATTAACGTGCATGACGCGCAAATACACCTTGCACATTTGGTGCCTTGGTCCAGTTGCACAGTGCTGCCATTCAGCGCACAAACTCTGTACCCAAAATGAAGCATAATTTCACATGCAAAGATATGGACTTCCCTCTGATCTGTTAGGTGTCAGGCCCGGATTACCCATGAGGCCACCCTAGGCCATGGCCTAGGGCGGCAGCCATAGGGGGGCAGCAGGTCCGGACCCCTCCCAAAAAGTTTTTTTAAAAAATTCAAAAAAAAATCCAAAAAAGTGTGCATGTGCATGCGGGCGGCAGAAGCGCCATCAATGGCCGCCCCCGGCCCCCCTTTGCTCTGCTCCCCTCAGCTCCAAAGGCTCTGCCCCCACCCCCGGCTCTGCCCCGCCCAGGCTCCGCCGCCGCCTCCTCACCGGCGCAAGGAGGAGGAAGGAAAGCCCCACCCCCGGGGGCCGATGCCGCGGGGAGCCGTCATGCCGGCCTCAGAAGCGGCCGAAATCGCCCTTTTCAGGCCGGCATGGTGGCTTTAGGAGGGAGGGAGGAGCCGTGGGGAGGCCCCGCCCCTGGGGCCACTGCCGCGCATGCGTGGCTTCGGCCCCGGGGGTGGGGCTTTCCTTCCTCCAGTTCCTCGCGCTGGCGAGGAGGTGGGGGCGGAGCTGGGGGCGGGGCACAGCCTTTGGCCTAGGGCAGGGCTGTTCAGCCCCAGCTATGCCCCCAGCCGCCATTTTTAAATTTTAAAAAATTCTATTTTTTTAAAATGGCGGCCGGGAGAGGGGAGCGGGGCAGGGAGGAGGAAGAGAGCTAGCTCCTCCTCCCTGCACCGCCCCTCCATCCCTCTCTCCGTGCCGAGGGAGGAGGGGCGGCGGCGCCAGGAAGGGCAGCGCGTCACAGGCCTGGCGTGACGCGCTGCCCTTGGCGCCCGCCTTCTGCCCGGCGGCTCCCCCTGCCCCTAGGAAGGCGCGGGGGCGCTGGAAAAGGAGCAGGCGGCGCCAAGGGCAGCGCTGGTCACGCCAGGCCTGTGACGCGCTGCCCTTGGCTCCCGCCTTCTGCCCTTTTCGGCGGCTCCCCGCCCTAGGAAGGGCGGGGGGGGGGGCGCCGAAAAGGAGTAGGCGGCGCCAGGGGTAGCGCGTCAAGTCAGGCCTGTTACGCGCTGCCCTTGGCACCGCCTTCTGATCTCCCTCCTCCTCCTCTTTCCCTGGCGCCGTGGCGCCCGGGAAAGAGTAGGAAGAGGAGGGAGAATGACAGCTTTAGGAGAGGGCGGGGCCTGGGCTGGGGGCGGGGCCTGGGGGCGGGGCCGAGCGGCCCCTGAGGTCATCAGTGACCTCTATTCCGGCCCTGGACCCGGTAGAAGTTGGACAGCCCTGGCCTAAGGCACCAAAAGGCCATGATCCGGGCCTGTTAGGTGTGCTTGCTTTCGGGGGCGGAGGGGGGGGAGTGTTTCATTTTCCAAACCGCACATCTCCACCTTTCCGATAACCAAAACACACTTTGGATATTGGAGAACGTTGCATGTAAGTGGGATGAAGGCTGCAGAATAGAAAGGCTTACATTGCTTCTTCATTCCGCTCTTGCCATTTGCGGTTCCGTTTTGTCACTGACACAACTGGGGGTTTTGCCATTCCTAGGAACCACAATTTCCAGCGTTGGAATGCGGGTGTTTTCTGCTTTGCCAAACCACTTCCCACAGATTGTTTGCTCATGTCAGTTGGAAAAGGAACTTTCTCTTTCTTTGTTTTGGTTTTTGTTTCAAAAAAAAAAAACCTCTTCTGAAATGCTGCAGACAGCAACGCAAACAAGGCCTTGGCAAAAACCCATCCCTTGTCTCCCAATCTTTGGGCACCGTTGTGAAAAGCATTAAGAAGTAAACCTTTGCCGTGGTTTTTGTTCTTTTATTTTTATTTTTCTTGACTCAAACTGTGATGGATCTGGACCAAACTTGGCACAGATACTCAATATCTCCAAATGTGAACACTGGTGGGGTTTAGGGAAAACGAGCCACTGGGAGTGGCAGCTAACAAGTCTAATCAATCTATCTATCTATTATATAAAGGAGGTCCCGTCGTCGAACGACTGACAGAGACAGAGAAACCTTCCAAGGCAGGGACACCAAACTTGGCAACACAAATCGGCCTCAGACAAGGAAGGTTTTTAGCAAAGAAACTTCCCCCCCCAAAACCTAGAAGGCACCCAAAACAACGAAACAAAAAAACTACATTTCCCAGCATCCTCTGCGGCAGCCAGCGAAACCCATTGGCCAACATCAGTTACCATAGTAACGGTGGGCAAAGCCACTTAGAATGCTGAGTGATTTCAGTTGAGGGTTAAACTGCCACGGCCAAGATCTAGGAGGGAGACAAATAGGGCACCAGGGACACAGGCACCACTGACAAACACATACCCCCAGAATAACACAAACTTACAAAACCCACAAAAAAATTCCTGCAACACAAAAACCCACCCCAAACAAAATACACAACAAACACCACTGGCAATAGCAACACCCCCTCCACATCACAACCAGCACACAGCCAGATTAAGACAACTATGTCACCACAACACATACAAAATACACCCCACAAATACCTGACAACTTCCCCAACACAAAACCCAGGACTGCACTCACTACTCACCACCACACACACCTCCAAATACACACACGTCCCAGGCACAATACTCCAGCAATTCCTACCCACACAACACAACACAACTTCCTATCACAACACATCCCCCCAACTTTACGGGACCCCACACACACAACACTTACCACAAACAAAAACCAACTCCACCTATACTCCAACCACAACACAACACTGCACTGATACTCTACAAACACACACGAACACCCAAAACACCCCACCCACACAAGCATTCCACAACATACTACCACCCACAATGCCACCACACACCCACTACTAACTCACCAAAAAAGTAATACCTACACACAACACAATACGCACATAACACAACCTTGCGTCTACTGCTCAACCCATTTGTATGCCATTCCTTCCTTCCACACAGGCATAAGCTGACCCAAAAGACAAGCCATGCCTCCTAAAAAGAACAGCATCAGACAACACACTCGCAACGCTACATACATCACACAAAAAAGGGCAGAACAAACGCCAGAACAGAAAGACACTGTACTACACTAGCTTTTGCCATCACCATAAACAAGGCTCAAGGACAAACACTACAAATCTGTGGCATAGTCCTTGACACAGAATGCTTCTCCCACGGACAACTCTACGTAGCGTGCTCCAGAGTTGGGAAACCACAGAACCTCTACATCAACACAACAGATGGAAAGACAAAAAACATTGTATATCCACAAGCTCTGCAGAACGCCAGCAACACCACACACCCACAACTCCACAGGACTTCAACATCCCACCCACCAGAACAACCCACAACGACACAGCCATGACCCCACCAAGACCATAAGTAACATCAATTCCAACCCTTACATACTCAGACTTTCTCGCATCTCCTACATAGGGCACAGCAACGTGTGCCGGGTACAGCTAGTCTATGTATATAATAAAAGTCAGTGTTTGCGGCGGGAGGTGCGGAGGGCGGGAGGTGCGGAGGAATATGTGGCAGCTTTTTGATTGGTTGCCACTGTGGGATTATTTGCATAGGAAGGAGCCTCAGAATTCCAATTGGCACCAGATTAGCCTCAGCCACAAAACTCCAACACTCTAAGGCACCAGACAGTTTTTCCGTTGGAAATGGAATGTTCATTTCCTAATAGGATTTCCCTACAGAGAGAGGGGTTCCTGATGTACTGAGAGCACTACTAGCATTACAAGCTAGGCCCAAAAATAGACATACATCCTTCCAGCCAAAGGTGAAAACACCACTTTTCCCAACAGGCCTCAGCCTGAATTGACAGTAAGGCTTCCTAGGCCTCAGCCTGAATTGACAGTAAGGCTTTCTAGGCCACAGCCTGAATTGACAATAAGGCTTCCTAGGCCTCAGCCTGCATTGACAGTACGGCTTCCTAGGCCTCAGCCTAAATTAACAGTAAGGCTTCCTAGGCCTCAGCCTGAATTGACAGTACGGCTTCCTAGGCCTCAGCCTGAATTGACAGTAAGGATTCCTAGGCCTCAGCCTCAACTGGCAGTAAGTCTTCCTAGGCCTCAGCCTGAATTGACAGTAAGGCTTCATAGGCCTCAGCCTCAATGGACAGTAAGGCTTCCTATGCCTCAGCCTCAATTGACAGTAAGGCTGCCTAGGCCTCAGCCTGAATGAACATTACGGCTTCCTAGGCCTCAGCCCATTTCAAATAACCCGGGCACCACCGGGTCCCAAAGCTAGTGTATATAATAAAAGTCAGTGTTGGCGGCGGTGCAGAGGTGCGGTGGTGCTTAGGGAGGAATATGTGGCAACTTTCTGATTGGCTCCCACTGTGGGATTATTTGCATAAAGTACTCTGACTGGCCAGCCTCAGAACTCCAACATCCTAAGGCACCAGACAGAGAGGATTGGTTGCCACTAAGGGAGTATTTGCATAAAGGACTCTGATTGGCCAGTACCCAAGAATCCAAGCCTCTTCATTCAAACAACATGATTGGTTGCCACTGAGGGAGAATTTGCAAAACCGGCTCTGATTGGCCAGCTTCTAGAGTCCAACATTCTAAAGTGACGCAGAGGGAAAAGGAAAGGCCTCAGTCAGTCAGTCACTGCGGCCCACAGCAGTGACGGATCAGGACCAAACTTGGCACACAGGAGCCCAATGGCCCACTTCACAACCTGGTGTGGTTTAGGGCAGGATGGGCCACGAATGATGGGATTTGCAGTACCTTCACCTGATTCACTTCCCAAACAATGACCCACTCTCCATCCTACTGCAGTTTAGAGGAGGGCGGACAATGGATGATGGGACTTGAAGTACCTCTACTCATTCCCCATGACCGCAGCAGCCCCCAACAAAGACCGATAAAGACCATACTTGGTACACAGAGCCCCCATGATCCACTCTACATTCTTCTGCAGTATGGAGGAGGGTGGACCATGCATGATGGGACATGAAGTACCTCCACTCACTTCTCGAGTGTGCTGCAACCCTCATCCAATGTCTGCTCAAGACCAAACTTGGCACATAAACCCCCATTACACCCTTAACATCCTGGAGAGGTTTAGGGGAGGTGGAACACGGATTATGGGATTTGTAGTACTTTCAAATGCTTTTGTTCCAACAGACCACTGCGGCCCCCAACAAAGAACAATAAAGACCTAACTTGGCACACAGAGCCCCTATGACCCACTCTACATTCTACTGCAGTTTGGAGGAGGGTGGACCATGGATCAGGCCTGGATCATCCATAAGGCCACGCTAGGCCATGGCCTAGGGCAGCAGCCATGGGAAGGCAGCAAATCCGGAACCCAAAATTAAAAATCAAAAATATATTTTTTTTAAAAAATGATTTGTTTTCAAAATGGTGACCTTTGGGTGCGCAGCGCCATACAATCTAGAACGCCGCGCTGCGCGTGCCCGGGCCACCACAACACCTTCCCTTCGCCTCCGTGGGCATGGCGGCTTGAAGTTGAAGAGGGAGGGACCAGGAGGAGCCGAGCCACAGCGAGCACCGCCTCGGGCGCCCCCGATTGGCTGCCGCCGCCGTGCTACCTTTTCCTGCTTCTGCTAACTTAGCAGAAGCAGGAAAATCTAGCGCGGCGGCAGCCAATGGGGGTTGTCTGGGGCGGCGCTTAGCCGCTAAGCACCGCCTCGGGCACCCCCGATTGGCTGCCACCACCACGGCAGCCAATTGGGGGGGGGCATAATTCCAAACTGTGGCCTAGGGGGGGGGAAGGTAATGATCCGGGCCTGTAAACAAAAGTGGGGAGGGGTTGCAACAAGCAACACACACTCGGAGCCCCCCCGATTGGCTGCCACCACCACGGCAGCCAATTGGGGGCATAAACCAAACTGTGGCCTAGGGGAAAAGGTAATGATCCGGGCCTGTAAACAAAAGCGGGAGGGGTTGCAACACGCACCACACACTCGGAGCACCCCCGATTGGCTGCCACCACCACGGCAGCCAATTGGGGGGGGGGGGCATAAACCAAACTGTGGCCTAGGGGGGGAAAGGTAATGATCCGGGCCTGTAAACAAAAGCGGGGAGGGGTTGCAACAAGCAACACACACTGAGCACCCCGATTGGCTGCCACCACCACGGCAGCCAATTGGGGGGGGGCATAAACCAAACTGTGGCCTAGGGGGGGAAAGGTAATGATCCGGGCCTGTAAACAAAAGCGGGGAGGGGTTGCAACAAGCAACACACACTCGGAGCACCCCCGATTGGCTGCCACCACCACGGCAGCCAATTGGGGGGGGGGCATAAACCAAACTGTGGCCTAGGGGGAAAGGTAATGATCCGGGCCTGTAAACAAAAGCGGGGAGGGGTTGCAACAAGCAACACACACTCGAGCACCCCGATTGGCTGCCACCACCACGGCAGCCAATTGGGGGGGGGGCATAATTCCAAACTGTGGCCTAGGGGGGGAAAGGTAATGATCCGGGCCTGTAAACAAAAGCGGGGAGGGGTTGCAACAAGCAACACACACTCGGAGACAGAAGGTTTTACCATATCAAAAGCTCTTATAATTTCAAATCTATGTATACACATTTGCAAGTGGGAAAGGTGCGTTTTCAGCTTCGGCCACTGGTCCAGCCATGGAAGTACGATCTTACCTCTATGGCCCTGAAAACGCACCTTTCGAACTTGCGAATCTGGAGTTAAACCTTTATATCTGGCCTTGATAAAGACCCTTTTGGATATGGGTCGAAATGAGAGTTGGTGCCATCATATAGAGATTACCTCGTCGGCCTCTAAAATCTGATCGGTTTTCAGTCAACTCGGACTTTTCCGCATCCCCGCTACCATTTGTTACTGAACCGCAGCAGCACCTTAACTCTGCATTTATTTCGATTTTCAACATCTATGAGCGTTTGGACTTCATTCCCGGGACTTCTACCTTTGCCTTAATTTGTTTGTTATGCTTCATGAATTGAACTGCCCCGAAAGGGATAACCCGTCTCAAGGGTAGGAGCCTCACCCGGGCTAATATTTATTTATTTATTTATTTATTTATTTATTTATTCATTTGTCTGTCGCCCCCCCCCCCCCCAACGGCACGGGGCGACTTACAACAGTTCGTAAAATACAATTGTCAGATAACACATAATAACTCACAGTAATACCATTAATATGGAATTACAATTAGAACAGTTGAAGCAACAAATGGAGTCTAGCTAACTCCGAAGGCTTGTTGGAACAGCAATGTCTTGACTGCTCTCCTGAACGGGAGGAGGCCCTGGGTGGCACGGGTGCCGGCGGGCAGTGCGTTCCACAGGGTTGGGGCTGCAACAGAGAAAGCCCGGCGGCGGGTTGCGGACAGATGGTAGGTCCTCACATTTGGGATGACCAGGAGGTTTAGCTCTTCGGAGCGCAGTGATCTGGTGGGATGACATGGGACAAGGCGGTCCCGCAGACACACTGGCCCCAGACCATGTAAGGCCTTGAAAGTCAGGACTAACACTTTGAAGGCAATCCGGCATTCAATTGGGAGCCAGTGCAGTTCGCGCAGGATTGGCGTGATGTGGTGGCCAATCGGGACCCCCGCCAGGAGTCGCGCTGCAGCGTTCTGCACCAGCTTGAGTCTCCGGATTACCGACAGAGGAAGGCCAATGTAAAGAGCGTTACAGTAGTCCAGCCTCGAGATGACCGTGGCTTGGACCACTGTGGCTAAGTCGCGCCGGGACAAATAGGGGGCCAGCTTCCTCGCCTGGCGAAGATGGAAAAATGCTACCCTGCTGACGCTGGAGACGTGGGCCTCCATCGACAACAGGGGGTCCAAGGTTACTCCTAAGCTCTTAACAGAGGGCGACGGACATAATGTCACGCCGTCCAGGGTTGGAAGCTGAACATCCCTACAGCCCGGAGGACCCAGCCACAGGATCTCCGTCTTTGCTGGATTCGCCTTCAACCTACTGGCTCGCAGCCATCCAGTGACGGCCTCAAGGCAACGATGGAAGTTATCGGGCACGGATTCGAGGCTGCCCTCCATCTTCAAGATAAGCTGGGTGTCATCAGCGTACTGATGGCACACCAGCCCAAAACTACGCACCAGCTGGGCAAGTGGTCGCATATAGATGTTAAATAAGAGGGGGGAGAGAATAGCCCCCCGAGGAACCCCGCAAAGAAGCGGGAAACCCCCGGAGACATCCTTGCCCCTCCTCACTCGTTGTAGCCGGTTCCGGAGGAAGGAGGTCACCCAATTAAGGGATAACCCGTCTCAAGGGTAGGAGCCTCACCCGGGCTAATGTTTACTGTATATTGCCATTATGATGAACTGCTTAAATGTGTATACATAGATTGGAAATTATATGAGCTTTTGATATTGTAAAGCCATCTGTCTCCAAGTGTGTGTTGAATGATCCGGGCCTGCCATGGATGATGGGACTTGAAGTACCAAAAACCAACCTTGGCACACAATGCCTTTCTGAAATAACCCGGGCACCGCAGGGTCCCCAAGCTAGTCTGTATACCTTTATAAAGCGGAATGTTTGTATGTATGTGTGCGGAGGGCGGGAGGGCGGAAAGGCGGGAGGGCAGAAGGGCGGGGGCGGATATGTGGCAGCCACTTTCACAGGCCACAGCAACCAGCGGGTGATGGACCTGCACCAAACTTGGTACACATAACCCCTAACCCCTTTACGTCCTGGTGCGGTTCGGGGACATGACCCACGGATTATGGGATTTGTAGTACTTTCAAACACTTTGGTTCCCACAGACCACTGAGGCCACCAAAAAGGACCAATACAGACCACACTTGGCACACAGAGCCCCAGTGACCCACTCTACATACTACTGAAGTTTGGAGGGAGCCAGAACATGGATGATGGGACTTGTAGTACCTTCCCTCACTTTCCAAGACTGCTACAAACCTAATCCTATGACTGATCAACACGAAACCTGCCACACAGAGCCCTCATGACCCACTCTACATCCTGGTGCAGATCGGAGGAGGGTGGACCATGGATGATGGGACTTGAAGTACCTCTACTCTTTTCCCAAGTCCACTGCGACCCTCATCCAATTACTGATCCAGACCACACTTGGCACACATAACCCCCATGACTGCCTTCACGTCCTGGTGAGGTTCGGGGGAGGACTAACAATGCATGATGGGATTTGTAGTACTTTCACACCCCTCTGTTCCCACAGACCACTGCGGCCCCCAACAAACACCGAGAAAGACCACACTTGGCACACAGAGCCCCAGTGACCCACTCTACATCCTACTGAACTTTGGAGGGGGGCAGAACATGGATGATGGGACTTGCAGTATCTTCCCTTACTTTCCAAGCCTGCTACAAACCTAATTCAATGACTGATCAACACCAAACCTGGCACACAGAGCCCTCATGACCCACTCTACATCCTGGTGCTGTTTTGTGTGAGACGGACCACGGATGATGGGACTTGAAGTACCTTCACTCACTTCCTAAAAACAATGCAACCATCATCCATTCACCAATACAGACCAAACTTAGCACACAGAGCCCCCATGTGTACATCCTACTACACTTTGGGGGAGGGTGGACCAGAGATGATGGGACTTCCACTGCCTTCAGTAATTTCATGATACCACTGCAACTCCCAATAATGATGGATCAAGACCAAACTTGGCACACAGAGCCCCGATGACCCACTCTACATCCTGCTGCACTTCTCAAATGACCCGGGCACCGCCGGGTCCCCAAGCTAGTAATAAATAAAAATAAATAAAAGTGAAAATTACTGGGACTCGTTGGGCAACCTAAGTCATCACAATTTCTTCGATTTGTGGGCTTTCCTTTGGGCAATAACTGGGGAGCTGTCACGAGGAGCATGAATGCACCTTGGGCCCAAGAACAGGGCAAAACCCTTTACGTCGCCCATATTGTTATCGAACAGCCGCCAATCCCCCAGGCCGGCTGTCTGACAACCGGGCAAGCCCCGTGGACCGACCACGGGACAGAGACCGCGAGGGTTCAGTTAACCTGGCGAGCCCGGAGTGACTAGGTCCTCGTAGCCTACCCGCCTCCCGTAGATCCAATTATGCTCACCTATACTGCAAGGTAGATGCCACGAAATGGTTTATTCTGCTCAGCTGAGAGGATGCGAACCGCAATACCCTGATTCCGCAAAGAACGCATGCATATACATTCAAAACATTGGCTTTTAAAGGTTACAGAACTGTCAAAACAATTGAACTTCCCGCCCGCCTTCTTCTGGGCCGGCTCTGCTGGTGATTGGTTGGAACATTTGAGGCCAGCTGATGGGCGGGAGGCCGGTCAGTTCCAGGGAGCCTATCAGCACTCGCTCCCATTTGCCGGCTTCGGCCAATCAGAGGTCTGTGGCCATATATGGAGTTCCAGGAAGGAAAGCTTAGGTGAAGCTGTCATCAGGAAAGGATTATGAAAGAGGACAAAGAGGCCTTTGGCCAGGTGATAGCCCAAGGCAACAGAATCCGGATTTTGCTATTGTTTTTGATGATGCGATTACTGAGTCTATGTGCTTCCCCTCATATGTGAATGAGGAAGAAGGAGAAGAAAAAGGAAGAGATCCAACGAAGATAATTCATTTGGATCCTGGGTGGCAAAAAGTTCTATTGTGAAGCACACCTGGGTTCCGAGGCCAGATGTGTCATTCGTTATGCAATTCAATCATCTTTTGTCCAATTTCCAAAGGCAAGTTAAGCTTGACGACTCAGACCGGCGAAACTGCCTCCGGACCCGGCCAGACGTGGAGTTGAAACAAGAGTTCAATTTCCATAACAAGATTCTGACCGGGCAACGCATGCAATATGAATAATGGTGATCCATAAAGGTTTTGGGAACAGGGCTCAGCCACATTTCCTCTTGCCAAATACAACAAAACACTTTCAAGGCAGTCTTTTTTTTCTCAACGAGGGCAAAGGGGGGAAGGGAAGGGTTACAAGGGAACAAGGGAGGCATGGGGCAACATAGTATGCAACACAGAGATCCCCAGCAATTTCCCAGTACATTCCCATACAGTTCTTGCTCCCAGAGTTATGATCTTTAAACCAGGCAACGCAGTGCTGCCTTCCTTCTGGGAGTTGTAGTTCTCCTTGATGTAATAACTGTCCTTGGGAACTGCAGAGTCTTTGGGGCTTGGGGTGCAAAGCAGTGAGAATAGCAGCAAGAGGAGTCCGTGACCAGTGTCCTTGGGTGAACTTCAGGTCCCAGCTGGGAGCCAGGCCGCTGATTGCGAGCGGCCGCTTTTCTGGGCTTTCCCCAGGCATGGGAGGGAGAACGGGACAAGAAAAGAGCAGAGTCAAGAGGGGGAAGAGGCAGAGTGCCTTGGGGCAACAACGGGCAAATCGGGGAACTTCCAACTTGTGGATACTGAATGCATGGGTTCTATTGGCTGTGCAAATGTTGTGTGGATGGGGCAATGGGAGGCAATGGTGGCTGGGTGTACTGGGAGGGACGAAGTTGGTGCAGTGTGATGTATGGAACTGAGTGAGGCAGAAGGGAAGGGGGGGAAAGGGGTCTGGTACTGGTGCAACTTAGGCCATGGGCCAAAAGGAATACTGGGGACTCTCTGCGGTTTGACCTCCTGGATTCGGGGCTTCCTGGTTCGACTACAATATGAAACCGTCTCTCTACCTGGAAGCTCAGGGCTGAAAAGCAGCACATGCCTCAGCTCTAGCTGCTGCGCCTGAGCATTGCCTGGAGGCGCTTGCCACAAAGGCCTGGATGAAGGCAGATCTTTAGATCCAAGGAGGGAGATGGTTGGCTCTGATAAAGGAATAAGTGGATGGTTGGCACATACATCTATCAGCAGCCATCAGCCATGAGAACAAGATTACCAGATAGCTGGAGGAGGATTACAACAATCTGGCCTATATGAGCCTGCCTTCGAAAGAGAGTTTAGAAATCCAACAGGTAAATAAATGACGCAGTGAGGTTGCCTTACTTGAAACCCGCTTTCCCGAGCAAAGCCTACTGTGCTAAGCGCATAATAGAATGGAGTTGTGACTTCTCTCAGTCTACACCAGTGGTTCCCAAACTTTTTTGGCCTACCGTCCCCTTTCCAGAATATTTTTTACTCAATTCCATTGTTGCAAGAGTTCAGGATGCTCTTTGAAGGTGAACTATAAATCCCAGCAACTACAACTTCCAAATGTCAAGGTCTAGTTTCCCCAAACTGTACCAGTGTTCACATTTGGGCATATTGAGCATCCGTTTGGTCCAGATCCATGATTGTTTGAGTATACTGTGCTCTCTGGATGCAGGTGAACTACAACTCCCAAAACTCAAGGTCAATGCCTACCAAACCCTTCCAGTATTTTCTTTTGGTCATGGGAGTTCTGTGTGCCAAGTTTGGTTCAATTCCATCATTGGTGGCATTCAGAATGCTCTTTGATTGTAGGTGAACTATAAATCCCAGCAACTACAACTCCCAAGTGTCAAGGTCTATTTCCCCCAAACTCCACCAGTATTCGAATTTGGGCATATCAAGTATTTGTCCCAAATTGGGTCCAGTGAATGAACCCAGCATATCAGATATTTACATGACGATTCATGACAGTTATGAAGTAGGAACGATAATAATTTTATAGTTGGGGGGTCATCACAACATGAGGAACAGCATCAAGGGGTCGCAGCATTAGGAAGGTTCAGAAACATTGCTCTAGAGCAGGGCTGTCCAACTGGCGGCCCTGCTGCCGGAAGCCGCCCCCCAGCCAGTTGGGCACGGCCCAACCTATGCCCCCAGCCGCCCCCTCTCCACGCCGAAAGGAGAAGTAGGCGGCGCCAAGGGGGCAGCGTAACGCCAGGCGTGTGACGCGCTGCCCTGGCGCCGCCTTCTGCCCCGCGGCTCCCCCACCTTAGGAAGGGGCGGGGTGCGAAAAGGAGGAGTAGGCGGTGCCAAGGGGCAGCGTCACGCCAGGCCTGTGACGCGCTGCCCTTGGCGCCGCCTTCTGCCCTTTTTCGGCGGCCCCCCCACCTTTGGACGGGGGGGGGGGGGTGCCAAAAAGGAGGAGTAGGCGGTGCCAAGGGCAGCGCGTCACGCCAGGCCTGTGACGCGCTGCCCTTGGCGCGCCTTCTTCTGCTCTTTCGGCGGCTCCCCCGCCCTAGGAAGGGCAGGGGGCTGCCGGAAAGGAGGAGAGGCGGCGCCAAGGGCAGCGCGTCACGCCAGGCCTGTGACGCGCTGCCCTTGGCGCCGCCTTCTTCTGCCCCGGGCGGCTCCCCGCCCTAGGAAGGGCAGGGGGGCTGCCGGAAAGGAGGAATAGGCGGCGCCAAGGGCAGCGTCACGCCAGGCCTGTGACGCTGCCCTTGCGCCGCCTTCTGCTCACCGGCGGCTCCCCGCCCTAGGAAGGGCAGGGGCTGCCGAAAGGAGGGTAGGCGGCGCCAAGGGCAGCGCGTCACGCCAGGCCTGTGACGCGCTGCCCTTGGCGCCGCCTGCTCTTTTTCGCGGCTCCCCCGCCCTAGGAAGGTGGGGGCCGCCGAAGGGGAGAGTAGGCGGCGCCAAGGGCAGCGCGTCATGCCAGGCCTGTGACGCGCTGCCCTTGGCGCCGCCTCTCTGCCCTCTTTTTCGGCGGCTCCCCTGCCCTAGGAAGGGTGGGGGGGGCGAAAGGAGGAGTAGGCGGCGCCAAGGGCAGCGCGTCACGCCAGGCCTGTGACGCGCTGCCCCTTGGCGCCGCTCCTGCCCCCGGCAGCTCCCCGCCCTAGGAAGGGCAGGGGGCGCCGAAAGGAGGAGGGCGGCGCGGCGCCCAGGGCAGCGCGTCACGCCAGGCCTGTGACGCGCTGCCCTTGGCGCCGCCTTCTGCCTTTTTTCGGCAGCTCCCCCGCCCTAGGAAGGGCGGGGGGCGCCGCAAAGGAGGAGGAGGCGGCGCCAAGGGCAGCGCGGCACGCCAGGCCTGGGACGCGCGCTGCCCTTGGCGCCGCCTGCTGCCCTTTTTCCGGCGGCTCCCCGCCCTAGGAAGGGGGGCGCCGAAAGGAGGAGTAGGCGGCGCCAAGGGCAGCACGTCACGCCAGGCCTGCGACGCTGCCCTTGGCGCCGCCTTCTGCCCTTTTCGGTGGCGCCGCCTTCTGCCCTTTTCAGGCGGATCCCCGCCCTAGGAAGGGCGGGGGCGCCTAAAAGGAGGAGTAGGCGGCGCCAAGGGCAGCGTCACGCCAGGCCTATGATGCGCTGCCCTTGGCGCCGCCTTCTGTTCTCCCTCCTCCTCCTCTTTCCCGAGCGCCATGCCTTTCCCGGGCGCCGTGGCGCTCGGGACCGCCACGGTGCCCGGGCAAGAGGCGGAGGAGGCGGAGGGAGAATGACAGCTTTAGGAGAGGGTGGGGCCTGGGGGTGGGGCCTGGGGGTGGGGCCTGGGGGCGGGGCCTGGCGGCGGGGCCTGGGCCGAGCGGTCCCCGAGGTCATCAGTGACCTCTATTCCGGCCCTGGACCCGGTAGAAGTTGGACAGCCCTGCTCTAGAGCACTGATTCTCAAAGTGGGCGATATCACCCCCTGGTGGGCGTTGAGGCGATCCAAGGGGCGGTGGGAGGCTCAGGGGAATTTTGGGGGGGGTGAACCCCGGGGAACTATTGGCCAGTTAGGAGGGTCGCGCGGCCCTCTGCTTTGGCCCCGCCCCTTCGCTTTGACCTGCATACTAGATATTTGGATTAGAATTCATAAGAGTAGCAAAATTATTTATGAAGTAGCAACGAAAATAGGTTGGGGGGGGGGTCACCACAATATGAGGGACCTTATTTAGGGGTCACAGAATTAGAAAGTTTGAGAACCACTGCATTTATATATATATATTTCCAGAAAAAAAATTACTCACGGCCCCCCTGGATTTTTTTTTAATGTGTATATATCTGTTTAACTGCTATTAATTTTTTTAAAAAAAATTTCTAGGGGGGCGGTGAGTAAATTTTTTTCTGGAAAGGGGGCGGTAGGCCCAAAAAGTTTGGGAACCACTGCCCTAGATGTATCCTTTCAGTGTTTCCCAACCGGTGTGCTGTGGCACGCTAGTGTGCCGTGAGTGATCATCAGGTGTGCCGTGGGAAATTGGAACCTCCGATCCCCTTTCTTCCCCCTCCTGCCGAACACTGACTTTTTCTTCTCCACTCGGGCTCCCTTCTTCCCAGCCTCGCTCTGCTCGCTTTGCCTCGCTTTGCTCACGCTGCCGCTTCTGCTGCCATTTTGATCCGAGGGGGCAGCGTGAGAATGTTCAGGAGGGGAGGGGGGAGGGAGGAAGAAGTGGGGCGAGTCTGCGCAGCACCACCCGCACGGGTCATGTCAAAGCGAGGCAAAGCAAGCAGAGTGAGGCTGGGAAGAAGGGAGCTCGAGTGGAGAAGGAAAAGTACGTGTTCGGCAGGAGGGGGAAGAAAGGGCGCAAAGGGGGAGGAAGAGGTCTCTATCGAAAGCCGGCATGGGCAAACTTGGACCTTCCGGGTGTTTTGGACTCCAACTCCCACCATTCCTAGCAGCCTCAGGCCCTTTTCCTTTCCCCCCCAGCCACTTAAGCAGGAAAGGGCCTCAGGCTGTTAGGAATGGTGGGAGTTGGAGTCCAAAGCACCCGGAGGGCCGCAGTTTTCCCACGCCTGTTTTAGGGACCTTAAAGTGGTGAGCCTCCTTCCAACATTGTGATTCTGGATAGAAAACCAACAACAACATAACATAACATTGTTTGAGTCCACAGTGCTCTCTGGGTGTAGGTGAACTGCAACTTCCAAACTCAAGGTCAATTCCCAAGCAAACCCCTTTCAGTACTTTCTGTTGGTAATGAGAGTTCAATACACCAAGTTTGGTTCAATTCCATTGTTGCAAGAGTTCAGGATGCTCTTTGATTGTGTGTTAACTATAAATCCCAGAAACTGTAACTCCCAAATGTCAAGGTCTATTTTTCCCAAACTCCATCTGTGTGGCATTTGGGCATATTGAGTATTCATGCCAAGTTTGGTCCTGATCCAACATTGTTTGAGTCCACAGTGCTCTCTGGATATAGGTGAACTATAACTCCAAAACCCAAGGTCAATGCCCACCAAACTCTTATAGCATTTTCTCTTGGTTATGGGAGTTCTGTGTGGGAAGTTTGTCATGGGGGGCAGCAGATCCGAAGCCCCAAAATTGAAAAAAAATTAATCTAATCTTCGGGCGCTTGTTTCTGCGCCTGCGCAGTGAAGAAAGGAGGGGCGGGGCCGGCGCGAGCAAGGAGGAGGTGGGGGGAAACCACATCAGACTCCCTAGCGGCGGGACTTCCCCCCGGCTCCTTCTCCCTCGCACCGGCTCCGCCCCTCCTTCCTTCACCGAAGGACACAAAATGACACACTAACACAGTCATACATATAGTTAATATGTTTTTTAATGTATTTATACACTCAGTGTGAAACCTGTGTTAGAGTGTCATTTTGTGTCCTTCACTGAAGGAAGGAGCGGCGCCTGCCCGCGCGACCAAGAAGGAGCCGCAGGGAATTCCCGCCGCCCCTAGGGCGTCTGACGTGGCTTCCCCCCATCGCCTCCTCGCTCGCTCGCACGGGTGGGCACCGCTCCTTCCTTCAGCGAGCAAGGAGGCGGCGGGGGGAAGCCACATCAGACGCCCTAGGGGCGGGACTTCCCCCCGGCTCCTTCTCGCTCACGCCAGTTCCGCCCCCCACAAGCGGACCAGTCCCCTCAAACGGCCCCGCCCCCCTCAAGTGCCCCCCCCGGGGGTGGCACTTACAGAGTGTGGCCTAGGGTGCCACAAAACATTAATCCGGGCCTGTGTGGGTGAGCTATAACTCCCAGCTGTTGAGCAAGACCTTCGTGTGTGTCTTTCTGCCATTCCTGCCAGGATATCTATGTTGTGTTCATCGAAACAGGCCCAGGTTTCACACTGAGTGTATAAATACATTTAAAAACATATTCACTATATGTATGACTGTGTTAGAGTGTCATTTTGTGTCATTTTGGGTTAGTATTAGTATGTTTTGTGTGTGTGTGTGTGTCTTTCTGCCATTCCTGCCAGGATATCTATGTTGTGTTCATCAAAACAGGCCCAGGTTTCACACTGAGTGTATAAATACATTCAAAAACATATTCACTATATGTATGACTGTGTTAGAGTGTCATTTTGTGTCATTTTGGGTTAGTATTAGTATGTTTTGTGTGTGTGTCTTTCTGCCATTCCTGCCAGGATATCTATGTTGTGTTCATCGAAACAGGCCCAGGTTTCACACTGAGTGTATAAATACATTAAAAAACATATTAACTATATGTATGACTGTGTTAGAGTGTCATTTTGTGTCATTTTGGGTTAGTATTAGTATGTTTTGTGTGTGTGTGTGTGTGTCTTTCTGCCATTCCTGCCAGGATATCTATGTTGCGTTCATCGAAACAGGCCCAGGTTTCACACTGAGTGTATAAATACATTAAAAACATATTAACTATATGTATGACTGTGTTAGAGTGTCATTTTGTGTCATTTTGGGTTAGTATTAGTATGTTTTTTGTGTTTGTGCCTTTCTGCCATTCCTGCCAGGATATCTATGTTGTGTTCATCGAAACAGGCCCAGGTTTCACACTGAGTGTATAAATACATTTAAAAACATATTAACTATATGTATGACTGTGTTAGAGTGTCATTTTGTGTCGTTTTGATTGGTGGTGTGCCCCAGGATTTTTTAAATGTAAAAAATGTGCCGCGGCTCAAAAATAGGTTGAAAAAACACTGCTTTACATAACTCTTTGAGTTCTGGATATGCAAACAAGGCAAACCTCATGACCTGCCGGGGAAGGCGCAATGCTTAGATCAGATAGTGGCTTGGCAGCCGAGATTAACCCGGTTGCGTTTGAGATCTACCACATCCACCCAGACAGACACGTCCCTTTCGTTCGTGGACTGGGCCTCTTGAGTGTTGCATCCCACCCTATTTGCTGTTGTCAGGCGTTCGGGGCGATTGTCTCTTTGCTCGTTGAGGAACCCCGCGAGCGAGAGAATAGCTTGGCCTCTCGCCAAACCACATCTGATGCAGCTTTCTGCCTGATGTGGCTGTGGATAGACAGGTTGCAGAGGCTGCTCGGAGACATGCACAACAGCACAATCTAGTTGCTACCTACTATCAGTAGCACAACACCAAAGTAGGGATTGCAAATAATCGTAATTTATAGTACTCTCAAATGAGTTTAAACATAAGTATATATTTTTTTGAAATGTATTCAAAAGGTTATGAGAAAAAAGTTATGATTCGGAAGAAATTCGTAAGAAATGCTACTTTTGAGTATTTCCGCCAACCAGGAAGTGGACTTTCTTTATAGAACTTCGGGGCCAGGATTTTCTTTAGTGTCGTTATTAGGTCGTAAGGGGGGGGGGGCACCCTCCTTCTCTCTCACCACCCTTTCGCCTCCCTTGCCAATAGGTATTATGGCAAGGCAAGCCCTAAACTCGCTCCTTCTTTCGGCTGGAAGCCTGGAAAAAATAAAACAGGATTACTCAGAAGTAAATCTGCAAAGGAGGGCACTTTGGATGAAGGGCCCTCCTTTGTGGATTTACTTCTGTAAACCTCTCTGTTTACATTTTTCCAGGCTTCCCTGCCTCTCCTTCCCTGCCAGGATCTAAAGCAGTGGTTCTCAGCCTTCCTAATGCCATGACCCCTTAATACAGTTCCTCATGTTGTGGTGACCCCCAAACATAAAATTATTTTCATTGGGCATTGAACTTGAGTTTTAGAGTTGTAGTTCACCTACATACAGACAGCACTGTAGACTCAAACAATGGTGGATCTGGAGCAAACTTGGCACAGATACTCAATATGCCCAAATGTGAACACTGGTGGAGTTTGGTGAAAATAGACCTTGACATCTGGGAGTTGTAGTTGCTGGGATGTATAGTTCACCTACAACCAAATAGCATTCTGAACCCCACCCAGAACCCCCCTTGGAATTGAACCAAACTTCCCACCCAGAACCCCCCTTGAACAACAAAAATACTGTGTTTTCTGGTGGTCTTTGGGGACCCCTCTGATACACCCTCGTGACCCCCCAAGGGGTCCCGACCCCCAGGTTGAGAAACGCTGATCTAAAGCATCAAAGAGTATTGGGGTGAGAAACCAACCTAATGTATAATAGAATGAATGCTACTGTAAGTGCCTAATATTATAAGTAATCCAACTGGTCATACCTACATTCCATGCACATGCAATAATACAGCAGTAATAACAATAACAAGAGGTAAAATTCAAACCGAAGTATTCTGACTGGTCCCTGCCTCATGCGGTGCAAACGGGCTCTTCTCTATTAGCCGGGAAAAGCCAGCGTTTGCTGCTTGGGAGCACTCACATACATATTCTTGGGGGGATTTGCTGCAGAATCCGGGCTCATAGAGAAGATTCTGCAGCAAATCCCCCAAAGAATATGTATGTGTGTGCACCCAAGCAGAAAACGCTGGCTTTTCCCGGGCTACAGAGAAGAGCCCGTTTGCACCGCATGAGGAGGGACCAGTCAGAATACTTCGGTTTGAATTTTACCTCTTCTTATACCCATTGTTATTACTGCTGTATTATTGCATGTGCATGGAATGTAGGTATATGACCAGCCTGGGCAAACTTGGGCCCTCGCTCCCTCGGGATCGGGGTGAGAGAGAGGCAGCGAGGAGCCGGGGGCTCCTCCTCCTTTTCTTTTGCTGCTTCCAAGAATAGAATACCCCCTCCCTCCCTCCCTCCTTTGCTCCCTCCTTCCTATTTGGAGAGTCCCATCTAGAATTCAGTGTGATTTATTCATGTTTTGGCCTACAACTCCCAGAAATCCCAGCCAATTTACCAGCTGTTAGGATTTCTGGGAGTTGTAGGCAAAAACCATCTGGAATGTGCATGCGCTGGCATACGAACTACTAACGAATTTCGTTAGTAATTAAGTTACATTTTAGAAATTTTTGGAAAATTTTTTGTAAGTCTTTCTTTTACTAATAAAAAAAAATCCCCCCCACCCATTTGATTTTAGAATCGCCATTTTTGGGTTCAAAACCATGCCTAGTATTCACATGCCTAGTATTCATAGAAGCCCGAATAATAAATAAATAAATATATAAATAGAGGCGCATCTATACAAAGTAATATAAGCTTGTAATAAGACAATGGCAGTCCCGCTACTCACGGCACACCTAAGAGTCTTGTATGATATCCACTTTAAAGCAAATAGTGAGTCTCTGGAGCTGTCTTCTTCTGTGTGTATATAATTTGTAATCCTTGGCCCGATGGCCCTTCCACGCTCATGCAACTCCACGACCCGATGGTCAAATCAAATCAAATAGAGAATATTTGTAATCCAAGGCCTGATGGCCCAACAAAGACTCAATAAACAGGACCCGTAGGTCAAATCAAATAATACTAGGTATCTCTCGGAAGATGTACAGGTATTGTAGGGGCATTCACTGTGATCTCCAACTTGTAACTCTGTATAGAAGAAATCGATGGGCTGTCCACCAACGGGTATATCCTTTTCCGGTTCCCGACCCGTTTCGAGTCTCTCTTCGTCAGGGTGACCCTATGTTGCTAACCCGCTTAGAATTGGGATACTATTAAGTATGTCTATATTACAGATATATCATATGCATGTCATTTTATGGGGCCACCCTGACGAAGAGAGACTCGAAACGGAAAAGGATATACCCGTTGGTGGACAGCCCATCGGTTGGACATTACTTCTGCTCACGTAGCCCCTCCTCCTTCTCCCCGGGCGTGCCGCTGCCAGGTGCCGGTGCGAGCGGGGGGAAAGAGGAGAGGCTTCGGAGGAAGCCGGCTGCCTTCTTCCTCCGTAGCCCCTCCTCTTTCCCCACGGGCGCTGCTGCTTGGATGCCAGGAGGCGGGCCCGGGGAAGAGAGAGGCTTCGGAAGCCGGCTGCCTTCTTCCTCCGTAGCCCCTCCTCTTTCCCCCCGGGCGCTGCTGCTTGGATGCCGGGTGGCGGCGCGCCCGGGGGAAAGAGGAGAGGCTTCGGAGGAAGCCGGCTGCCTTCTTCCTCCGTAGCCCCTCCTCTTTCCCCCCCCGGGCGCACCGCTGCTTGGATGCCAGGCGGCGGCGCGAGCGGGGGAAAGAGGAGAGGCTTCGGAGGAAGCCGGCTGCCTTCTTCCTCCGTAGCCCCTCCTTTCCCCGGCGCCGCTGCTTGGATGCCAGGCGGCGGCGCAGGCGGGGAAAGAGGAGAGGCTTTGGAGGAAGCCGGCTGCCTTCTTCCTCCGTAGCCCCTCCTCTTCCCCACGGGCGCCGCTGCTTGGATGCCAGGCGGTGGTGCGAGCGGGGGAAAGAGGAGAGGCTTCGGAGGAAGCTGGCTGCCTTCTTCCTCCGTAGCCCCTCCTCTTTCCCCCCGGGCGCGCCGCTGCTTGGATCCCGGGCGGCGGCGAGCGGGGGGAAAGAGGAGAGGCTTCGGAGGAAGCCGGCTGCCTTCTTCCTCCGTAGCCCCTCCTCTTCCCCGGGCGCCGCTGCTTGGATGCCAGGCGGCGGCGCGGGGAAAGAGGAGAGGCTTTGAGGAAGCCGGCTGCCTTCTTTCCTCCGTAGCCCCTCCTCTTTCCCCCGGGGCACGGCGCTGCTCGGATCCCGGGCGGCGGCGCACCCGGGGGAAAAGAGGAGAGGCTTTGGAGGAAGCCAGCTGCCTTCTTCCTCCGTAGCCCCTCCTCCTTATCCCCGCTCACGCCGCCGCCCGTGATCCGAGCAGCGGCGCGCCCGGGGAGAAGGAGGAGGGGCTACGTGAGCGAGCTGCCCCGCCACCGCCCAACGCCCCACGAGCGGCCCCACCCGCGCTCACTGATCACCTACGGCCCCCCAGGTGATCAGTGACACCTCTTCCGGCCCTTGGGTCGGAAGAAGTTGGACAGCCCTGGCCTAGGGTGCCACAATCGCGTGATCCGGGCCTGTGCACGCACAGCAGGAGTGCGCCTCTGCCTCCTCCTCCGCCGTGTACCTGGGTGCTGCGCATGACCGGCAGCGGCACCGGGGGCTTCCCTTCTTTCCTCCTCCTCCTCGGGACGTGCATGCCCGTCAGCGGCTCTGGGGGAGGGGCTTCCCTCGGCCTCGTCATCCTCCTCGCGCCCAAGGAAGGAGGGCGCGAGGAGGATGACGTGGAGGGAAGCCCCGCCCCCAGGGCCACTGGCACCTGGCGGGCATGCACTTCCTCCACTGTGTTCCTGGGTGCCTTCCCTCCTGCCTCTCTTGATTGGAAGCTGGCTAGGGAAATGGCCAAAGGAGGCGGCGCCCCGGCCCCTTCTTCCTTTTCTTCGCCGCCGCCCGGCCCTTCCTCTTCCTCCTCCTCCTCCTCCCCCAAGCAGCAGGAGTTCAGCAGGAGGGGGAGAAAGGGGGTGGAGACATTTTTTGCGGCACACCAGATGATCCGTCACGGAACAGTAGTGTGCCGTGGCACAGCGGTTGGGAAACACTGCCCTAGATATTAAAATAAATTATTATTATTATTATTATTATTATTATTATTATTGCCTGTCTGAGTCCCTTTTTGGAGGTCGAGTAGATCGGGATACAAAAGTTTCTAAATAAATAAATATATTATTATTATTATTATTAGTAACACCACAACTCCCATAATTCCTTAGCATTGAGCCATGGAAGTTAAAGAGCTGTCAAACTACATCAACTCTGAAGTGTAGATGCACATGGAATCGAATCACTCCCAGGTCCCACCAGCCCTAAAGCTTATAAGCTTGGACTCAACAATCCTAAAATGATGGTTTGATGGTCCAACTGGTCATGCTAACCATGGCTGGTTCCCAATGAGTCTTACCATAGGGATTCATGTGGTCACCTGGCATTTGTGGTGGGGTGAGACCTTGCTGGAAGGGGTCCGTGGCGTAGGTGCTCTGGTCCATTGCGACAATCTGCTGCTGCGGTGGCGCGAGCGGCGTGTACGACGTCATCATCCCTTCCATCCGGTTGGACATTACTTCTGCAAGGAAAGGCAAACGGTCTTCATCTCAAACTTTCACCAGTGAAACCACTGACAACAGCAGCATTCGTAGCCTTCAAACCCTTGTCGAGCCATCTGAAGTGGCGTCACATTCATACATATCAAAAGTAGGGGTGGTTGATCCAAAAAATTTATCGAAACTCGTTTGGGATCTAATTGTAACTGTCATTTCGGATTACATGGATTTCCGAAAAATTTACGGAAAATTTCAAAATTGATTCGGAAGTATTTCCAAAATTTGGAAGTCTTCAAAAATGGCGTCGTTCAAAAATGGACAACAAAATCGGCAGAAGGGAGAGTCAGCTGTTAGACATCAGCCAATGAGCAATCAACAAGAAAAATCGGAAATGATATCCGAAATTCGGAATATGTCTGAATTTTGGAAGTTTTTCGGATACTTCCGACTTTTTAAGCAATTTCGAGGCAGCCCTCCCAACAGGAATTCCGAAATCCAAAATTCCAAATTTCGAATTCCAAAATCCAAAATTCCAAATTTTGAATTTGAAACCGAATTCAAAATTTGGAATTTCAGAATTCAAATTTGGAATTTCGGATTTTGGAATTCCGAAATTTGGAATTTCAGAATTCCAAAATCCGAAATTCCAAATTTTGGAATTCCAAAATCCGAAATTCCAAATTTTGGAATTTGGAATTCCGAAATTTGGAATTTCAGAATTCCAAAATCCAAATTTGGAATTTCGGATTTTGCAATTCTGAAATTTGGAATTCCGAAATTTGGAATTCAGAATTCTGAAATTTGGAATTTCGGATTTCAGAATTCCGAAATTTGGAATTTTGGATTTTGGAATTCTGAAATTTGGAATTTTGGATTTTGGAATTTCTGTTGGGAGGACTGCCTCGAAATTGCTAAAAAAAAAGTCAGAAGTATCCGAAAAACTTCCAAAATTCAGGCATATCCGAAATTGTAGAACAGCCCTAATCAAAAGGTGTCCCTCTGCTCCATTAAATTATTTTGGGCGAGGCATGGAAGTAGAAAGCAATCAACGTACATAACTTAATAAACTGAACTAAATACCGTAACTAATCCAGGATCTCAGCCAATGTCATCATTGTGTCACCGGTAGGAAAGGACATACTCAGGTGCTTCTCAGGCGTTCCCCACTCCCTATGGGGCACTTACATGGCCGTGTCAAGGATGGAAAGCATGCAAATGGTGGGCAGATAGGAAGCAGTGGTCATTGTGCCACAAAAAATAAGATTTGTCGAGGTCATCAAAATAGGTATTTGTTTGTGAGATGACTTCATGGTCGGTGTCAAATCTCTTTCCGCCAAGCCATTTCTTCAGGGTTGGAAACAAGAAATAGTCACTCGGGGCAAAATCCGGAGAATAGGGCGGATGGGGGAGCAATTCATATCCCAATTCATGGATTGTTGCCATGGCAACTGCACATGTGTGCACCCTTGTATTGTCCTGGTGCAAAATAAAATTTTCCTTGGCCAAATGTGGTTGTTTTCCCCCGCCCCGCCCCCCCATCCTGATTAAATAGACCCAATAAGTTGGCATAATATTCGCCATTGATTGTTTTACCCTTGTGAAGGGAGTCAATGTGGATTATACCGCGTGCATCCCCAAAAACGGTCGCCATGGCTTTATTGGCTGGCAAACCCACCTTGGCCTTCTTTGGCGCCCATTCACCCTGAGAAACCCACTGTTGTGACTGCTGTTTGGTCTCCGGTGTCTTGTGGTGGATCCACGTTCCGTCCACAGTCACGAAACGGCGCAAAAACCCGTCCATATTGCGGTTGAACAACGCCAAACACTCCTGCGAAATTGTCACACGATTGCGTTTGTGGTCGATTGTGAGCAAACGCGGCACCCACCTTGCGGAAAGCTCGCTCATACCTAAGTGATCATTTAAAATTGAAACCACTGAGCCACGTGAGATGCCTATGGCTTCCACGATCTCTCGCATCTCCGATCGGCCAACACCATATCGTGAATTTTTTCAACTGTTTCGGGTGTAGAGACCTCAACTGGGCGTCCAGAATGTTCGGCGTCTTCCGTGCTTGTACGGCCACAACGAAATTCAATAAACCACTTTTTAACCCTTGAAATGGATAGTGCAGAGTCCCCATCGTATTTGTCAAGTTTAGCCTTGGTTTGAGGAATGTTTTTTTCCGCAAAAAATAATGCTTAATGAGCAAACAAAATTCACTTTTTTCCATTTTCTCCTCAAATCACGCGGTAGTCTGCTATCGATGGCTGTCAAACACAAACTAAATGACGCAGCTTGTTCAAATTTTGACAGGAGTCAACTGACAGGTGCCTGTTGACAGGAGCAGTGTCGCCCTTTCAGTTAAGAGGTGGGAAATTCAAAAAGTCACAGACTTATTGACCTGCCCCCGTACATCCATGGATGCCCAAGTCCCATCATATACAATGCCACGATAAAATGGCGTTTCTTACATAAAATGGCCGAATCAAGGTTCACTTTTTTGGATTCTTTAATTCCAGATGGTGATGATTGTGGTGGTGATGGTGATGATGATCGCGGCCATAACAACTACTACCCTATGGACTTGACTCCAGTTTATACGAAAGCAATAATGTTTGGATTCTGGCCAGGCCCCGATCAGGCCCTTTTGGTGCCCTAAGCCAAAGGCTCTGCCCCCGACCTGCCCCCGGCTCCACCCCTGCCTCCTCGCCAGTGCGAGGAGGAGGAGGAAGGAAAGCCCCCCCCCGGACCCGATGCGGGGCCTCCCCACTGCTCCTCCCGTCCTCCCTCCTAAAGCCACCATGGTGGCCTGAGAAGCGGTCGAAATTGCGGCTTTAGGAGGGAGGGAGGAGCCGTGGGGAGGCCTCACATCGGCTCCGGGGGTGGGGCTTTCCTTTGTCCTCCTTGCGCCGGTGAGGAGCTGGGGGCAGAGCTGGGGGCGGAGCCGAGGGCAGAGCCGAGGGGAGCAGAGCAGAGGGGGGGCGTGGCTGGCGCTTATGGCCCTTTTTTGAATTTTTTTGAATTTTGAAAAACTTTGGGGGTCCGGACCTGCTGCCCCCGCCTTTTTTTGAATTTTTGAACTTTTTTTTTGCCCCTTTATTTTTGATTTTTGAATTTTTTTTGAATTAAAAACTTTGGGTCCGACCTGCTGCCCCCAAAGGTGCCGCCGCCCTTTTTTTGAATATTTTGTAATTTTTTTGAATTTTAAAAAAAAACTTTGGGGTTTGAATTAAAAAATTTTTTTGAATTTTTTAAAAAACTTTGGGGGGTCGGACCTGCTGCCCCCCCAAAGGTGCTGCCGTGCGCATACGCCCTTTTTTGATTTTTTTGAATTTTTTTTTAAAAAAACTTTTGGGGGTCGGACCTGCTGCCCCCAAAGGTGCCGCCCGCATACGCCCTCTTTTTGTTTTTTCATTTTTTTTTAAAAAATGGGGGGGGGGTTCCGGATCTGCTGCCCCCCCCCCCCAACGGTGCCACCCTAGGCCATGGCCTAGGGTGGCCTTTAGGCATGGTTTAGAACCCAAAAATCGTGATTCTAAAATCAAATGGGGGGGGGATTTTTTTTATTAGTAATAGAAAGACTTAGTTAGTAGTTCTAAAGTCTGCAAAGCAGGGAAACAGGGCTGACACTGTTTTAAGCACAGGCAAATCAAGGGGCAACATTTCCTTGGTTTCCTTGCAGGAGATATAAAGCATTAATATATTATTATTATTAGTAGTAGTAGTAGTAGTATTAAATAAAATAGTCAAGGCTTGCTTCTCCAGAGCATTTATTAGAATTAAATAATAAATTCTAATAGTAAGAATGTAGTAAGGGTGATAGTGACCTGGAGGGTATGAGGAACGTGCTCTTGGTAAACTAGAACAGGGCTGTCCAACTGGCCTGGGTCGCGTTATATCTTAGCGGGAAAGGGCTGCCATGCGGGCGGCCCTTTTCCCGCTAAGAAATAACCCGACCCAGGCCTGGGAAATCTTAGGGGGAAAGGGGCTGCTTCCAAAGCACGCTTTGGAAGCAGCTCCCTTCCCCGCTAAGAAATAACTCCTGTTTCCCAGGCCTCTCAGCGGAGGGAAACAGGAGGAAATTCGGGCTGCTTCCAAGCGCGCAGGGTTAAGCAGCATCGATGCCCCTTTGATCCGGAGGAATTTCCTCCTGTTTCCCAGGTTGGTCTGGCAGGGGAAGGGAGACATCGATGCCACCCTTCCCCTGCCAGGTCAGAATCCAACCCGTATTAAGGGGAACACGGGTTGGATTGGGACTCGCAGGAGCAAAGGGTGGCATCGATGCCTCCCTTAACCCCTGCGAGTTCCCAATCGAGGAATTTCCTCCTGTTCTCCAGGCTCTTCCTCCGCTCTGAGAGACAGCCTGGGAAACAGGAGGAAATTCCTCCGCTTTGGAAGCAGCCCGGGGCCGAGTTTCCTCCTGTTTCCCAGGCCTGGGTCGGAAAGCCCTTTCCCCCTAAGATATGCCGACCCAAGCCTGGGTCGGGTTATTTCTTAGCTGCCACGGACGGCAGCCCTTTCCCCGCTAAGATATGCCACCCAAGCCTGGGTCGGGTTATATTAGCAGGAAAGGGGCCGCCCGCACGGCAGCCCTTTCCCGCTTGCCGACCCAAGCCTGGGTCGGGTTATTTCTTAGCAGGGAAGGGGCCACCCGCACGGCAGCCTTTCCAGGCACCTTTCCCTGCAGTTTAAAGCGCTTTTTCCTGAGTCCTCCAGCCGCCCCTAGGACTTCCGGTTTCAATCTCTCTATGGTTCTGGCTGGTTTTTCTCTTCCTGGAGGCAAGGCCTTTCAGTTAAAGTAGGCCTCGAGCATGGAAAGGCCCCATCTGACTGTGAGTAATGTCTGGGATTTTGGATTTTGGATTTTGGAGGGGGTAATAGGGAGCCTTCCGAAATATTTAGAATTCTAACGAAATTTTGGGCCCAGGGGGTTCGAAAAAGAAAGTCCACTTCCGGGATTGGCCTTGCGATCCGTAAAAGCTCAAAAGTCCCATTACATACGAATCACTTACGACTTCTTTTAATTTCCGTTACTTTTTTCTCATGCCTAGTGGCCTTATGGGTAATCCGGGCCCGACTCTGGCATTGAATTAATTCTGTCAAAGGATCATCCTGACCTTCTCCCCTCTTCATCTGAAGACATACATATCAAAGGCATAGTTGGGAAGCCTTTAAGAAACAAAACATTTGCCAGCGTGGTATGAGGCGTTGCTACTTGTTTCCTTGAAATTTCCTCCCACGAGCCAGGATCCTGACTCCAAGGTGAAGCAACGCCTGTCTGATGACTCCAGCGAGGCTCATCCATATGCAGGGCTCCTTGTGTTGTGAAGGAAGGTGTCGCAAGCTCCGTGGGGTGGAGGTTCGTGTTTGTCCACTCCCTGCCACAAGAGCGTGCCAACCCTGACTGGCGCCACGTTGGGTGCCAACCTGGCCGGAGCAGATAAGAGTCATGCCATGCTGTTGCACGGGGGAAAGAGCAAGGCGGGAGGCTGAATGACAACAGAGCGGCTGCTTGAGCCACCCCACTTGCCGTTCAGATTGCGAAGGCTCTTATAACACAGCTCGTATTTAGCAAGGGCTTAGGGTTACCAAATGTGGCCCTGGAGGATCAGACAATATGGGGCTAATGCCATATTGTGTAGTTCCAACTAGAGTAGGGAATAGGTAAAGGTTTCCCCTTGACATTAAGTCTAGTCGTGTCCGACTCTGGGAGTTGGTGCTCATCTCCATTTCCAAGCCGAAGAGCCGGCATTGTCCGTAGACACCTCCTAAGTCAAGGGTGGGCAATTATTATATCCCCCAAGGGGCCACATGAGAGCCAAAAAAAATTATGGAGGGCCGCACGTAAAGGCTGAATTACATTCTAATCAACATAATTTATTTATCTATTTACTATCTATTATATAAATGGGTTCACGTCATGTGATGTATACCTCAAACAAAGAAACCTTACAACGCAGAAACACAATATTTGCCAACAGAAATAGGCCTCAAGCAAGGTACGTTTGTAGCAAAGAAACTTTCCCCCCCAAAACCTAAAAGGCCCCCAAAACCACGAGTAAAAATAAAACTACATTTCCCAGCATCCTCCGGGGCAGCCAAAGACTCACCCAGCCTCTACATTCTGAACAACATGATTGGCTGCCAATAAGGGCGGATTTGCATAACTGCTGCACTGGCCAGCCAACATGAAAATTCCGATCCATAACAGATCTGCCAAAACAGAATAAGGAAAAGGCCTGAGCCAATCCCCAACACAAACACCCAACTCACTTCCAACCGAACATTTACACCCCAACACATCACAGACCACGCCCAAAATTGACAGTAAGGCTTCATTAACTTGATTTCCCTAACTAGCCCTCACTTACTGGGAAGCTGTTTACGCTCTGAATTGACAGTAAGGCTTCATTAACTTGATTTCCCTAACTAGGCCTCACTTACTGGGAAGCTGTTTACGCTCTAAATTGACAGTAAGACTTCATTAACTTGATTTCCTAACTAGGCCTCACTTACTGGGAAGCTGTTATGGCCTGAATTGACAGTAAGGCTTCATTAACTTGCGACTGCCTCAGCTCCATTGTATGGCCTGAACTAGGCCTCAGCTCATGGGACATTGTGTATGGCCTGAATTTACAGTAACCTACCTTGGCACACAGAGCCCCGACCATGCATGATGGGACTTGAAGTACCACCATGGAAAATGGGATTTGTAGTACTTCAAAACCCATCATTCCCCACAGACCACTGTGGCCCAGAACCAAAACCAATAAAGACCCAACTTGGCACACCATGCCCCCCATGACCCACACTCCATCCAACTGCAGTTTAGAGGAGGGCACACCGCGGATGATTGGACTTTCTCGCATCTCCTAAAAAGGGCACAGCAACGCGTGCCGGGTACAGCTAGTATTTACTATATATTACACATCATTAATATTAACATATTAAGACAGGGCTGTCCAACTGGCGGCCCTGGGGCCGTATAAGGCCCCCCAGCCCCTTCCCTAAGGCCCCCTAAGCTTTTTAATAAAAAATAAAAATGGAAAAATAAAATAAATAATAAAAAATTAAAAAAAACCTACTTCCGGGTTCGGAGCAAGTATCGTGAGAATACGCAATCCACACGGGATTTCGCTGTCAACGCGAGATCACGCCGGCGTTGACAGCGAAATCCCGTGTGGATTGCGTATTCTCGCGATACTCTTCGGCTACTCTACTGCTGGATCGCTGAGGGCCACAGGCGCGATTAGGACCTTGTTCGACTCAGTCGGTCGTCGCCTCTCTCGGCGTCCGGGTACTCCTGGATCCTGCGCGTTTGGAAAAGGTAGGCCGAAGCAGGGGCTCCTCATCCTCATTCTCCCCCATCTCTCCCTCATGTATTAAATATAAAATTAAATATATTTAAAGATGAAATAAGGGGAGATGGGATACATTAAGGGGGGAAGGGAGGATGGAATTAAATATATTTAATATTAAATTAAAATAATTTAATATCTTATCCCTGCATTTTATCTCAGTAAAAGATTATATTTGACTGTATGCATGCAGGGGCGGGGGTGGGGCGGGGGCGGAGCCGGGGGAGAGGGCAGAGCCAGGGGCGGGGGCAGACCCTACGGCCCCCCAGGTCATCAGTGACTGGAATTCAGGCCCCTGGGCTGGTAGAAGTTGGACAGCCCTGTATTAATATATCAAGAAATATTTGTATATTATTAGTCTTAATATTATAATTATTATATTACTAGCTGAGGACCCGGCGGTGCCCGGGTTATTTGAGGACGGCCTTGTGTGCCAAGGTTGGTTCGTATTAGATGTTTATGTGGCTTGCAGTGGTCTCAAGAACTCAGTGAAGGTACTGCGAGTCCCATTGGCCATGGTCCACCCCCTCCAAACAGCACCAGGGTGTAGAGTGGGTCTTGGGGGCTGTGTGTGTGATTTGGTCTTGATTATTCGCTGGATGAGGGTTGCAGTGGTCTCTGGAAGTGAGGGAAGGAAATGGAAGTCCCATCATCCATGGTCCCCCGATCTCCAAACTGCACCAGAATGTAAAGTGGTTCATGGGGGCTCTGTGTGCCAAGTGTGGTCTTGATCAGTCATTGGATGAGGGTTGCAGCAGTCTCAGAAAGTGAGTGAAGGTACTTCAACTCCCATCATCCGTGGTCCGTCCCACTCAAAACTGCTCCAGGATGTAGAGTGGGTCATGGGTACTCTGTGTGCCAAGTTTGGGCCTGGTCTCTGACCAGGGGCTGCAATGTTCTGTGGGGAATGAATTAAGTGAAGGTACTGCAAATCCCATCATTTGTGAGCCATCCTGCCGTAAACCGCAGCAGGGCTGTAAGGTGGGCCATTGGGCCTCTGTGTGCCAAGTTTGGTGTGGGCCACAGTGCTCTAAGGAAGTGAATTAAAGTACTGCAAGTCCCATCATCCATGGTCCATCCTCCCTCAAACTGCACCAGGATGTAGGGTGCACCTTGGGGGGTCTGTGTGCCAAGTTTGGTCTTGTTCTGTCATTGTTGGGGGCCTAGTCAGGAAAATCGAGTTGAGGAAGCCTTGCTGTCAATTGTGGGCCTGGTCTGTGATTTATAGGGGCGGCAGCGTTGTTTGGGAAGTGAATGATGTGAAGGTACTGCAAATCCCATCATTCGTGGCCCATCCTGCCCTAAACCACACCGGGTTGTGAAGTGGGCCATTGGTCCCCTGCTAGCCAAGTTTGGTCCTGATCCGTCATTGCTGTGGGCCGCAGTGGCTGACTGCCTGAGGCCTTTCCTTTTCCCCTCATAGTCTGTGATTTGTAGGGGTTGCAGTGTGTTTTTGTGAAGTCTGTTGGGTGAAGGTTCTGAACATTCCATTGCCAACGGGAAAAAATTGCCGAGTGGTTAACTTCAACTCCAGCCATTTACGTCTGCCTCAGGCCCTTTCCTTTCCTCTCTGTGCTGCCTAGGAGTGTTGGAATGTTGGGTGGCTGGCCAATCGGAGTCATTTATGCAAATAATCCCAAAGGGGCGACCAATTGAAAAGGTGGCAAATATTCCTCCCACCGCTCGCTCGGCTGCACCACCGCAAACACTGACTTTTATTATATGTATAGATAGAGAGATTGTGTGTGTGTGTGTGTGTGTGTGTATATATATATGAGGGCTCGCACTAAGACTCTAAACCAGTGTTTCTCAACCAGTGTACCGTGGCACACTAGTGTGCCTTGAGCGATCATCAGGTGTGCCGCGAGAAAAGCTCTCTGCCCCCCTTCCTTCCCCCCTCCTCCTGCCAAACTCCTGCTGCTTGGGAGAGGAGGAGGAAGGGCCAGGTGGCGGCGAAGAAAAAGAAGGGACCGGGCGCCGCCTCCTTCGGCCGTTTCCCCAACCAGCCTCCAATCCGCCATGACTCTTGCCATGACTCTTGCCCCTTGCTTGTTGAAGCCGCGCGGAGCAGCCCTACCTACTGAAGCCCGTCCACCGCTCATGCTCCTCCTCTATGGGAGAGCTGAAGCTGGGGGGGGAGGGGAGGCATGACGCAGCCTGGCTCCGTTCCTCCCCCCCGGCTTCAGCACTCCCACAGCTTTGCCAGCCTTCAGGGGGGCAGTGCCAAGCCAGCGGTGGCAGAGACAGCACAATGCTGGCTTGGCACTGCCCTCTCAAAACTGGCGAAGCTGTGGGAGAACTGAAGCCAGAAAGAAGGTTCAGGGCATGGTGCGGCCTGGCTCCGCCCCCTCCCCCGGCTTCAGCACTCCCACAGCTTCGCCAGCCTTCAGGGGGCAGTGCCAAGCCAGCGGTGGCAGAGACAGCACAATGCTGGCTTGGCACTGTCCCTTCAAGGCTGGCGGTTATGGGAGAACTGAAGCCGGGGGAGGGGTGGGGCATGGCGTGGCCTGGCTCCTCCCTCCCCGGCTTTGGCACTCCCAGCAGATCACCACCCCAGCCGTTCTTTACTGTGTTAGAGTGTCATTTTTGTGTCATTTTGGTTGGTGGTGTGCCCCAGATTTTTTTAATGTTAAAAGTGTGCCACGGCTCAAAAAAGGTTGGGAAACACTGCTCTAAACTATCTAGTCCGTGAGCTGCTTTTTGCTGATGATGCTGCCCTTGTCGCCCATTCAGAAGCAGCCTTGCAGCGCCTCACATCTTGCTTTGCAGCAGCTGCAGAGCTGTTTGGGCTGGAAGTCAGCCTGAAGAAAACGGAAGTTCTCTACCAGCCCGCACCACAGGAAGAACACCATCATCCCCATGTCAGCATAGGCACATCTGTGCTTAAGTCCGTTCAGCAGTTCACCTCCCTGGGAAGCATCATCTCTTCAGACCCCAAGATTGACAAAGAGATAGATCACAGACTATCAAAGGCATATAGTGCATTTGGAAGGCTTTACAAAAGAGTCTGGAGCAACAAGAACCTGAGGCAAAGTACCAAAATCAGTGTGTACAGAGCTATCATACTGTCCATCCTCCTCTATGGGTCTGAAACATGGGTCACCTAGCGCCAACACCTATGACTCCGCGAACGCTTTCATCAGCGCTGTCTTCGCACAATCCTAAATATCCACTGGACCGACTATGTGACGAATGTCGCTGTCCTTGAGCAAGCAGGGATCACCAGCGTTGAGGCCATGCTATTGAGAACACAGCTGCGCTGGGCAGGGCACGTCTCTAGGATGGAGGACCACCGCCTCCCAAAGATACTACTCTACGGTGAACTCGCCACGGGTCAGCACAAGAGAGGCGCCCCCAAAAAGAGATATAAGGACTCCCTGAAACAACATCTCAGGCTCGGCCAGATTGATCACCAACAATGGTCTACCCTGGCCTCACATCGGGAGGCGTGGAGACGCACTATCCACAATGCTGCGGCCTCTTTCGAGAAGACACGCCGAATGAGTCTCGAAGAGAAACGACAACGCAGAAAGAACCGCAACTTGAAAAACAACATCACCAAGGAGACTTTCTGCTGTGCTTTCTGCAACCGAACTTGCCTATCTCAGATTGGCCTTTTTAGTCATCAACGCGCTTGTAAAAGCGTGGGATGAGTCCTTCCTGAATCTTCGTTCGCGAAGTAATGCCAAGAGAGGAAGATATATATATATATAGACATTATAATACAATATAACATTATTATATTATATTATACTAGCTGTACCCGGCACGCGTTGCTGTGCCCTATTTAGGAGATGCGAGAAAGTCTGAGTATGTAAGGGTTGGAATTGATGTTACTTATGGTCTTGGTGGGGTCATGGCTGTGTTGTTGTGGGTTGTTCTGGTGGGTGGGATGTTGAAGTCCTGGGGAGTTGTCGGTGTGTGGTGTTGTTGGCGTTCTGCAGAGCTTGTGGATATACAATGTTTTTTGTCTTTCCGTCTGCTGTGTTGATGGAGAGGTTCTGTGGTTTTCCAACTCTGGATTTGAAAAAGAAGCTGTGTTTCTGTTCTGGCGTTTGTTCTGCCCTTTTTTTGTGTGATGTATGTAGCGTTGCGAGTGTGTCGTCCGATGCTGTTCTTTTTAGGAGGCATGGCTTGTCTTTTGGGTCAGTTTCTGCCTGTGTGGAAGGAAGGGATGGTATACAAATGGGTTGAGCAGTAGACGCAAGGTTGTTATGTGTTATGTGCGTATTGTGTTGTGTGTAGGTATTACTTTTTTGGTGAGTTAGTAGTGGGTGTGTGGTGGCATTGTGGGTGGTAGTATGTTGTGGAATGCTTGTGTGGGTGGGGTGTTTTGGGTGTCCGTGTGTGTTTGTAGAGTATCAGTGCAGTGTTGTGTTGTGGTTGGAGTATAGGTGGAGTTGGTTTGTGTTTGTGGTAGGTGTTGTGTGTGTGGGGTCCCGTAAAGTTGGGGGGATGTGTTGTGATAGGAAGTTGTGTTGTGTTGTGTGGGTAGGAATTGCTGGAGAATTGCTCCCTCATAGAGTTTGGTTTTGTCAGTTTAACCCTCAAACACCAACTGACTGAACTCAAATCACTCAGCATTCTATCCTAGCCTTGGCTGGCTGTGCCCAGCGTTACTATGGTTACTCAGCCTCCCTGCATTTTGTGTGGGCTGATGTTGGCCAATCGGTTTCGCTGGCTGCCGCAGAGGATGCTGGGAAATGTAGATTTTTTTGTATCGTTGTTTTGGGGACTCTTTCCCAACTCTGGAGCACACTACGTAGAGTTGTCTGTGGGAGAAGCATTCTGTGTCAAGGTCTATGCCACAGATTTGTAGTGTTTGTCCTTGAGCTTTGTTTATGGTGATGGCAAAAGCTAGTGTAGTGCAGTGTCATTCTGTTCTGGCGTTTGTTCTGCCCTTTTTTGTGTGATGTATGTAGCGTTGCGAGTGTGTTGTCCGATGCTGTTCTTTTTAGGAGGCATGGCTTGTCTTTTGGGTCAGCTTATGCCTGTGTGGAAGGAAGGAATGGCATACAAATGGGTTGAGCAGTAGACGCAAGGTTGTGTTATGTGCGTATTGTGTTGTGTGTAGGTATTACTTTTGTGTTATTCTGGGGGTATGTGTTTGTCAGTGGTGCCTGTATCCCTGGTGCCCTATTTCTCTCCCTCCTAGATCTTGGCCGTGGCAGTTTAACCCTCAACTGAAATCACTCAGCATTCTAAGTGGCTTTGCCCACCGTTACTATGGTAACTGATGTTGGCCAATGGGTTTCGCTGGCTGCCGCAGAGGATGCTGGGAAATGTAGTTTTTTGTATCATTGTTTTAGGGGCCTTCTAGGTTTTGGGGGGGGAAGTTTCTTTGCTATAAACCTTCCTTGCCTGAGGCCTATTTGTGTTGGCAAGTTTGGTGTCTCTGCCTTAGAAGGTTTTTCTGTCTCTGTCAGTCGTTCGATGATGAGACCTCCTTTATATAATAGATTATTTATTATATTATTATTATAAAATTATTATAAAATAACAATAAAAACCACTAAAATTCAAGAAGACAAGGTGCGAACCAAGATGAAGGCTGACATCTTCAAGAGAGGAAGGATCCCAAGATGGAATGGCCCAATGGACCCAGCCCAGAGGATGGCAAAGCGGACCCAGCCGTTGTCGCATCAGAGCACAGCAGAGCCTGAGGGAACTGCTTTAGATGTGTTAATTGATGGCCATTCGCTCCTTTTGGGCAGGCGGGCGGGAAGGCGGACGGTCCGCCCCTTGGGACGGGCGGGCGGGAGGCTGTGGTGGGTCCTTCTGTTCCAGGCAGCAGCACCCGCATTTCTGTCCCAGCTGGGCTTGCGCCTCGCTTCCTCTTCCTGTTCCTCGCCCAGAGAAGCGGTGAGTCCGAGCTTGGAGCTTGCGCACCCAGGACGGGTGGGGGCAAGAGGGGAGGGAAAAGGGTGTCGCGTGCTGCAGGGAGTGAGTGAGTGCGCGGGGAGGAGGGGGCACGCCCCCAGCCGTTCCCCAGCTGATCGCTCTGCTATGGAGTGCCTGCCATCCCCGGGCCTGCAGGGGGAGCAGTCGGCGATCTGAGGTGACTTGTTCGACCTGGAAGACGATCAAGTCTTCCGGGTCGCCAGGGCGATCAGCCCCGGCAGGTCGGCGAGTGCTCCCGCTGCAGGCCTGGATCGCCTCCAGGGATGCAGGCACTCCAAAGCCGCCACTCCTCTGGTCTGTCTGCCGACACAGGCCCCACGGATGGGATGGCGGCCTTCTTCTTGGACACCCTTCTTCTACCGGGCTGGACCAACCCCAACACCCACCTCTGTTCTACCCAGGGCCCTTGGGGTGGCAGAATGGGTTTCTGCTGGCCACATGACTTAGGACAGGCCTGGGCGGACAGTAGGTTGCCCAGCTGATTCCCCTGTCCTAAGTGCCCACCTCTGTCCTAAGCAGAAGCAGAAACGAGCCACCCAAAGGGATTCGGGGAGCATAGTTTGAGAACCACTGCTATAGGGAATATGTTGGGATCATGAAGGTGTCTACGTGAAAATCTGAGTTTCACCTTGACCCAGCCGCTGTGAATTCTGCTGCTCCTGCTGCTGCTGATGCCGCCGGGCCAATTTCTTCATCTGAAAAGGAACGGAAGCAAAGAATAAACAGGACTACCAATTCCAAGCTGCATCCTCAATTCTGTACTCCGCATTTCACCACCTCGTTCTTCCTTTTCCAGCCCGATCTTACCTGGACCATGGACAAGTGTTCCCTGGTCAAAGTGGTCCCTGGTCAAATAGTCCCTGGTCAAGTGGTCCCTGGTCAAGTGATCCCTGGTCAAATAGTCCCTGGTCAAGTGGTCCTTGGTCAAGTAGACCCTGGTCAAATAGTCCCTGGACAAAGTGGTCCCTGGTCAAGTGGACCCTGGTCAAATAGGCCCTGGTCAAGGCCCTGGTCAAATGACCTAGTAAATATAAGCCCTGGTCAAATAGTCCCTGGTCAAAGTGGTCCCTGGTCAAGTGGTCCCTGGTCAAATAGGCCCTGGTCAAATAGTCCCTGGTCAAAGTGGTCCCTGGTCAAATAGTCCCTGGTCAAATAGTCCCTGTTCAAAGTGGTTCCTGGTCAATTGGTCCCTGGTCAAATAGTCCTTGGTCAAATAGTCCCTGGTCAAAGTGGTCCCTGGTCAAATAGTCCCTGGTCAAATAGTCCTTGGTCAAATAGTCCCTGGTCAAAGTGGTCCCTGGTCAAATAGTCCCTGGTCAAAAAGTCCCTGTTCAAAGTGGCCCCTGGTCAAATAGTCCCAGGTCGAATAGTCCCTGGTCAAATGGTCCCTGGTCAAATAGTCCCAGGTCAAATAGTCCCTGGTCAAGTGGTCCCTTCTCAAATCGTCCCTGGTCAAGTGGTCCCTGGTCAAGTGGTCCCTGGTCAAATAGTCCCTGGCCAAAGTGGTCCCTGGTCAAATAGTCCCTGGTCAAGTGGTCCTTGGTCAAGTAGACCCTGGTCAAATAGTCCCTGGTCAAAGTGGCCCCTGGTCAAATGACCTAGTAAATATAAGCCCTGGTCAAATAGTCCCTGGTCAAAGTCATCACTGGTCAAGTGGTCCCTAGTCAAAATAGGCCCTGGTCAAATAGTCCCTGGTCAAGTGGTCCCTGGTCAAATAGGCCCTGGTCAAATAGTCCCTTAGTCAAAGTGATCCCTGGTCAAGTGGTCCCTGGTCAAATAGGCCCTGGTCAAATGGTCCCTGGTCAAGTGGTCCCTGGTCAAATAGTCCCTGATCAAATAGTCCCTGCTCAAAGTGGTCCTTGGTCAAGTGATACCTGGTCAAGTGGTCCCTGGTCAAATAGTCCCTGGTCAAATAGTCCCTGGTCAAATAGTCCCTGGTCAAAGTGGTCCCTGGTCAAAGTGGTCCCTGGTCAAATAGTCCCTGGTCAAATAGTCCCTGGTCAAATAGTCCCTGGTCAAATGGTCCCTGGTCAAAGTGGTCCCTGGTCAAATAGTCCCTGGTCAAATAGTCCCTGGTCAAGTGGTCCCTGGTCAAATAGTCCCTGGTCAAGTGGTCCCTGGTCAAGTGGTCCCTGGTCAAATAGTCCCTGGTCAAGTGGTCCCAGGTCAAATAGTCCCTGGTCAAAGTGGTCCCTGGTCAAATAGCCCCTGGTCAAAATCCCTGGTCAAGTGGTACCTAGTCAAAATAGGCCCTGGTCAAATAGTTCTTGGTCAAAGTGGTCCCTGTTCAAAGTGGCCCCTGGTCCAAAAAAAAGGTTGGGATCCACTGATTTTGGACCTTATCAGATGTTCTTCAGTGAAGACCGTCTTCATGTCTTCGCTGAAGAACTAGAGAGTCTACAGAGGCCATCACACGATGTGAGGGCACTTCTGGTGGGAAGAGACCTTCCAAACACAGTGCAAATGATGGGTTTTGCTAAGACCTCAGGAAAACATTAATGCGGTTATTAGTGGCAACCTTCCAGCCATTCCAAGGTGTTGCCACTGAAAATCCATACCTTCCGACAAGGTTTGGAAGACACTTCAAAAGACGCTTTGAAAGCTCTCCTTTGTTGCGTTGTGAGTATCGTCCGTGGCCGCTTGGGCCTCCGTGGATCCTTCCCATCGTCACCGCCCTTCCCTGGATTTGTTTGGCCTTTGGTTGGTTTGACATCCCCGTCTTCGTCGTCACTTTTCACTGTGGATCAAGGAAAAACAGGCCCGGTGACGCTGGCTGGGACCCACCCACGCAATGTTCCCCCACGGCCGGTCAACTTCCGCACGCCTCCCCGGGGCTTACCTGAATCGGAGTCGTCGGGACTGACGGAACTGAGCAAATCCTTCTCCTTCTCGTAGTCGCTCTTGCAGAGCAACTGCCCTTCCTTCAGCACAAACTCGTCCCCTTTCCGCAGTTGCCGCTCGCAGACACAGCAACAGAAGCAGCCCAGGTGGTAGACGCACTCCAGGGCCCGCATCACAAACTCCGTGGGGGCAATCTTCTCCATGCAGCCGCTGCACTTGGCAGCAAAGAGTCTATCAGAAACAGGAGCAAAGAGGAAAACGTTAGATCCACGGCACAAAAAGGGAGCCCTGGAATCTGGGTTGGACGTCTGGGATAAGCATGCGAGCTACATATAAAACAACCCAGCCAAAATGATCTCCCGACCCACTACAAAAATGTAAAACATAGAACTATTTTCAAATTTATTAAGGATTCTTTGTATGTATGGCCATCTAACCATAATAATAACAACAATAATAATAATATTAATAATCTATCTATATAAAAAGAGAGCTGTCATCCTAAGTAGCCTATAGACAGCCAAACCACACAAGGCAGATGCACCAAATCAGCCCAAATACACACAAAAACCTTCGAGGTATGTTTACCACCCCCCCAAATAAAATAAAAATTAAACAACACGACCAAAAATACAAAAAAAACCATTGACTACAACTCCCATGATCCTCCCCCTCTGGCAGTTTAGAGTGTCGGAATGTTGATGGTGCTGGCCAATTAGAGGCATTATGCAAATACTCCCTCAGTTAGAATGTAGAGGCTGGGAGCTACCCCCCTCTGGCAGTTTAGAGTGTCGGAATGTTGGTGGTGCTGGCCAATTAGAGGCATTATGCAAATACTCCCTCAGTTAGAATGTAGAGGCTGGGAGCTACCCCCCTCTGGCAGTTTAGAGAGTCGGAATGTTGGTGGTGCTGGCCAATTAGAGGCATTATGCAAATACTCCTCAGTTAGAATGTAGAGGCTGGGAGCCACCCCCCTCTGGCAGTTTAGAGTGTCGGAATGTTGGTGGTGCTGGCCCATTAGAAGCATTATGAAAATACTCCCTCAGAATGTAGAGGCTGGGAGCTACCCCCCTCTGGCAGTTTAGAGAGTCGGAATGTTGGTGGTGCTGGCCAATTAGAGGCATTATGCAAATACTCCCTCAGTTAGAATGTAGAGGCTGGGAGCTACCCCCCTCTGGCAGTTTAGAGTGTCGGAATGTTGGTGGTGCTGGCCAATTAGAGGCATTATGCAAATACTCCCTCAGTTAGAATGTAGAGGCTGGGAGCTACCCCCCTCTGGCAGTTTAGAGTGTCGGAATGTTGGTGGTGCTGGCCAATTAGAGGCATTATGCAAATACTCCCTCAGAATGTAGAGGCTGGGAGCTACCCCCCTCTGGCAGTTTAGAGAGTCGGAATGTTGGTGGTGCTGGCCAATTAGAGGCATTATGCAAATACTCCCTCAGTTAGAATGTAGAGGCTGGGAGCTACCCCCCTCTGGCAGTTTAGAGTGTCGGAATGTTGGTCATGCTGGCCAATCAGAGGCGTTATGCAAATAATCCCACAGTGGCTACCTATCAGAAAGCTGGCACATATCCACATACATACAAACATTCACTTTGTTGTCCCAGGCCTGGGAATACAGTGGGACAGGACTACAATACAACAAAAGGAAGATACAAATCCCAACTCATCCTGAGCAAACTGCTAAAGGTCTCTTAATGTTGCCATCTGTCAAGAGTCCTTTGACTGTGCTTTCCCACCATGTGGGTAGAAGGGGTTAGCCACAGACTATGGCACAGCAACGCGTGCATGGGTCAGCTAATCTATATATATATAAAAGAAGAGCTGTCGCGTTTAGTAGCCTATAGACAGCAAAACCACGCAACGCAGACACACCAAACCAGGCCACATACACACACAACCCAACGAGGTATGTTTACCACAACCCCCCCCCCCCAAAAGCCAACGGTCACAAATCCCAAAAAACATTATGGACTACAATTCTCATAAACCACCACACAAGAACACAAAATGGCGCATAGGCCAGCCGCGCGCCACAGCTCCTCTCATCCCCCCTCCCAGGGGAATGGCTGGCGGACTCATCTTGTTGTGTTTCTAATAATAACAACAAACAACAACAACACTTACACAGTCCTAGATACTTGGGAAGTGTCCGATATATGAGTCAATAAAACAGCCAGCAGAGTGTCTGCTGTGCACTCATCTTGTGTTTCAAATAGTAATAATAATAATAATGATAATAATAATAACAACAACACTTACACAGTCCTAGACACTTGGGAAGTGTCCGACGTGTGAGCCAATACAACAGCCAGCAGCGTGTCTGCTGTGGACTCATCTTGTTGTGTTTATAATAATAATAATAATAATAACAACAACAATAACAACAACACCGGGCCCGGATTACCCATAAGGCCACCTTAGGCCATGGCCTAGGGGCGCAAGTCAAGAGGGGAGCAATTCACACTGACCCCCCCCCCAAATCAACCGCAACGCAACTCTCTCTCTCTCTCTCGGGGGAGGGCGGGGGGAGAGTGCTGCGAGGGAGCGGGGGAGGAGGGAATGGCGCCCCCCCTTGTCAAGGAAGGAGGGCGCGAGGCGCGCTGCGAAAAGGAGGAGGCGGAGGGAAGCCCCGCCCCCGGGGCCGATCCTGGCACTGGGGAGGGGCTTCCCTTCCTTCCTCCTCCTCACGCACGCCCTCCTTCCTTGACTCAAGGAAGGAGGGTGCGCGGCACCGCAAGGAGGCGGAGGAGGTGGGGGGGGGGTGTGGTAGAGATTGGTTTGGGGGCATAATTGCAAAGTGTGGCCTAGGGCGCCAAAAGTGGTTAATCTGGGCCTGAACAACAACTTACACAGTCATGGACTCATCTTTATTTATTTATTTATTTATTGTTCATTTTTGTATTCCGCTCCTCCCAGCAGGCTCGGGGCGGATAACAGTAAAAAATATATGGGCAACATGCCACAACAAGTCGACATGCGGCCCTACAATTAATAAAAGCAAAACATAAAACATAAAGCCAGGAGGGGCATGGGTCGAGGGAGCAAGTAGTTGGTCTAGCTGCAGCCAGTAGCCTATCGACAGCTGCTGCGTCCAGCAGTTGGAAACGGGTGAAGCTGGGCCCGCCGAGTGGCGGCGGAGTCTCGAGTTCACTGACTGTATCAAGAGTAGCAGGAATGTCCCAGCGGAGAGTCGAAATCTTGTCAGCGAAAAAGTTCTGAAAAACCTCAGCTGTTGGAGTCAAACCCCTATCGTTTGGGACAGTTGGGATTGTTGTCAAGGACCGAATTATCTTAAATAATTGAGCTGGGCGTGAACTAGCTGCCTCTATCAAGGAAGAATAGTGAGCCTTTTTTGCTTCCTTGATAGCTTGCTCATAAACCTCCTTAAATTGTTTATAAGCTGATTTCAACGCTTCGTCACGGAGATTCCGCCACATGTCCTCTAGCTGTCTCTTTCTCCGTTTCATCGCCCGCAACTCCTCGGTGTACCACGGCGAGCGATTTCTACGGGGAAGGAGAGGACGCCTAGGGGCGATCTCATCTAAGGCCGTGGAGAGACTGGTGTTCCAGTGCTCCACCAGCCCGTCGACCGAGTCGCTGAGGGGTTCCCAATCCCTTAGAGCATTCAGGAACCTAGTGGGTTCCATAAGTCTCTTTGGGCGAACCAGAATAGGTTCGGCACCCTTACCGGGAGGGGGGCCCAATCCCAGACGGACTTCCAGGACCTTGTGATCCGACCATGGAACCTCCGTAGTGGAGGTTAGGATCACCTGAATTCCGGCAGCGAAGATCAGATCTAATGTGTGTCCTGCGTGGTGTGTGGGGCCGGTCTTACAGAGTGAGAGTCCTAGTGCCTCCAGGTCCACGGCTGCAGTTGATGGGGAGGTGGTGTCGGCGTGGACATTGAAGTCCCCCAGAACAATAAGTCTAGGGAACCTCAATGCCCACTCCGCAACCACCTCCAGCAGCTTAGGCAGACTTCCTGCCGGTGCGTCGGGTGCACGGTACACCAGCAGGAAGGCTACACTCTCACCCAAATCCCATACCAGGCCCGCACACTCCATCCCAGGAATGTTCGCTGCCGGGATCGTCCTGGAATTAATAGAGTCTCGGCTAAGGATGGCCACCCCTCCCCCCCCCCACGCCTCTCTGTCCTCGTCTGATAACTGGCCACAAATCCCGGAGATGTTAGCTCGTGCAGGATAACCTCATCGCCTTCCTGGAGCCATGTCTCGGTGAGACAGGCAAGGTCGGCCCTCCTTTCTAGGAGGAGGTCCCTAATGGTCCCAGATTTATTTCGCACGGATCTAGCATTGGCCAGTATCAGAGTTGGAGGAGAAGTTGGGAGCTCCCCATCTGCGTACTTCGGGATAGCACGTAGGTCAGAGGGGGGACGAGCCTTCCGTCGGCTCCTCCACTCTCTCTCATAAGGCCTACGGCTACCGTCCCTATTGTGTTTCAAATAATTATTATTATTATTATTATTATTATTATGTTTTTTTAGAATTAATTGCTGACTTATGGCATTAAAAACATGTTCAGACCAAGCAGTTGACCCAAGCTAGTGAAGCAATTCTTTTATGTCGTGAGTGCTGCAAGGAGGACGGAGAGACCCCCGTCTCTGCCTGACCTTGTACCACATTAATTGCTTGGATTGGAAACCCTTTACCGGGGTGGTCTGCTCAGCCTCCATTGCAACCCTTCAACAGGTTTACTGCCCTGTGTTCAGACGCCGAGACACCTAATGAGCTGTGGTCTTGATCGAGAGATAGCAGTCCCGGGACGTTTGTCAAGGTCGGTTTCCGGCTGTGTGTGTTTAGCTCAACTCTCCCAGTTGTAGAGCTAAATTAGAGATCTATTTGTGCGGACTTGACCTATCATTTCCATTGAGACACAAAGGCATGTATCCAAGATACGGCCCTGGAACACCCTGGCACCTATTTCAATGCATATACTATATATTATATTATTATTATATATTATTATATTATAACAGGGGTCGGGAACCATTTTGACTCAGAGAGCCATGAAAGCAAAATATTTGGAAATTTATTTCAGTGAGAGCCATATAATATATATATATATAATATATTTTAAGACTGAATTCAATTAAATGTGAGTCTATACGTACATACAATAAGAAAAGGATTCCCCCGGCTGAATGACGGGACACTTCAGACCTGGCTCTGCAAAAGGCACGCTCAGGACTCTTTCGGGGGTTGAGAAGTGACGAGATATAAATACGGGAAGTAAATAAGTAAATATTATTATTATTATTATTATTATTATTATTATTGTAATAGCCTCTAATAGGGCTCAATGTAATGCCGTCTTGAGTCCCCCTTCGGGTGTTGAGAAGTGACAGGATATAAATACGAGAAGTAAATAAATAAATAAAAATTATTATTATCTCTATATATAAAAGAAGAGCTGTCGTGTTTAGTAGCCTATAAACAGCAAAACCACATAATGCAGACACACCAAACCAGGCCACATACACACACAACCCAACAAGGTATGTTTACCACACAAAAAATCCCCCAAAAGATAGCCAACGGTCACAAATCCCAAAAAACATTATGGATAACAATTCCCATAAACCACCATGCCAGAACACGAAATGGCGCATAGGCCAGCCACGCGCCACAGCTCGGGATGGAGTGGGCAGCATGGAGACGGAAGTGGGCCCTCACCTCGGAGGCAGCGAGGTGGGCGGGCAGGCAGCCATGGGGACCCGTGTCAAGTGAGTCCGGGAAACGGGGAGGGGAGAAGGGCGACGGGGAAAGGGGAGGGGTGCCGCTATTGTGCGCGTGCGTCAAAACCCCTTCTCTCCCCTCCCCCACAAAGGAAAGTAAACAAACAAACCCAGAACAACCTACTGGTGGGCGGCCCGGGACGAAAGGAAGGGGAGAAAGACAGAAAGGAAGACAGGGGGGGAGAAATATATCAATCAGGGTTCCGCCCCGGGCACGGGACCGAGACCGTCCTGGTGGCCATCTCGGACGATATCCGCTGCCAACTAGACAAGGGAGGCTCAGTAGTTCTGGTATTGCTGGACCTTACCGCCGCATTCGACACGGTGGACCATGATCTGCTGATACGACAACTTGCCGCCATAGGGATACAAGGAACAGCTTTAGCTTGGCTTAGCTCCTTCCTGCGCGGACGTAGTCAGCGAGTTGAATGGCTAGGCCAAACATCTAGGAAATCTCTCCTCGAGTGTGGAGTGCCCCAAGGCGCCATATTACCACCAACGTTGTTTAACATCTATGTTCGGCCGTTGGCTGGTATAGCCCGGAGCTTCGGCCTAGGGTGCTACCAATATGCCGATGACACCCAGCTCCTACTGAAACTGGAGCCTGGCGCAACTTCGGTGCCCGAAAACTTCACTCGAGGCCTAGAAGCAGTGACAAAACGGCTCCGCGCCCACAAACTTAAAATAAACCCATCAAAGACGGAGATCTTATGGCCGGGCCGCCCAGAACCACCTTTCTCGCTGCCCCCCTTTGAAGGGGAACCGCTGATTCCGTCCCCCTCAGTAAAAAGCCTTGGTGTTGTCCTGGACTCCAAATTGTTGATGGAGGCCCAGGTTGCCTCCACGAGCAAAAGGGCCTTCTCCCACCTGCGCCAAGCGAGACAATTGCCGCCCTATCTTCCGACGGAAGCGCGAGCTACAGCAATCCATGCCACGGTTACATCAAGGCTGGATTACTGTAACACTTTGTATGTAGGTCTACTCCCGGTCACTAACCCGCAGGCTCAGATTGTGCAGAAACGCGGCCGCCAGGCTTCTCACAGGAACATCGATGAGATGCCACATTACACCATCTCTGCAGCACCTGCACTGGCTACCCGTTGAGTACAGAGCCTTACACAAGACCTTGACCTTGGCTTTCAAAGCCCTACGGGGCCGGGCCCAACATACCTAAAAGACCGCTTGCTGATGCCTGCTTGCTCAAGGACCCCGCGGCCAGCAAACAAGAACCTTCTTCACGTACCAGGCTTGAAAGAGGCCCACCTGGAGACCACGAGACGGAGATCGTTCTCCGTTGTGGCCCCGTTCTTTGGAACTCGATGCCACCGGACCAGAGAGCCTCCCTCGACCTGCCCCAGTTCCTGACCGCTCTGAAGACCTGGCTATTTAGGGAAGCCCATGGTTAATGCAGAACCAGGAACTCAAAGACCGAGCCTGGCCCCTGCATTTAACCACTGAATATTTTAATCTAGTTTTAAATACTCTATTTTAATTGTGGAATTTGTTGTGTGTAAGTCGCCCGGAGCACTAACGTGGAGGGCGACTCAGAAATAATAAAGTCAGTCAGTCAGTCAGTCAGAAAAAGAAAAAATGACGGAATGAAAGAGGTAGCCGAGAAGGAAAGAAAAAAGGGAAGGAAAGAGGGAGCAAAGGGAGGAGGGAAGGGAGAGAAAGAGGGAGGGAAGGAAAGAGAGACAGAAGGAAGGATGGAAGCAATAAATGGAGGAAGGAAGGAAAGAGTTAGAGAAGGAAGAAATCAGAGAAAGAAGATAAAGAAAGGGGGAAGGAAGCAGGGACAGTCTAAGGTAATTTTATATGGTAAGCAAACATTATTTTGGCGCCCCCCCCCCAAACATTATTTTGGGGGCCCCCCATGTAAAACAAATATACAATTATAATATCACAATACCATTAGTAGTATTATATTGTATCAATGTATATACAATATATTATAGTACATACTCATACTATGTTATATCATAATTACATTATACTACATTACAATATAATTATATTATAATATAATATAACATTCTATTATATTATTATTAATATAAAGTAGTAAATAAAATTATCCTCTACTAAATATTTTCATGACTCCTGTAACACTCAAATAACCCAAAATAAAGTAAAATAAAATATTATATATTACTATTTGGCTGCGCAGTTGCGCCTGTCTCTCCTTGATGCTCCCGGCCGGCGGGTGAGCGGGGGGAGGTGGGCGGATGTGGTACGGTTCACACGTGATTGGGCCTGGCGAGGGAGTTCGCCTCAGCGCGCGGCGGCTACTTCCGGTGGCGGCTGTCAGGAGGCAATACGTCGCCAATACCCCTTTGGCTCCGCTCCCCTCTCCTTTGTCTCCGCCCCCTGCCTGCCCAATTGGGTCACCGTATTCTGTGGCAGGGCGGAGACAAAGGGAGAGGGGAAGCACTCCCTGCCTGCCCGATAGGGAGTGCTTTGCTTACAGGCTTCTGCGCACAGGAGCTACTGGGCATGCGCGGAGGTTTCTGCGCATGCGCAGTTGCTCCTGCGCTCAACTTCAGCTCCAGAGCAACTGCACCTGCGCAAAAACCTCCGCGCATGCCCAGAAGCGGCGTCGGAGCGCACAAGGCCGGGGCTCAAACGCAAGCAGCCGCGGCGCTGCCTGAGGAGCATTGGCAGGGCCAGGACGCTATCGAGCGCCAGCGGGCGGGGGAATTCGCCCCTTCCCAGATGGCGCCTCATGCAGCCGTTTCCTTGGCCTACCTGTAGGACCACCCCTGGAAGGAAGAAAAGAGGAAGGAAGAACATACAGTTGAAAGGAAAGAAAAATGAAAGGCATCAAAGAGGTACAGAAGGAAGGAAGGTGAACAGAGAGGAAGGAAGGAGAGAAGAAAGGAGGGAGGGAAAAAGGGAAGGAATGCAAGAGGGAAAGCGGGAGAAAGGCCAGAGAGAAAGAGGGAGGGAAAGAAGGAAAGAGGGAAGGAAGGAAGGAAGTTCCACAGGAAGGAAGAAGAGAAAGTACACAGGACAGAAAAAGGTAAGAAAAGGTAATAAAGGAAGGTCAACCTGGTGAGGGGAGGAGAAAAAGGAAGGAAAGAAAGAGAGGGAGGGAACGGAGGGAGGGAAAGAAAGGGGAGGACTGATTGAGAAAAGGAATGAATGGGAGGAAGGAGGGAAAGGAAAGACGGAAGGAAGGAGGAAAGAGAGAAGGAAAAAGCTGAAGGATGAGGGAGACAGGGAGGAGAGCAAGAACGAAAGGCAGGAAGGGATGTTGCTGTTGTTCTTTGCCACAGCAACGCGTGGCCGGGTACAGCTAGTTATTATTATTATTGAAGCATCTATGACTAAATGCAGCCTGTTGTACTTTGGCCATATCACGAGAAGACAGAGCACACAAGAAAAGGTAAATGCTCACCAAGCAGGGGCGGTCCTACCCATACGCGGGTTAAGCGGCTGCGTAGGGTACCACCTGGGAGGGGCACTACCGCGCCGGCCCGCCACCAGCGCCCCGCCCCGCCCGCCCCGCCCGTGCTGGCGCGCCACGCATGCGCGGAGATTTTTGCGTATGCCCAGATGCTCCAGGCTTCTGCACATGCGCGAATCTCCATGCATGCGCACTGGCCTCCGAGCACGCCTCCAGCTTTAGAGCCAGTGCGCATGCATGGAGATCGAGCATGCGCACTGGCTCCAAAGCTGGAGGCGCGCTCGGGAGCCAGTGCGCATGCGTGGAGATTCGCGCATGCGCACTCGCTCCAAAGCTGGAGGTGCGCTCGGGAGCCAGTGCGCATGCGCGGAGATTCGTGCATGTGCACTGGCTCCAAAGCTGGAGGTGCGCTTGGGAGCCAGTGCGCATGCGCGGAGATTCGCGCATGTGCACTGGCTCCAAAGCTGGAGGTGCGCTCGGGAGCCAGTGCGCATGCGCGGAGATTCGTGCATGTGCAGTGGCTCCAAAGCTGGAGGTGCGCTCGGGAGCCAGTGCGCATGCGTGGAAATTCGTGCATGTGCACTGGCTCCAAAGCTGGAGGTGCACTCGGGAGCCAGTGCGCATGCGCGGAGATTCGTGCATGTGCACTGGATCCAAAGCTGGAGGTGCGCTTGGGAGCCACGGGGGGGGGCGCGCCAAAATAATATTCGCTTACCCCCCCGGGATAGGTAGGACCACCCCTGTCACCAAGATAGATGGTGGCAGAAAGGGGGGGGGAACCACGTCCGAAATGGGGAGAATCACTCAAGCTAACCACTGCCTTAAGTTTGCAAGACCTCAGCAGGACTGTGAGCGACCTCTCGTTCGTAGAGTTGCCACAAGTCAAAGCCAACTTGACGATAACATATGCACACCATGCTCATGGAGGCACACCCCCCACCCCCAGATTAATTAGCAAAAGGGTTGTTCGTATTCGCGGTCGGAAGAGGTTGCAATATAGATACGGTTCTGGATGTTCCTAGGAAGCTATCAAGTGCGCCCGCAGTGGAAACAAGGCCACTGCCATTTTCCGTACGGCACGACAGAAACCATCTGGTCGGACTATTTTTTTTCTCTCTCCTTCCTATATACACGGCTGATTTATTACCTCCTGGTTTGTTATCTTGCTTTTGAAATCCGACTGTCTCAAAGCACCGTTTGGCACTGTTTGCTCTTATAATAATGTCCTAACGAACTAACCTTTGCTTTTTCAATCGTTTCGCCCGGGTCTTTAATTTCCTCCTGTTTGTGGGGCAAATAGATTGTAATGGTTTTCTTATAACTCATTTACGGCGCAGCAAGCGAGCGAGAGAGAGAGAGAGAGAGATAAGAGTGTTGGGTTTACTGTTCACATTAAGTGCGGTTCAAGAGGTTCGCGAAACCGGACTCAGCCATCAGCGGGAACCCGGGTGAATTGGGCTCGAATTTATTTTTAATTTCAGGCAGGCCGTATCAAACACAGGTTGCACTTCTAACCCAGGTTTACATCACCTTGCCTTAACCATATTTTTTTATTTATTTATTTATTATTCGGGTTTCTATGCCTTCGACTCCCTGAGGCTCGCGGCGGCTCACAGGAACCGAAGGTGCAACTACACACAAGCAATGCGATAAAACCTCTAAGACAATTAAACAGTTAAAACAGCAAAATACAAAACCCCCAGGTACAGTTCAGAAACTAGATAGCGTGACACCCCAGGACAGCGGCTAAAGCGGAACATGGGCAGGACCTACTCACCGAAGGCCTGCTTAAACAAATAAGTTTTGCAGGCGCGTCTAAACGGGAGCAGGTCCTTTATAGCCCGCGTTCCAGCCGGGAGGGCGTTCCACAGCGTAGGAGCTATAACGGAGAACGCCCTCCGACGAGTAGATGTGAGTTTAGCCGATTTCGCCGAGGGTATCTCTAACAAATTAGCATCCTCGGAGCGTAGTGATCTCGGGGGACAGTGTGGGGTGAGTCGGTCCCTCAAGTACGCTGGCCCCAGGCCATGCAAGGCCTTAAAGGTAAGAACCAACACCTTGAAGGAGATCCGGTGCTCGATTGGGAGCCAGTGCAGATCCTGCAAAACAGGTGTGATGTGGCGGCCTGCTGGGGTTCCAGACAGGAGCCGGGCGGCAGTGTTCTGCACCAGCTTGAGCTTCCGGGTCGCCGACAAAGGAAGGCCAACGTAAAGCGCGTTACAGTAATCCAGCCTTGAGATGACCGTAGCTTGGATCACCGTGGCCAGGTCATTCCGGGAGATATAGGGGGCCAGCCTCCGAGCCTGTCGCAGATGAAAAAAGCAACCTTGCTGACCGCGGAGACCTGGGCCTCCATGGTCAGCTGGGAGTCCAGATGGACCCCCAGGCTCTTAACGGAAGGCGATGGGCATAGCGCCACACCGTCCAGGGTCGGAAGCTGGACATCTACACCACCCGAGCGGCCCGACCACAAGATCTCCGTCTTCGCCGGATTCACCCTCAACCTACTGGCTCGCAGCCATCCAGTAACGGCCTCGAGGCAGTGTTGGAAATTATCAGGGACGGATCCCGGCCTGTCCTCCATCCTCAGAATGAGCTGGGTGTCGTCAGCATACTGGTGGCACTCCAGCCCATAACTCCGCACCAGGTGTGCAAGCGGCTGCATGTAGATGTTAAATAACAGAGGGGAGAGAATGGCCCCCTGGGGGACCCCACAGAGTAGTGGGGAGCCCTCGGAGACCACCTCGCCCCTCCTCACACGCTGAGACTGCTGGTGGAGGAAGGAGGTCAGCCATTTAAGGGCTGTCCCCCTCACTCCAGCCACGGCCAGGCGGTGGATCAGTAGATTGTGGTCGACCGTGTCAAACGCTGCCGTGAGGTCCAATAACACGAGTAGCGCAGACCCGCCTTGGTCGAGCTGGCAGCGGAGTTGATCTGTGATGGAGACCAGGACCGTCTCCGTCCCGTGCCCTTCTCACTCCAAAGGGGACTCAGAGCGGCTTACAGGTAAAATGCAAATACAATCTATATATATAAAATCCTCCATGTCATGGGCCCTGCCTTATAAACAAAGAAACCACACAAGGCAGAAACACGAAAACAGCCCACATACCCAGAAAACCCTATGAGGTATGCTTACCAAGACACCCCCCCCCCCAACCCAAAAAAGAGCCAATGGCCACAAATCCAAAAAAACATTATGGACTACAACTCCCATGATCCCCCACACCACCTCCCTCTGGCAGTTTACAGCGTCGGAATGTTAGTGGAGCTGACCAATTAGAGGCATTATGCAAATTCTCCCTCAGTTAGAATGTAGGCTGGGAGCCCCCCCACCCCTCTGGCAGTTTAGAGAGTCGGAATGTTGGTGGTGGTAGGGAAAGGTAGGAAAAGGAATGGAGGGACTGAGACAAGGGGAGCAAGGACTGAGACAGAAAGGGGAGGAATGGCAGGAAGGAGGGAAAGGAAAGAAGGGAGGGAGGGAAGGAAGGAAGGGAGAAGAAAGTAAAAAAGGATAGAAGAAAGAATGGATGGAAGGAAGGGGGGAGAAGAAAGAAAGGGAAGGATAGAGGGAAAAATGGATGGAAGGAAGGAGGGGAGAAAAAAGGAAGGAAAGATGAAGGATAGCAGGAAGGAGGGGAGGGGAAAGGAAGGAAAGGATAGAAGGATGGAGTGAAGGAAGGAAGGAAGGAGGGGAGAAGAAAGGAAGGAAAAAGGAAGGATAGCAGGAAGGACAGGAGGGGAAAGGAAGGAAAGGATAGAAGGATGGAGTGAAGGAAGGAAGGAAGGAGGGGAGAAGAAAGGAAGGAAAAGGAAGGATAGCAGGAAGGACAGGAGGGGAAAGGAAGGAAAGGATAGAAGGATGGAGTGAAGGAAGGAAGGAAGGAAGGAGGGGAGAAGAAAGGAAGCAAAAAGGAAGGATAGCAGGAAGGAGGGGAGGGGAAAGGAAGGAAAGGATAGAAGGAAGGAAGGAAGGAAGGAAGGAAGGAGGGGGAGGAAAGGAAGGAAAGATGAAGGATAGCAGGAAGGAGGGGAGGGGAAAGGAAGGAAAGGGTAGAAGGATGGAGTGAAGGAAGGAAGGAAGGAAGGGAGAAGAAAGGAAGGAAAAAGGAAGAATAGCAGGAAGGACAGGAGGGGAAAGGAAGGAAAGGATAGAAGGATGGAGTGAAGGAAGGAAGGAAGGAGGGGAGAAGAATGGAAGGAAAAAGGAAGGATAGCAGGAAGGACAGGAGGGGAAAGGAAGGAAAGGATAGAAGGATGGAGTGAAGGAAGGAAGGAAGGAGGGGAGAAGAAAGGAAGGAAAAGGAAGGATAGCAGGAAGGACAGGAGGGGAAAGGAAGGAAAGGATAGAAGGATGGAGTGAAGGAAGAAAGGAAAGAGGGGAGAAGAAAGGAAGGAAAAAGGAAGGATAGCAGGAAGGACAGGAGGGGAAAGGAAGGAAAGGGTAGAAGGATGGCGTTAAGGAAGGAAGTAAAGAGGGGAGAAGAAAGGAAGGAAAAAGGAAGGATAGCAGGAAGGAGGGGAGGGAAAAGGAAGGAAAGGATAGAAGGAAGGAGTGAAGGATGGAAGGAAAGAGGGGAGAAGAAAGGAACACAGAAACACATACACACACACACATATACATTCACAGAAATATACAAATATACACATACATAAATACATAAACACACCTGTACTTACACACACCAACAAATATACATGCACAAACATATACAAACACACATACACATAAGTACACACATATACATGCACATACATATACACATATACATAACTACACACATAGTCCCCAATTTTAAAAAAATCCCACAGCAACGCGTGGCCGGGTCAGCTAGTCTATATATATAAAAAGAGATATGTCGTGGTGAGGGGCTTATAGACAGCAAAACCACATTACGCAGAAACACCAAATTAGGGCCACTACCCCCCACGGAACACGGTATGTTTAACACTGGGAACATTTAAAAAATTACACAATGGTAAAAAAACACAAAATACCATTGGAATCAACATTGGCATCAATACTCCATATGCCCACATGTGAACACTGGTGGAGTTACATCAAAATATACGTTGACATCTGGGAGTTGAAGTTATTCGGATTTAAAGTTCGTATACAAACAAAGAGCATTCTCCGCCACACCAACGATACAATTGGACCAAACTTCCCACACAGAACCACCATGAACAAAACAGACTGTGTTTTCTGGTGCTCTTTCGCAACACTTCTGACACCCCCTCATGACCCCCAGGTTGAGAAATGCTGCATGCTCACCAGACTACACCACAGCCACATGTCTACATCAACACTCACCAACGATTCACAAGAAATACTGTTTAGCCACAACCATTATGAAATCACACTTATTACATACCACTTTCTCAGGACTTCACTTTTGAGACCACCACAGTCAGCCACAGCAACGCGTGGCCGGGTACAGCTAGTATATTATATTATTGCCATAGCACAATATTAATATTATATATTACATTGTACTATAACATTATACTGTAATATTATTAGTAATCGGGCCGGTTCGCCATTAGCGGACTACGCAGGCGCGTAGGGCAACGTCACCCGGGAGGGGCGTCGCCACCTGGGAGGGGCGTTGCCGTGCCAGCTCCGCCCCGCCTCGCCGCCCGCGCTGCGCGCTGCCCCGCCCCCCGCCACAGCCGACCAGGCCTCCACAGCCGGCCCCGCGGCCTGCGCCGCGCCGCCGCACCAGCCGGGCCTTTGTTAGGTGGCCCCGCCACCCGGGGCTCTCCGGCCGCGCCTCCGCATGCGCGGAAGTGCGGCTCCGCAGCTCCGTGCATGCGCACTGGCTTCAGAGCGCACCTCCCGCTTTGAGTCAGTGCGTGTGTGCGCAATTTTGCGCATGCGCACTGGGCTACAAAGCGAGAGGCTTGCTCTGAGTCAGTGCGCGTGCGCACAGATTAGCGCATGCGCACTGGGCTCCTCGAGAGCAACTGGGGGCGCAAATTTTTTCACGTACCCCGGGAACAGGTACAGTAGGTCCGCCCCTGTTAGTAATATTACATGTAATATAAATATATATAATTATAATATCATATTATTATTATTATTAGTATTATAATATAATATAATATATTATAATATAATATAATATTATATTATATTATATTATATTATATTATATTATATTATATTATATTATATTATATTATATTATATTATATTATATTATATTATATTATATTATATTAGTATTCTCCCTGAAAGCCAATGCGGCTTCAGAGCTAACAGGAGCACCACAGATATGGTTTTTGCCCTTAGACAACTGCAAGAGAAATGTAGAGAGCAGAACAAAGGACTCTATGGAACATTTGTCGACCTCACCAAAGCCTTCGACGGTCAAGTCAGATATGGCGATGCTCTCTCAGAGCCCTTTCTAATGACTAACGGAGTGAAACAAGGTTGTGTTCTTGCACCAACCCTATTTACAATCTTCTTCAGCATGATGCTCCAAAGAGCTACGGCAGACCTCGAAGAAGAAGATGGCATATATATACGCTATGTTACTGATGGTAGCTTGTTCAACTTAACCCGTCGGAGGGCTCGCACTAAGACTCTAAACTATCTAGTCCGTGAGCTGCTTTTTGCCGACGATGCTGCCCTTGTCGCCCATTCAGAAGCAGCTCTGCAGCGCCTCACATCCTGCTTTGCAGCAGCTGCGGAGCTATTTGGGTTGGAAGTCAGCCTGAAGAAAATGCAAGTCCTCTACCAACCCGCACCACAGGAAGAACACCATCATCCCCAAGTCAGCATAGGCACATCTGTGCTAAAGTCCGTTCAGCAGTTCACCTCCCTGGGAAGCATAATCTCTTCAGACACCAACATTGATATAAGATAGATCACAGATTAGCAAAGGCATAGAGTGCATTCGGAAGGCTTCACAAAAGAGTCTGGAGCAACAAGCACCTGAGGCAAAGCACCAAAATCAGTGTATACAGAGCTATCGTACTGTCTATTCTCCTCTATGGGTCTGAAACATGGGTCACCTATCGCCAAGACCTACGACTCCTCGAACGCTTTCATCAGTCTTCGCACAATCCTAAATGTACACTGGACCGACTATGTGGTGAATGTCGCTGTCCTTGAGCAAGCAGGGATCACCAGCATTGAAGCCATGCTATTGAGAACACAGCTGCGCTGGGCAGGGCCCGTATCTAGGATGGAGGACCACCGCCTCCATCCACCACCTCGCAGAAATGGCCCCGCCCCCCGACACCCTTCTCCCCAGGCTGGTCAGAATTGTCAGGCGGGCCGCATCCGGCCCGTGGGCCATAAGATGCCCAGGTCTGGTCTAGCTGCAGCTATGATCTTATCGACAGCCCCTACGCCCAGCATTTGTTCTTCTCATTAATGATTTTAGCTGGTAGGACAACACACGTCCTTGAACATACGTGTCCCAAGTTTTCATCTTTCATATGTGTCCAAGTTTTCATCTGTAAGGATGTAATTAGCTCACTTTAAAAGAGGAAGGGAGGAATCGTTGCCTTTGCCCCGAGACCCAGAGTTCCTCGTAGCAACGAAACCAAATGAATGCGCCCTCGGCTTCATTTTGGGCCCGATAATTGACGTGCGGCCCGTTCCATCAATGTCTCCTGCTCGGATTCGGTGGCATCCTTCCCTCCCAGCGCTTTGATGGCAAAATGGATGAGGAATCAAATTATGGCTGGGAGAAGGGAATTAAAACCATCCTTCATTTGCAAAGCCTCCGGATTGCCTCCTCGCGCTCCACCTTTGGGACTTGAACACCCATTCGCTCTTTTACAAGCGCCGCAATGGCACGCTACAGATTACGGAGGCAATTTCCCTCTAATCTGCTCTGGAGCTGAGAAACGATTACGAGGGGGAGAGGGGGAAAGATTAAAAACAAGGAGAACAACAACAGCAACAACAAAAAGTTCAAGGGGGCTGGCTGCGTTCAGGAAAGAAACACCCCACACTCCCCAAAAAGCAATTAAAAAGCCTAATACAGGGGTCGGGGACCATGAAAGCAAAATATTTGGAAATGTATTTCAGTGAGAGCCATCTATTATATAAATGGGTTCACGTCATGTGATGTATACCTCAAACAAAGAAACCATACAACGCAGAAACACAATATTTGCCAACAGAAATAGGCCTCAAGCAAGGTACGTTTGTAGCAAAGAAACTTCCCCCAAAACCTAAAAGGCCCCCAAAACAACGAGTAAAAATAAAACTACATTTACCAGCATCCTCCGGGGCAGCCAAAGACTCACCCAGCCTCTACATTCTGAACAACATGATTGGCTGCCAATAAGGGCGGATTTGCATAACTGCTGCACTGGCCAGCCAACATGAAAATTCCGATCCATAATAAACTGCCAAAACAGAATAAGGAAAAGGCCTGAGCCAATCCCCAACACAAACACCCAAATCACTTCCAACCGAAAATTTACACCCAAAAAAAAATCACAGACCACGCCCAAAATTGACAGCAAGGCTTCATTAACTTGATTTCCCTAACTAGCCCTCACTTACTGGGAAGCTGTTTATGCTCTAAATTGACAGTAAGACTTCATTAACTTGATTTCCCTAACTAGCCCTCACTTAGCCAGACTACTAACTAGCCAGACTACTAACTGGAGCTACATACAGGGAACATAGCACCCCCCTGCCAGGCATGTAGCCAGGGGGGGCTAGGGGGGCTTCAGCCCCGAAATTCTCAGGGTGGTCCACGAAAAGGCCTTACTGGTACATTATTTAAACTGTTATGTTTATTCATATCATGATCTGATCACCATGCTCATTATATCCCACATTAATGGGGTTATTGGGATAACAATACAAAAGGTTTGCTAGGGTAGACCCTCTTCCACCCAGTTTCAGCCCCCCCAACCCCGAATCAAAATCCTGGCTACGGCCCTGGTTTCCAAGAAACAAATTGAGCCTCTCCGCTTGGAAATGTAATTTTTAAAACTATTTTACTGGATTTTTCGAGAGTTGCCTCCCCCCTTCCCCCTCCCCCAAGAAACTGTTTATAACAGCTTCATGACATCCATAGTTATCTGGAAGCAAGTTTCACTCAGGGTGAACTTTCACAAGGGTCTGGAGAACAAGCCCTATGAGGAGCGGCTTGAAGAGCTGGGCATGTTTAGCCTGAAGAAGAGAAGGATGAGATAAGACATGGTAGCCATGTATAAGTATGTGAGAGGAAGTCATATATATGCTGTGTTTATCGAAACAGGCCCAGGTTTCATACTGAGTGTATAAATACATTTAGAGACATATTAACTATATGTATTACTGTGTTAGAGTGTCATTTTGTGTCATTTTGGTTGGTGGTGTGACCCAGGATTTTGTAAATGTAAAAGGTGTGCCACGGCTCAAAAAAACGTTGAAAAGCACTGGATTAAATGCCTGGCGGAACAGGGTGGTCTTACAGGCCCTCCTGAAGGCCTGCAACTCCGTTATTGCTTGTGCCTCTTCCGGGAGGGCGTTCCAAAGGGTAGGCGCTACTACAGAAAAAGTTCGCTGCCAAGTCGAGGACAATCGGCAAATCTTGAGTGATGGAACCTCCAATAGGTTTTGGTCCACGGGCCGTAGTGGTCTCCGGGGAACGTGCAGGGAGAGGCGGTCCTTCAGGTACACTGGCCCCAGACCATGCAAGGCCTTCAAGGTTAGCACCAGCACTTTGAAGGCAATCCGGTACTCGATGGGGAGCCAGTGCAAACGCTGTAGGACTGGTGTGATGTGGCATGTTAGTGTCACTCCAGCTAGCATTCGCGCCACAGCGTTTTGCACCATCTTCAGTTTCCGGATTACCGACAAAGGAAGGCCAATGTAAAGGGCATCACAGTAGTCCAGTCTCAAGATGACCGTGGCCTGGATGACCGTAGCCAGGTCATCACCGGAAAGGTAGGGCGCCAAGCGCCTCATCTGGCGCAGATGGAAAAACGCTGCTCTGCTCACGGTGGAGACCTGAGTGTTCATCATCAGCAGAGGGTCCAGTTGGACACCCAGGCTTTTAACCAGCGGCAACAGACTAACCACCTCACCGTCCATTACTGGCAGCCAGAGCTCGCCCCCCGTCCCCCCGGATGACCCAGCCACAGGACCTCGGTCTTCGACGGGTTCACCTCCAACCTGCTGGCCCGTAGCCACCCAGTCACGGCTTCCAGGCACTGATGGAAATAATCGGGTACAGAGTCCGGCCGGCCTTCCATCCTCAGCACCAGCTGGGTGTCATCAGCGTACTGATGGCACTCTAGACCAAAACCACGCACCAGTTGGGCAAGTGGATGCATATAGGTGTTAAATAATAGAGGATAGCCCCTTGGGGGACCCCGCAGTTTATTTATTTATTTATTATTTATTATTTAGCATTTGTCTGTGTCCCCCCCCCCCCCAAACGGCTCGGGGCGACTTACAACAGTTCGTGAAATACAATTGTCAGATAACTCATAATAACTCACAGTAATACCATTAAGATGGAATTACAATTAGAACAGTTGAAGCAACAAATGGAGTCGCAGTGGGCTGACAGCCAGGCGGTGGGAGCTGCAGTCTAGCTAACTCCGAAGGCTTGTTGGAACAGCAATGTCTTAACTGCTCTCCTGAACGGGAGGAGGCCCTGGGTGGCACGGATGCCGGCGGGCAGTGCGTTCCACAGGGTTGGGGCTGCAACAGAGAAAGCCCGCCGGCGGGTTGCGGACAGATGGTAGGTCCTCACATTTGGGATGACCAGGAGGTTTAGCTCTTCGGAGCGCAGTGATCTGGTGGGATGGTATGGGACAAGGCGGTCCCGCAGGTACACTGGCCCCAGACCATGTAAGGCCTTAAAAGTCAGGACTAACACTTTGAAGGCAATCCGGCATTCAATTGGGAGCCAGTGCAGTTCGCGCAGGATTGGCGTGATGTGGTGGCCAATCGGGACCCCTGCCAGGAGTCGCGCTGCAGCGTTCTGCACCAGCTTGAGTCTCCGGATTACCAACAGAGGAAGGCCAATGTAAAGAGCGTTACAGTAGTCCAGCCTCGAGATGACTGTGGCTTGGATCACTGTGGCTAAGTCGCGCCCGGGACAAATAGGGGGCCAGCTTCCTCGCCTGGCGAAGATGGAAAAATGCTACCCTGCTGACGCTGGAGACGTGGGCCTCCATCGACAACAGGGGGTCCAAGGTTACTCCTAAGCTCTTAACAGAGGGCGACGGACATAATGTCACGCCGTCCAGGGTTGGAAGCTGAACATCCCTACAGCCCGGAGGACCCAGCCACAGGATCTCCGTCTTTGCCGGATTCACCTTCAACCTACTGGCTCGCAGCCATCCAGTGACGGCCTCAAGGCAACGATGGAAATTATCGGGTACGGATTCGAGGCTGCCCTCCATCTTCAAGATAAGCTGGGTGTCATCAGCGTACTGATGGCACACCAGCCCAAAACTACGCACCAGCTGGGCAAGTGGTCGATATAGATGTTAAATAAGAGGGGAGAGAATAGCCCCCTGAGGAACCCCGCAAAGAAGCGGGGAACCCCCGGAGACATCCTTGCCCCTCCTCACTCGTTGTAGCCGTGGTGGCCAATCGGGACCCCCGCCAGGAGTCGCGCTGCGGCGTTCTGCACCAGCTTGAGTCTCCGGATTACCGACAGAGGAAGGCCAATGTAAAGAGCGTTACAGTAGTCCAGCCTCGAGATGACCGTGGCTTGGACCACTGTGGGACAAATAGGGGGCCAGCTTCCTCGCCTGGCGAAGATGGAAAAATGCTACCCTGCTGACGCTGGAGACGTGGGCCTCCATCGACAACAGGGGGTCCAGTTAAGGGGGACCCTTTCCGAGACCACCCCTCCCCTCTCCATCCGTTGTCCCCGATCTTGGAGAAAGGAGGCCAGCCATTCATAAACTTTTTATTGTTTTTGTTTCGTCTTGAAGGACGGTGGGTAAGCATGCTATAGGGAGGGAAATGTATGGCAGTGCTCCCTCCCGGAACGGGGCCGTTAAGATGAGGGGTGGCGGTGGCGGGCGAGAGTTGGGACTTGTATACAAAGCAAATCACTTCATCCGCCAGCTTGCTGAAGTTCCTCATGCCCAGAGCCCATCAAGGAAGCCATTTAGTTCCTGATTTGCAAGGGAGAGATCCCTCCGTCCTGCGGTGTTAATGTCTTTCCGGTGGGGGGTCGATTGCCAAATTCCAAACTCATCAACACCATCTTTTATTAATAAACCCTCAAAAGGGGGGCTTGGGGGGCCGAAGTTATTGCGGAAGGCGCGGAAAGCGCGGCGGTGTCATCCGTTATCGAGATTGCGAAAAGGGTGGGATGGGGAAATAAAACAAAACCAAAAAAAAAAAGTACGGAGGGCTGATAAACAAAATGTTTCATGTGTTACATTTCCTCGCCTTCTCGCTGTTTAAAACAGTGGGGGGCCGGAAGGAGATGCTGGCAAAGATTTGTGGTTGGAGGGGGAAATGGCGTTTGGCTGGAGATTCACCCCACACCCACCCAACGTCTGATTTGTTGCAAGAGACATAGCGCGCACTCTCTCTCTCTTTTCTTTTCTTTCTCCCGCTTCTCTCCCCAGTGGACTTCAGCATCCAGTGGCTTGCCTGGATTCACCTGGACTCAGTTCAAACAACGAGAGGGATATGTTTACTAGGCATGGTTTAGAACCCAAAAATAGCAAATCGAAAATCTAATGGGGGGGGTTTTTTTGGGATTAGTAATAGAAAGACTTACAAAAAAAATTTCCAAAATTTCTAAAATGTAACTTAATTACTAACGAAATTCGTTAGTAGTTCGTATGCCAGCGCATGCGCATTCCAGATGGTTTTGGCCTACAACTCCCAGAAATCCTAACAGCTGGTAAATTGGCTGGGATTTCTGGGAGTTGTAGGCCAAAACTTGAATAAATCACACTGAATTCTAGATGGGACTCTCCAAATAGGAAGGAGGGAGGGAAGGAGGGAGGGAGGGGTATTCTATTCTTGGAAGCAGCAAAAGAAAAGGAGGAGGAGCCCCTCCTGGCTCCTGCTGCCTCTCTCTCACCCCGATCCCGAGGGAGCGAGGGCCCAAGTTTGCCCAGGCTGGTCATATACCTACATTCCATGCACATGCAATAATACAGCAGTAATAACAATTATTATTATTTTATTATTTATTGAGGCTTCTACGTCGCCGACTCCCAGGGCATCGCGGCGGCTCACAGGAGCCGATGGCACAACGCCAAGGGTTAAAACATAAAACAGTTAAAACATAATTATACAATGGGTATAAGAAGAGGTAAAATTCAAACCGAAGTATTCTGACTGGTCCCTGCCTCATGTGGTGCAAACGGGCTCTTCTCTGTGAGCCCGGGAAAGCCAGCGTTTTCTGCTTGGGTGCACACACATACATATTCTTTGGGGGATTTGCTGCAGAATCTTCTCTATGAGCCCGGATTCTGCAGCAAATCCCCCCCAAGAATATGTATGTGTGTGCTCCCAAGCAGCAACGCTAATTTCCCGGGCTAATAGAGAAGAGCCCGTTTGCACCGCATGAGGAGAGACCAGTCAGAATACTTCGGTTTGATTTTTACCTCTTGTTATTGTTATTACTGCTGTATTATTGCATGTACATGGAATGTAGGCATATGACCAGTTGGATTACTTATAATATTAGGCACTTACAGTAGCATTCATTCTATTATACATTAGGTTGGTTTCTCACCCCAATACTCTTTGATGCTTTAGATCCTGGCAGGCAGGAGAGGCAGGGAAGCCTGGAAAAATGTAAACAGAGAGGTTTACTCAGAAGTAAATCCACAAAGGAGGGCCCTTCATCCAAAGCGCCCTCCTTTGCAGATTTACTTCTGAGTAATCCTCTCTGTTTACATTTTTTTTTCGGGGCTTCCAGCCGAAAGAAGTAGCGAGTTTAGGGCTTGCCTTGCCATAATACTTATTGGCAAGGGAGGCGGGAGGGTGGTGAGAGAGAAGGAGGGTGCCCCCCCCCCCTTACGACCTAATAACGACACTTAAGAAAATCCTGGCCCCCGAAGTTCGAAAAAGAAAGTCCACTTCCTGGTTGGCGTTCCAGGTGCGGAAATACTCAAAAGTAGCATTTTTTATGAATTTCTTACGAAAGGAATCATTTTCATAACTTTTTTCTCATGCCTAATGTTTACCATCTACGACAGTGGTTCCCAAACTTTTTTGGCCTACCGCCCCCTTTTCAGAAAAATATTTACTCACCGCCCCCCTAGAAATTAATTTTTTTAAAATTTAACAGCAATCTGTATACCTTTATAAAGCGGAATGTCTGTATGTGTGCGGAGGGCGGGAGGGCGGATATGTGGCAGCCACTTTCACAGGCCACAGCGACCAGCGCAGGTGATGGACCTGCACCAAACTTGGTACACATAACCCCCCTAACCCCCTTTATGTCCTGGTGCGGTTCGGGGGACATGACCCACGGATTATGGGATTTGTAGTACTTTCAAACACTTTTGTTCCCACAGACCACTGAGGCAACCAAAAACGACCAATACAGACCACACTTAGCACACACAGCCCCCATCACCCACTCTATGTCCTGGTGCAGTTCGGAGGAGGGTGGACCATGGATGATGGGACTTGAAGTACCTCTACTCACCTCCCAAGTCTGCTGCAACCCTCATCCAATCACTGATTGAGACCAAACTTGGCATACATAACCCCCATGACTGCCTTCACGTCCTGGTGAGGTTTGGGGGAGGACTGACAATGGATGATGGGATTTGTAGTACTTACACACCCCTCTGTTCCCAAAGACCACTGCAGCCCCCAACAAACACTGATAAAGACCACACTTGGCACACAGAGCCCCAGTGACCCACTCTACATCCTACTGAAGTTTTGAGGGGGCCAGAACATGGATGATGGGTCTTGCAGTACCTTCCCTCACTTTCCAAGACTGCTACAAACCTAATCCAATGACTGATCAACACCAAACCTGGCACACCGAGCCCTCATGACCCACTCTACAGCCTGGTGCAGTTTACTGTGAGATGGACCACGGATGATGGGACTTGAAGTACCTTCACTCACTTCCTAAAAACAATGCAACCCTCATCCATTCACCAATACAGACCAAACTTAGCACACAGAGCCCCCATGACCCAGTCTACATCCTACTACACTTTGGGGGAGGGCGGACCAGAGATGATGGGACTTGCACTACCTTCAGTAATTTTATGATACCACTGCAACTCCCAATAATGATGGATCAAGACCAAACTTGGCACACAGAGCCCCCATAACCCACTCTACATCCTGCTGCAGTTGGGAGGAGGGCAGACCATGCCCTTCTCAAATGACCCGGGCACCACCGGGTCCCCAAGCTAGTCTATTATATAAAGGAGGACCCGTCATCGAACGACTGACACAGAGAAACCTTCCAAGGCAGAGACACCAGACTTGCCAACAAAAATAGGCCTCAGGCAAGGAAGGTTTTTAGCAAAGAAACTTCCCCCCCAAAACCTAGAAGGCCCCCAAAACAATGATTAAAAAACTACATTTCCCAGCGTCCTCTGTGGCCGCCAGCGAAACCCATCGGCCAACATAGGCCCCACACAAAATGCAGGGAGGCTGAGTAACCATAGTAACGCTGGGCAGAGCCAGCCAAGGCTAGGATAGTATTTTCTCTTGGTGATGGGAGTTCTGTGTGGGAAGTTTGTGTCTTTCTGCCATTCCTGCCAGGATATCTATGTTGTGTTCATCAAAACAGGTCCAGGTTCATCAAAACAGGTCCACTGAGTGTATAAATACATTTAAAAACATATTGACTATATGTAATACTGTGTTAGAGTGTCGTTTTATATCATTTTGGTTGGTGGTGTGCCCCAGGAGTTTGTCAATGTAAAAAATGTGCTGCGGCTCAAAAAAGGTTGAAAAACAGTTATCTAGCGCAGTGTTTCCCAACCTTTTTTGAGCCACGGCACACTTTTAACATTAAAAACCGGGGCACACCACCAACCAAAATGACACAAAATTACACTCTAGCACAGTAAAGAACGGCTGGGGTTGGTGGCCTGCTGGGAGTGCCGAAGCCGGGGGCGAAGCCAGGCTGTGCCATGCCCCGCCCCTACCCCGGCTTCACCTCTCCCAGCAGCTGCTCCAGCCTTGAGGGGGCAGTGCCAAGCCAGCGGTGCCAGAGCCAGCACAATGCTGGCTTGGCACTGTCCCCTCAAGGCTGGAGCAGCTGCTGAGAGTGCCGAAGCCGGGGGAGGGGGCAGAGCCCCGCCCCCTCCCCAGCTTCAGCTCTCCTACAGGCCATGCCACGCCCCCGCCCTCCTCCCGGCTTCAGCTCTCCCACAGCTTCTCCAGCCTTGAGGGGGCAGTGCCAAGCCAGCGGTGCCAGAGCCAGCACAATGCTGGCTTGGCACTGTCCCCTCAAGGCTGGAGCAGCTGCTGAGAGTGCCGAAGCCGGGGGAGGGGGCAGAGCCCCGCCCCCTCCCCCGCTGCAGCGCTCAGACACGCCATGCCAAGCCCCGCCCCTACCCCCTGGCTTCACCTCTCCCAGCAGCTGCTCCAGCCTTGAGGGGCAGTTGCAAGCCAGCGGTGGCAGAGCCAGCACAATGCTGGCTTGGCACTGTCCCCTCAAGGCTGGAGCAGCTCCTGAGAGTGGCGAAGCCGGGGGAGGGGGCAGAGCCCCGCCCCCTCCCTCCCGGCTTCAGCTCTCCCACAGCTTCTCCAGCCTGGAGGGGGCAGTGCGAGCGAGGGGTGGGAGTCTTGGCCCCCCTCCCCAGCGCCGCTCTCCGCCATGACTCCCACCCTTCACTCGCTGAAGCCGCGCGGAGGAGCATGAGCGGTGGACGGGCTTCAGTGGGCGGGGCTCCTCCTCCACGCGGCTTCAGCGAGCGAGGGGCGAGAGTCATGGTGGGAGTCATGGCGGATTGGAGGCTGGCTGGGGAAACGGCCGAAGGAGGCGGCGCCCCGGTCCCTTCTTCTTTTTCTTCGCCACTGCCCGGCCCTTCCTCCTCCCCCAAGCAGCAGGAGTTCGGCAGGAGGGGGGAGGAAGGGGGGCAGAGAGCTTTTCTCGCGGCACACTAGGTCTGTCACGGCACACTAGTGTGCCACGGCACACTGGTTGAGAAAGACTGTTCTAGCGGACCACTGGTGGTCCATGGACCATAGGTTGGGAACCACTGATCTATTGAAATATTTCCCCCAGGATGTGAGGTTCTGGTTGTATATGTCCTCCACTTTATTATATTTTAAGCAGACCCGGAATATTTGGAAACACTTTTTAACACACACTCCTGTGTGTTCTTTTAACTACAGCTGGTTTAATGTTGTCGCGCTGTAATTGTTTTGTTTGTTCAGAACCGCAGCCTTAATGATTTTTAATGATTGATATGTTATTCCTCTGAGCTGGTGGGAAAAGGATTTTGCCTTGAAAGAGAGCATTTATCAGTCGTGGAGATCAATAAATAATCTCCATATTAAAAAAAACATGAAGTAAACATCAAATGAAGAAGAGTTTGAAAAGAAACACGGGATGTACATTCTTAAGTATCAAGAACACCTAACGTCAGTCAGTTGAGACTCTTTCTGGCTTCGTGGAAGGGCTGATTCGAGCTCAGAAAGATAATTATTTGGGGGGGGGGGGCAGGAATAAAGCAGTGTTTCCCAACCTTTTTTGAGCCGCGGCACATTTTTTACATTTACAAAATCCTGGGGCACACCACCAACCAAAATGATATAAAACGACACTCTAACACAGTCATACATCAACATGGTTTCTGCAAAGGCAAATCATGCCTTACTAACTTGATAGAATTCTTTGAGGGTGTAAATAAACACATAGATAAAGGGGACCCAGCCGATATTGTTTACCTTGACTTTCAAAAGGCTTTTGACCAAGTCCCTCACCAAAGGCTCCTAAACAAGCTCTTCAGCCATGGAATCAGGGGACAGGTCTTGTCCTGGATGGGAACCTGGCTAAACTGTAGGAAACAAAGGGTGGTAATAAACGGACACTTCTCTGGGTGGAAAGAGGTGAGAAGTGGCGTACCCCAAGGTTCAGTTTTAGGACCGTTACTTTTTAATGTATCCATAAATGATCTGGATGTAGGAGTGAATTCTGAGGTAGCAAAGTTTGCATATGACACTAAATTGTTCAGGGTAGTTAAAAATGAAACTGATTGTAAAGAGCTCCAGAAAGATCTCTCGAAATTGAGTGAATGGGCAACAAAGTGGCAAATGCATTTTTTAAAATTTATTTATACATCAAACTTGTATACCGCCACTCCCCGCAGGCTCGGAGCGGTTTACAAAAGTTTGAGTGCCCAGTGGCAACACCAAACAACACAACGGTACAATGGACATGGGAAAACACAAGGGTGGGGAGGGGAGGGAGGGGGGGAAGAAGGCAGCAGCGATGCCTACTGGGACACCACCCCGCCATCGAAGGGAGGGCAGGCGGGAGGGCCCAGCAAGATCGCTGGCACTAAGATGCAAGCGGAGTGCAGAGACCAGCACCTCCCACGTGGGAGTCCACATTTGGGGTCTCGATCCGTTTGCACGGTGTCCTCAACAGCTTTCGTGCGAGGCTGGCAGGTCCTTTGGAGCTGCGACTGCTTATAGCAGGAGCTCCAGAACGTCCTGGTTAAGAACGTCTTCCGGGGTCTTGCCACTCTCGCCGTTGAACGTCCATCTACTGGAGACCCAGCACAGGTGTTAGCTCTATGGTCCCGGTTTTTCTGGACCCTCCGGCAAGGGGGTGGGTCTGTTCTCCGGTCCGGAGTGCGGGAGCTGGAGTACTCGCCTTCCTTCCGCTTCCGGCGTCGCCTCCTCCTCTTCTGGGGGCCACGCTTCCCCCTGACTGGGTCGTTCTTGAAGGTAGAGTCCTCCAAAGGCGGGACTTCCGGGGCTTCAGGCGGATTACTCCTTCCGGGTACTGCTAAACCTAGTGTAAAGTCATGCACATCGGGGCAAAGAACCCCAACTACACCTACCAATTGATGGGGTCAAAGCTTTCCGAGACAAACCAGGAAAGGGATCTTGGGGTCTTGGTGGACAGCTCAATGAAGATGTCAACCCAGTGCGCAGCAGCAGTGAAAAAAGCAAATTCTATGCTTGGCATGATCAGGAAGGGAATCGAAAATAGGTCGGCAAATGTTGTATTACCTCTCTACAAATCGATGGTAAGGCCACATTTGGAGTACTGTGTACAATTCTGGTCACCGCACCTCAAGAAGGATATAACGGAACTGGAAAAGGTACAGAAAAGGGCAACAAGAATGATCCAAGGGATGGAGCGGCTCCCTTACGAAACCAGGTTGCAACGCCTTGGTCTTTTCAGCCTTGAAAGACGGCGTTTAAGAGGTGACTTGATCGAAGTGTATAAAATCATGCATGGGATAGAAAAGGTGAATAAAGAAAAATATTTTCTCTGTCACCCAACACTAGGACTAGGGGCACTCCCTGAAGCTCCAAGGTAGGAAAGTTAGGACTAATAAAGGGAAATATTTCTTCACCCAGAGGGTCATTGGGTTATGGAACTCACTTCCAGAGGAGGTTGTGACAGCCGTCAGCCTGGACAGCTTCAAGGCAGGATTAGACAGATTCATGGATACCAAGGGAATCAGTAGCTACTGAAAAGGACATTCAAGTGCCACCTCGGAGTTGGTTGAGGTAGGCAGGATTTCCCTGGGTACTGGTTGTGGGGGGTCGGGAGCAGGTCAGGGTTTTGCCCTCCCTTCTGCTCGAGATCCCCGTCTACAACTGGTGGGCCACTGTGTGATACAGAATGCTGGACTAGATGGGCTGAGGTCCGATTCAGCATGGCTCTTCTTATGTTCTTATGTTCTTATACATATACTTAATATATTTTTAAATGTATTTATACACTCAGTGTGAAACCTGGGCCTGTTTCGATGAACTCAACATAGATATCCTGGCAGGAATGGCAGAAAGACACAAACTTCCCACACAGAACTCCCATCACCAAGAGAAAATACTATAAGAGTTTGGTGGGCATTGACCTTGAGTTTTGGAGTTGTAGTTCACCTATATCCAGAGAGCACTGTGGACTCAAACAATGTTGGATCAGGACCAACCTTAGCATGAATACTCAATATGCCCAAATGTGTACACAGATGGAGTTTGGGGAAAATAGACCTTGACATTTGGGAGTTATAGTTTCTGGGATTTATAGTTAACACACAAACAAACAGCATCCTGAACTCTTGCAACAATGGAATTGAACCAAATTTGGCAGATTGAACTCTCTTTACCAACAGAAAGTACTGAAAGGGTTTGCTTAGGAATTGACTGTGGGTTTGGAAGTTGTAGTTCACCTACACCCAGAGAGCACTGTAATATGCCCAAATGTGAACACAGATGGAGTTTAGGAAAAATAGACCTTGACATTTGGGAGTTACAGTTTCTGGGATTTATAGTTAAGACACAATCAAAGAGCATCCTGAACTCCATCAATTATGGAATGGAATCAAACTTCCCACACAGAACGCCCATAACCAAGAGAAAATACTATAAGAGTTTGGTGGGTGGGCATTGACTTTGAGTTTTGGAGTTGTAGTTCACCTATATCCAGAGAGCACTGTGGACTCAAACAATGTTGGATCAGGACCAAACTTAGCATGAATACTCAATATGCCCAAATGTGTACACAGATGGAGTTTGGGGAAAATAGACCTTGACATTTGGGAGTTATAGTTTCTGGGATTTATAGTTAACACACAAACAAAGAGCATCCTGAACTCTTGCAACAATGGAATTGAACCAAACTTGGGAGATTGAACTCTCTTTACCAACAGAAAGTACTGAAAGGGTTTGCTTGGGAATTGACTGTGGGTTTGGAAGTTGTAGTTCACCTACACCCAGAGAGCACTGTGGACTCAAATAATGATGGATCTGGACCACACTTGAAATGAATACTCAATATGTCCAAATATGAACGCAGGTGGAGTTCAGGGGAAATAGACCTTGCCACTTCAGAGTTGTAGTTGCTGGGATTTACATTTTGGGATTTCTAGATTGAGGGAAGTCACAATCCCACTCTATTCTGTTCTGATCAGACCTCACCTGTGCACCACAAAAACAAGCCGTCTTCTTTCAAAATAACAGTTGGTTTACTCACAAAGCTTCATGTACACAGCATATAGCCACTTTGCTTATGAATCCAGTTACAATAGGATTTTAAAAAGTTCCTCTGTGTAGGTAACACAGGGCAATAGCCCATAGTCCAAGACATCTCTCTGTTTTGAGAGTCTAATAAGTCTCTAAGTATACTGTTCCTGCATTGGAGTATAAAACATACAGATGGCTTCTACTCTCTCTAAGAGTCTAAAGCAAATACTGAACTAAAATGGAGAGGTAAACATGGCTAGCTCTATCATGTTGGACTGCAGGTCCCACAACAAAGCAGGTTAGGTGCAAACAATACAGCTATAATACATATGGGTCCAATGGAAGGGCCACATGTCTCCTGTTGGTTGTATGAAGGTGACCATAGCATGTAGCTAAACATATGTCAGGGGTGCTTTGAATGCGAGTTTCCTGCTTCTTGGCATGGGGTTGGACTGGATGGCCCATGAAGTTTCTTCCAACTCAATAACGATTGTCATGATTCTATATGCATAACATGGAGGCTTGCTATTTCTAACACTCAAAGATCCATCCACTCATTTGTCAACACTACCGATGGAATGGGTCACCTCTGGTCAGGATGAACCCATGTTTTGCCTCCTCAACACTCAAAGATCCATCCACTCATTTGTCAACACTACCGATGGAATGGGTCACCCCTGGTCAGGATGAACCCATGTTTTGCCTCCTCAACACTCAAAGTTCCATCCACTCATTTGTCAACACTACCGATGGAATGGGTCACCTCTGGTCAGGATGAACCCATGTTTTGCCTCCTCAACACTCAAAGATCCATCCACTCATTTGTCAACACTACCGATGGAATGGGTCACCTCTGGTCAGGATGAACCCATGTTTTGACTCTCCTCAACACTCAAAGATACCATCCACTCATTTGTCAACACTACCGACGGAATGGGTCACCTCTGGTCATGATGAACCCATGTTTTGCCTCCTCAACACTCAAAGAACCATCCACTCATGTGTCAACACCACCGACGGAATGGGTCACCTCTGGTCAGGATGAACCCGTGTTTTGCCTCCTCAACACTCAAAGATCCATCCACTCATTTGTCAACACTACCACTGGACGGAATGGGTCACCTCTGGTCAGGATGAACCCATGTTTTGCCTCCTCAACAGATCCATCCACTCATTTGTCAACCTACCGATGGAATGGGTCACCTCTGTCAGGATGAACCCATGTTTTGCCTCCTCAACACTCAAAGATCCATCCACTCATTTGTCAACACTACCGATGGAATGGGTCACCTCTGGTCAACACTACCGATGAAACCCAGGTTTTGCCTCCTCAACACTCAAAGAACCATCCACTCATTTGTCACCGATGGAATGGGTCACCTCTGGTCAGGATGAACCCATGTTTTGTCTCCTCAACACTCAAAGTTCCATCCACTCATTTGTCAACACTACCGATGGAATGGGTCACCCCTGGTCAGGATGAACCCATCCACTCATTTGCCTCCTCAACACTCAAAAGATCCATCCACTCATTTGTCAACACTACCGATGGAATGGGTCACCTCTGGTCAGGATGAACCCATGTTTTGCCTCCTCAACACTCAAAGATCCATCCACTCATTTGTCAACACTACCGATGGAATGGGTCACCTCTGGTCAGGATGAACCCATGTTTTGCCTCCTCAACACTCAAAGATCCATCCACTCATTTGTCAACACTACCGATGGAATGGGTCACCTCTGGTCAGGATGAACCCATGTTTTGCCTCCTCAACACTCAAAGATCCATCCACTCATTTGTCAACACTACCGATGGAATGGGTCACCTCTGGTCAGGATGAACCCATGTTTTGCCTCCTCAACACTCAAAGATCCATCCACTCATTTGTCAACACTACCGATGGAATGGGTCACCTCTGGTCAGGATGAACCCATGTTTTGCCTCCTCAACACTCAAAGAACCATCCACTCATTTGTCAACACTACCGATGGAATGGGTCACCTCTGGTCAGGATGAACCCATGTTTTGCCTCCTCAACACTCAAAGAACCATCCACTCATTTGTCAACACTACCGATGGAATGGGTCACCTCTGGTCAGGATGAACCCATGTTTTGCCTCCTCATAAATCAAAGAACCATCCACTCATGTGTCAACACTACCGATGGAATGGGTCACCCCTGGTCAGGATGAACCCATGTTTTGCCTCCTCAACACTCAAAGATCCATCCACTCATTTGTCAACACTACCGATGGAATGGGTCACCTCTGGTCAGGATGAACCCATGTTTTGCCTCCTCAACACTCAAAGAACCATCCACTCATTTGTCAACACTACCGATGGAATGGGTCACCAGGATCTGGTCAGGATGAACCCATGTTTTGCCTCCTCAACACTCAAAGAACCATCCACTCATTTGTCAACACTACCGATGGAATGGGTCACCTCTGGTCAGGATGATCCAACCCATGTCAACACTTTTGCCTCCTCAACACTCAAAGATCCATCCACTCATTTGTCAACACTACCGATGGAATGGGTCACCTCTGGTCAGGATGAACCCATGTTTTGCCTCCTCAACACTCAAAGAACCATCCACTCATTTGTCAACACTACCGATGGAATGGGTCACCTCTGGTCAGGATGAACCCATGTTTTGCCTCCTCAACACTCAAAGAACCATCCACTCATTTGTCAACACTACCGATGGAATGGGTCACCTCTGGTCAGGATGAACCCATGTTTTGCCTCCTCAACACTCAAAGATCCATCCACTCATTTGTCAACACTACCGATGGAATGGGTCACCTCTGGTCAGGATGAACCCATGTTTTGCCTCCTCAACACTCAAAGAACCATCCACTCATTTGTCAACACTACCGATGGAATGGGTCACCTCTGGTCAGGATGAACCCATGTTTTGCCTCCTCCTCAACACTCAAAGAACCATCCACTCATTTGTCAACACTACCGATGGAATGGGTCACCTCTGGTCAGGATGAACCCATGTTTTGCCTCCTCAACACTCAAAGAACCATCCACTCATTTGTCAACACTACCGATGGAATGGGTCACCTCTGGTCAGGATGAACCCATGTTTTGCCTCCTCAACACTCAAAGAACCATCCACTCATTTGTCAACACTACCGATGGAATGGGTCACTTCTGGTCAGGATGAACCCATGTTTTGCCTCCTCAACACTCAAAGATCCATCCACTCATTTGTCAACACTACCGATGGAATGGGTCACCTCTGGTCAGGATGAACCCATGTTTTGCCTCCTCGACACTCAAAGATCCATCCACTCATTTGTCAACACTACCGATGGAATGGGTCACCTCTGGTCAGGATGAACCCATGTTTTGCCTCCTCAACACTCAAGTGTGCCGTGACGGACCTCCTGCTGTGCCGCGAGAAAAGCTCTCTGCCCCCCTCCTCCATGAACCCATCCTGCTGCCTCCTGCTGCTTGGGGGAGGAGGAAACCCAGCCAGCCTCCAATCCGCCATGACTCCCCACCATGACTCTCGCCCCTCGCTGCTGAATGCCCACTGAAGGCCCACCGCTCATGCTCCTCCTCTGTAGGAGAGCTGAAGCTGGGGGAGGGGCAGGGCATGATTTTACCTGGCTCTGCCTCGGCTTTGGCACTCCCAGCAGCTGCTCCAGCCTTGAGGGACAGTGCCAAGCCAGCATTGTGCTGGCTCTGCCCCGCTTCTTGGCACTGCCCCTCAAGGCTGAAGCAGCTGCTGAGAGGGTGAGGGGGTAGGGGCGGGGCATGGTGCCAGCCTGGCTCTGCCCCCTCCCGGCTTTGGCACTCCCAGCAGCTGCTCCAGCCTTGAGGGGACAGTGCCAAGCCAGCAGGCTGGCTCTGCCACGCTGGCTTGGCACTGCTCCTCAACCTGAAGCAGGAGAGCTGAAGCTGGGGGGAGGGGGCGGGGCCTGGTGCAGCCTGGCTCTGCCCCCTCCCCCGGCTTTGGCACTCCCAGCAGCTGCTCCAGCCTTGAGGGGACAGTGCCAAGCCAGCATTGTGCTGACTCTGCCACTGCTAGCTTGGCACTGCCCCCTCAAGCCTGGCATGGCGCAGCCTGCCCCTCCCGGCTTCAGCACTCCCAGCAGCTGCTCCCAGCAGGCCACCAACCCCCCAGCCGTTCTTTAATGTGTTAGAGTGTCATTTTGTGTCATTTTGGTTGGTGGTGTGCCCCAGGATTTTGCAAATGTAAAAAGTGTGCCGCGGCTCAAAAAAAGGTTGGGAAACACTGTAGTAGAGGATAATTTTATTTAAATAAATAATTTTATTTATTATTTTATAATAATAATAATAATAATAGAATAGAATGTTATATTATATTATGATGTCAATATATTATAATATAATTATATTGTAATGTAGTATAATATAATCTATTATATAAATGGGTTCACGTCATGTGATGTATACCTCAAACAAAGAAACCATACAACGCAGAAACACAATACTTGGCAACAGAAATAAGCCTCAAGCAAGGTACGTTTGTAGCAAAGAAACTTCCCCCCCCCCCAAAACCTAAAAGACCCCCAAAACAACGAGAAAAAAATAAAACTACATTTACCAGCATCCTCCGGGGCAGCCAAAGACTCACCCAGCCTCTATATTCTGAACAACATGATTGGCTGCCAATAAGGGCGGATTTGCATAACTGCTGCACTGGCCAGCCAACATGAAAATTCCGATCCATAATAAACTGCCAAAACAGAATAAGGAAAAGGCCTGAGCCAATCCCCAACACAAACACCCAAATCACTTCCAACCGAAAATTTACACCCCAAAAAATCACAGACCACGCCCAAAATTGACAGTAAGGCTTCATTAACTTGATTTCCCTAACTAGCCCTCACTTACTGGGAAGCTGTTTACGCTCTGAATTGACAGTAAGACTTCATTAACTTGATTTCCCTAACTAGGCCTCACTTACTGGGAAGCTGTTTACGCTCTGAATTGACAGTAAGGCTTCATTAACTTGATTTCCCTAACTAGCCCTCATTTACTGGGAAGCTGTTTACGCTCTAAATTGACTAAATTGACAGTAAGGCTTCATTAACTTGAGCTGTTTTCCCTAACTAGCCCTCACTTACTGGGAAGCTGTTTACGCTCTAAATTGACAGTAAGGCTTCTTCATTAACATGAGCTGTTTACGCTCTAAATTGACAGTAAGGCTTCATTACATGACTAGGCCTCACTTAATGGAATGCTGTTTACGCTCTGAATTGACAGTAAGGCTTCATTAACTTGATTCTCCCGACTAGGCCTCAGCTCACTGGACATTGTGTATGGCCTGAATTGACAGTAAGGCTTCATTAACTTGATTCTCCCGACTAGGCCTCAGCTCACTGGACATTGTGTATGGCCTGAATTGACAGTAAGGCTTCATTAACTTGATTCTCCTAACTAGGCCTCAGCTCACTGTACATTGTGTATGGCCTGAATTGACAGTAAGGCTTCATTAACTTGCTGTTCCTAACTAGGCCTCAGCTCATGGGACATTGTGTATGGCCTGAATTTACAGTAACCTACCTTGGCACACAGAGCCCCGACCATGCATGATGGGACTTGAAGTACCACCATGGAAATGGGATTTGTAGTACTTCAAAACCCATCATTCCCCACAGACCACTGTGGCCCAGAACCAAGACCAATAAAGACCCAACTTGGCACACCATGCCCCCCATGACCCACACTCCATCCAACTGCAGTTTAGAGGAGGGCACACCGTGGATGATTGGACTTTCTCGCATCTCCTAAAAAGGGCACAGCAACGCGTGCCGGGTACAGCTAGTGTAGTATAATATAATTATGATATAATATAGTATGAGTATGGTATAATATATTGTATATACTGTACATCAGGGGTGCTCATTATGGTGATCGGGAGCACCTAGCTGATCTTCGGCCCTCTTCCAGGTGATCTTTGGGTCTCACCAGCCGGATGGCGTGCTCCTGCCGAGGAGGAGGGGGCTGCGGGGATGGAGACTCCACTTGCTGCTGCTGATTGTGCCCTCACCACCTTTCTCCGCCTCGCCCTCCCTTGCCCTCAAAGGAGAAAGGCGGCGAGGGCCCACGGGAGAGAGAGGGGGGGGGCTCTTCAGAGCTGGCTAGGAAGAGTCACCCCCCCCCCTCTCTCTCTTTCTCTCTCTCCCTCTCCCGTGGGCATGGACTGCCACCAGTGGGAGGGGTCCTCCTTCCTGCCAGCCGTCCACTTGGGCGTCCTTTCTGAGTGACACCCTCGAAAGGAAGGAAGGGCGCCCCCCGCTGCATCTGTCACTTTGGGGAAGCACCTCTTCCTTCTATTGCCCAGGTAAGGAAGCCTCGAGGGAGGGGGGAGGCTGCCATGGGGAGGCTCCAGGCTCAAGTGGGTCCCTCTCTCGGTTGAGCTTCCTGGCCCAGGCAGCAGCCAGGCGGCCCCCCTTCCCAGCCCTGCGCCTTCCGAGCCGCCGCCGAAGCCATATCTGGCCAGAGCGCTGGCGGGTGCGCCTATAAATACCCTCCTGATGTGTGCGTGGGAGGGGCCTGCTGTGCACGCAAGAAGCAGGACGGGATGGGGACTTCCTGCTCCGCGAAAGCACGCAGCAGGAGGGAGGAAGGCAACGAAGACATTAAGAGAGAGTGCGCGCGCAGGCAAGGAGGATCCCCTTCCTGGGTGCGCGCGGCGGCGAGTTTGTGGGCAGGCAAGAAAGAAGCCCCGTGCGGACAAAAGGCCCGCAGTAGGAGCGTGCGTGCGCATGTGCGCGCACACGCTCACATGCACAACAGGGGATCTTTTCAACTTGATTGTTCATATAGTAGCTCGCATGACGAAAAAGTGTGGGCACCCCTGCTGTACATTGATACAATATAATATTTATTTATTTATAAATTCGATTTGGTAGACCGCTTTCTCTGGAGCCCAGAGCGGTTTACAGCATAAAACCAATAAAACATCAATAAACAGATAAAAGACGTATACCCAAAAGCCCCCCTCCCCACAAATGATCCCGGCAAGCAATAATACGCAGAGGCAATACATGGCAGGACGGTATGTTGGCAGCTGGCAACTAAGGAGGCATCAGTTGGGACCAAATGCTGCCTATATAGCCAAGTCTTCACAGACTTGCGGAAGGCCAACAAACCCCGTAGTGCTCGTATCTCCTCCGGCAGAGAATTCCAGAGGGTTGGAGCGGCCACTGTAAATGCTCTCTGCCGGGTGCTCGACAGCCTACAGATCTTAATACTAGGGACCTCTAGTAGATTAAGCCCCTCTGAGCGCAGTGATCTTCTGGGTTTGTATGGGGTAAGACGGCTCCCTCAAGTACACTGGCCCCAAACCATATAAGGCCTTGAAAGTTAGAACTAACACCTTGAAGGAGACCCGGAATTCGATGGGAAGCCAGTGCAGTGCACGCAGGAGTGGGGTCACATGCGCAGATCTTGGGGCTCCCGACAGCAGGCGTGCTGCTGCGTTCTGCACCAGCTTAAGTTTCCGGATCGCCGACAAGGGTAGGCCAATGTACAGCGCATTACAGTAATCGAGCCTCGAGATGACTGTGGCTTGGATCACCGTGGCCAGGTCGCAGCGGAGAGGTAAGGAGCCAGACGTTTCGCCTGCCGCAGATGGTAGAACGCTGTCTTGCAAGCGCAGGCAATCTGCGCTTCCATCGACAGTTGGGTGTCTAGCTGGACCCCAAGGCTCTTAACTAGGGGCTGTGGGCGAAGTGCCACACCATCAAACGTCGGCAACTGGGTCTCTACCCCCTCCGGGCGGCCCAGCCACAAGATCTCCGTCTTCGTCGGGTTCACCTTCAACTTACTGGCTCGCAGCCATCCAGTTACGGCTTCTAGGCAGAGATGGAAATTATTGGGTACAGATTCCACCCCGGGGTCCATCCTCAGAATGAGCTGGGTGTCATCAGCGTACTGATGGCACTCCAGCCCAAAACTCCACACCAGTTGGGCGAGTGGTCGCATGTAGATGTTAAATAACAGCGGGGAGAGAATGGCCCCCTGAGGGACTCCACAATGTAAGGGGGAGCCCTCGGAGGCCACCCCTCCCCACTTCACTCGCTGCAGGCGGTTTTGGAGGAAGGAGGACAGCCAGTTGAGGGCGGTGTGTCAAAAGTTGGTAATCGACAGTATCAAACGCTGCCGTGAGGTCCAATAACACGAGCAGCGCCGATCCGCCTCGATCCAAGTGGCAACGGAGTAGGTCTGTGATGGAGACCAGGACGGTCTCTGTCCCATGGCCTGAACGGAAGCTGGACTCTAAGGGGTCAAGCCAGGTTGCATCATCCAGGAATGTCTGCAGCTGGTCCATTGCTGCCCTCTCAATTACCTGCCCAGGTACGGTAAATTGGACACTGGGCGGTAATTGAGGGAGCCGGGGATCTAACCCTGGCTTCTTCAGCAATGGACTGACCACCGCCTCTTTTAACTCCTCTGGAAAAGCTCCTTGCTCAAGGGAGCAGTTGACTATATTCAACAGAGGGCCTCGTAACCCCTCCACGCAAGCTCAAATCATACTACTAATGGTATTGTGATATTATAATTCTATATTTGTTTTACATGGGGGGGGAGGGCAAAATAATGTTTTTTTTGGGGGGGGGGGTGCCAAAATAATGTTCGCTTACCATTTAAAATTACTTTAGACCGCCCCTGGATGCACTCTCAGTCAAATTCCAAAATGACCAGCTTGACCGGAAAACACCCTCCTTCCCTCCGCCCCCCAAATTCTGCCAAAGGAGGCATGGGGCGGGATGCCTTCCTTCCCCGGATGCCCTTCACTGAGCTGCAAGAAGTGACTTCTTGTGAATGCCCAAAACATCCTCTTGATTCCCTCCATCCACTTGAAGCAAAACCATTGCTCTTTTGTCACTCTTTCGGTTAACCTGTCAGCGATCACCCCCTCCTCCTTTGGTCCTATTTTTTGTGTTTTGGGGGGCTGTAATGCTTATTTGTTCCTGTTGGCCATTGTTGGCCCCCTTTCTAATCCCTGCTCCGGAATCTGGCTCACTCCCCCTGGGTTTGAGTTTCTACCTTCTACCATTCCCCGTAGGATTTGGGGCCTGCTATAGCAACCTCACCTCCCCAGAAGAGAAGGGGAATTTGGGGGGGGGGGGGTCACAACAAATCTCTTCTTTTTGCTCCCTCTTTGGGAGAAAGAAGTCTTTTCAACCCCACGGCTTGCCAAAGCCAATCTGCCTCCAAGGCATAAGGGGGATTAGTGCAAAGGGGGCAGGAGGGGTGTGGATTTAACTCCCCCGCCTCTTGTTTCTTTCCAGCCCTAGTCGCTCAGGACCCCACTGCTAGGGACAATCAAGTCCAGCGGAGCATCGAATTGCTGGAAAAAAGGGGACCCCAAGGAACTGGGTTGGGGAAAGGTTTAATTCCACATTTATTTATTTACTAGCTTGGGGACCCGGCCCTGCCCAGGTTATTTGAGAAAGGCATTGTGTGCCAAGGGTGGTCCTTATGAGATGTTTACGTGGCTTGCAGTGGTCTCAGGAAGTTAGTGAAGGTACTTCAAGTCCCATCATCCCATCCTCCAAAACTGCAGCAGGATGTAGAGGGCTCTGTGTGTCCGGGTTGGGTCAGTCGTTGGATTAGGTTTGCAGCAGTTTTGGGAAGTGTACTTCAAGTCCCATCAAGTTTGCCCTCCTCCAAGCTGCCTGGGTCATGGAGGCTCTGTGCCTAGTTTGTTCTTTTTGATTTGTCGCAGTGATCTAGTGAAGGTACTTCAATGTTCTGCAGCAGGATGTAGAGTGGGTCATGGGTACTCTGTGTGCCAAGTTTGGGCCTGGTCTGTGATTTGTAGGGGCTTCAATGTTCTGTGGATAATGAATCGGGTGAAGGTACTGCAAATCCCATCATTTGTGGCCCATCCTGCCCTACACCGCACCAGGTTGTAAAGTGGGCCAGTGGGCATCTGTGTGCCAAGTGTGGTCCTGATCCTTCTATGGTGTGGGCCACAGTGCTCTAAGCAAGTGAGTTAAAGTACTGCAAGTCCCGTCATCCATGGTTCATCCTCCCTCAACCTGCACCAGGATGTAGAGTGGGTCTTGAGGGTTCTGTGTGCCAAGTTTGGTCTTGTTCTCTCATTGTTTGGGGTCGCAAAGTGTTTTGGCCTTAAACTCCCACCATGCCTGACTGCCTCAGGCCTTTTCCTGACCCCCTCTGCCACTTGAGAGCGTCGGAATGTTCATGTTGGCGACTGCCTCAGGCCTTTGCCTTATCCTCCTCTGCCACTTGAGAGCGTCGGAATGTTCATGTTGGCGACTGCCTCAGGCCTTTGCCTTCTCCTCCTCTGCCAGTTTAGAGCGTCGGAATGTTCGTGTTGGCGACTGCCTCAGGCCTTTGTCTTCTCCTCCTCTGCCAGTTTAGAGGGTCGGAATGTTCGTGTTGCTGACTGCCTCAGGCCTTTGTCTTCTCCTCCTCTGCCAGTTTAGAGCGTCGGAATGTTCATGTTGGCGACTGCCTCAGGCCTTTGTCTTCTCCTCCTCTGCCAGTTTAGAGGGTCGGAATGTTCGTGTTGCTGACTGCCTCAGGCCTTTGCCTTCTCCTCCTCTGCCAGTTTAGAGCGTCGGAATGTTCGTGTTGCTGACTGCCTCAGGCCTTTGTCTTCTCCTCCTCTGCCAGTTTAGAGGGTCGGAATGTTCGTGTTGCTGACTGCCTCAGGCCTTTGCCTTATCCTCCTCTGCCAGTTTAGAGCGTCGGAATGTTCATGTTGGCGACTGCCTCAGGCCTTTGCCGTATCCTCCTCTGCCACTTTAGAGTGTCGGAATGTTCATGTTGGCGACTGCCTCAGGCCTTTGCCTTATCCTCCTCTGCCAGTTTAGAGCGTCGGAATGTTCATGTTGGCGACTGCCTCAGGCCTTTGCCTTATCCTCCTCTGCCACTTTAGAGCGTCGGAATGTTCATGTTGGCGACTGCCTCAGGCCTTTGCCTTATCCTCCTCTGCCAGTTTAGAGGGTCGGAATGTTCATGTTGGCGACTGCCTCAGGCCTTTGCCTTATCCTCCTCTGCCACTTTAGAGCGTCGGAATGTTCATGTTGGCGACTGCCTCAGGCCTTTGCCTTATCCTCCTCTGCCAGTTTAGAGGGTCGGAATGTTCATGTTGGCGACTGCCTCAGGCCTTTGCCTTATCCTCCTCTGCCAGTTTAGAGCGTCGGAATGTTCATGTTGGCGACTGCCTCAGGCCTTTGCCTTATCCTCCTCTGCCACTTTAGAGCGTCGGAATGTTCATGTTGGCGACTGCCTCAGGCCTTTGCCTTATCCTCCTCTGCCAGTTTAGAGCGTTGGAATGTTCATGTTGGCGACTGCCTCAGGCCTTTGCCTTATCCTCCTCTGCCACTTTAGAGCGTCGGAATGTTCATGTTGGCGACTGCCTCAGGCCTTTGCCTTATCCTCCTCTGCCAGTTTAGAGCGTCGGAATGTTCATGTTGGCGACTGCCTCAGGCCTTTGCCTTATCCTCCTCTGCCAGTTTAGAGGGTCGGAATGTTCATGTTGGCGACTGCCTCAGGCCTTTGCCTTATCCTCCTCTGCCAGTTTAGAGCGTCGGAATGTTCGTGTTGGCGACTGCCTCAGGCCTTTGCCGTATCCTCCTCTGCCAGTTCAGAGGGTCGGAATGTTCATGTTGGCGACTGCCTCCGGCCTTTGCCTTATCCTCCTCTGCCAGTTTAGAGGGTCGGAATGTTCGTGTTGGCTGGCCAATAGAGGCGTTATGCAAATGCTCCCTCACTGGCAACCAATCATGTTGTCAGAATGTAGAGGCCGGGAGCCAATCAGAACGCTGCCACATACAAACACACACATACATACAAACATTCTTTTTTATTATATATCCAGATTTATTTATTTATTACTTCGATTTTACAATCTTCTTTTTACAATCTCGTTACCCTATTTACAATCTTCTTCAGCACGATGCTCCAAAGAGCTACGGCAGATCTCGAAGAAGAAAAAGCCGTCATATATATATACGCTATCATACTGATGGCAGCTTGTGCAACTTAAGCCGTTTGAGAGCTCGCACTAAGACTCTAAACTATCTAGTCCGTGAGCTGCTTTTTGCCGACAATGCTGCCCTTGTCGCCCATTCAGAAGCAGCCCTGCAGCGCCTCACATCCTACTTTGCAACAGCTGCAGAGCTGTTTTGACTGGAAGTCAGCCTGAAGGAAACGGAAGTCCTCTACCAGCCCGCACCACAGGAAGAACACCATCATCCTCATTCAGGATAGGCACATCTGTGCTTAAGTTCGTTCAGCAGTTCACCTCCCTGGGAAGCATCATCTCTTCAGACGCCAAGATTGATAAATAGATCGATCACAGATTAGCAAAGGCATAGAGTGCATTCGGAAGGCTTCACAAAAGAGTCTGGAGCAACAAGCACCTGAGGCAAAGCACCAAAATCAGTGTGTACAGAGCTATCATACTGTCTATTCTCCTTTATAGGTCTGAAACATGGGGCACCTATCGGCAACACCTACGACTCCTCGAACGCTTTCATCAGCGCTGTCTTCGCACAATCCTAAATATACACTGGACCGACTATGTGACGAATGTTGCTGTCCTTGAGCAAGCAGGGATCACCAACGTTGAGGCCACACTATTGAGAACACAGCTGCGCTGGGCAGGGCACAAGGTCTCTAGGATGGAGGACAACCGCCTCCTAAAGATACTACTCTATGGTGAACTCGCCACGGGTCAGCGCAAGAGAGGCGCCCCAAAAAAGAGATATAAGGATTCCCTGAAACAACATCTCCGGCTCGGCCAGATTGACCACCAACAATGGTCCACCCTGGCCTCACATCGGGAGGCATGGAGACGCACCCTCTACAGTGCTGCGGCCTCTTTCGAGAAGACACGCTGAACGGGTCTCGACAACGCAGAGTGTCTGCTGTGGACTCATCTTGTTGTGTTTCTAATAATAATAATAATAATAATAATAATAATAACAACAACAACACTTACACAGTCCTAGACACTTGGGAAGTGTCCGACGTGTGAGCCAATACAACAGCCAGCAGAGTGTCTGCAGTCGACTCATCTTGTTGTGTTTATAATAATAACAACAACAACAACACTTACACAGTCATAGACACTTGGGAAGTGTCCAACGAGTGAGCCAATACAACAGCCAGCAGAGTGTCTGCTGTGGAGTCATCTTGTTGTGTTTATTAATAATAATAATAATAATAACAACAACAACAAAACGTACACAGTCCTTGACAGTTGGGAAGTGAGACAATACAACAGCCAGCAGAGTGTCTGCTGTGGACTCATCTTCTTGTGTTTCAAATAATAATAATAGTAATAGTAATAATAACAACAACAACACTTACACAGTCCTAGACACTTGGGAAGTGTCCGACGTGTGAGCCAATACAACAGCCAGCAGAGTGTCTGCTCTGGACTCATTGGTTGTGTTTCAAATAATAATAATAATAACAACAACAACACAACAACAACACTTACACAGTTGTAGACACTTGGGAAGTGTCCGACGTGTGAGCCAATACAACAGCCAGCAGAGTGTCTGCAGTCGACTCATCTTGTTGTGTTAATAATAACAACAACAACAACACTTACAGTCATAGACACTTGGGAAGTGTCCAACGAGTGAGCCAATACAACAGCCAGCAGAGTGTCTGCTGTGGAGTCATCTTGTTGTGTTTATAATAATAATAATAATAATAATAATAATAACAACAACAACAACACTTACACAGTCCTGGACACTTGGGAAGTGAGACAATACAACAGCCAGCAGAGTGTCTGCTGTGGACTCATCTTCTTGTGTTTCAAATAATAATAATAGTAATAGTAATAATAACAACAACAACACTTACACAGTCCTAGACACTTGGGAAGTGTCCGACGTGTGAGCCAATACAACAGCCAGCAGAGTGTCTGCTCTGGACTCATCTGGTTGTGTTTCAAATAATAATAATAATAACAACAACAAACAACAACACTTACACAGTTGTAGACACTTGGGAAGTGTCCGACGTGTGAGCCAATACAACAGCCAGCAGAGTGTCTGCAGTCGACTCATCTTGTTGTGTTAATAATAATAATAATAACAACAACAACAACACTTACACAGTCATAGACACTTGGGAAGTGTCCAACGAGTGAGCCAATACAACAGCCAGCAGAGTGTCTGCTGTGGAGTCATCTTGTTGTGTTAATAATAATAACAACAACAACAACAACACTTACACAGTCCTGGACACTTGGGAAGTGTCTGACTTGTGAGACAATACAACAGACAGCAGAGTGTCTGCTGTGGACTCATCTTGTTGTGTTTCTAATAATAATAATAATAATAATAATAGTAATAATAACAACAACAACACTTACACAGTCCTAGACACTTGGGAAGTGTCCGACATGTGAGCCAATACAACAGCCAGCAGAGTGTCTGCTGTGGACTCATCTTGTTGTGTTTCTAATAATAATAATAATAATAACAACAACACTTACACAGTCCTAGACACTTGGGATGTGTCCGACATGTGAGCCAATACAACAGCCAGCAGAGTGTCTGATGTGGACTCATCTTGTTGTGTTTCAAATAATAATAATAATAACAACAACACTTACACAGTCCTAGACACTTGGGATGTGTCCGACATGTGAGCCAATACAACAGCCAGCAGAGTGTCTGCTGTGGACTCATCTTGTTGTGTTTCTAATAATAATAATAATAATAATAATAATAACACTTACACAGTCATAGACACTTGGGAAGTGTCCGACGTGTGAGCCAATACAACAGCCAGCAGAGTGTCTGCAGTCGACTCATCTTGTTGTGTTTATAATAATAATAACAACAACAACAACAACACTTACACAGTCATAGACACTTGGGAAGTGTCCAACGAGTGAGCCAATACAACAGCCAGCAGAGTGTCTGCTGTGGAGTCATCTTGTTGTGTTTATAATAATAATAATAACAACAACAACAACAACACTTACACAGTCCTAGACACTTGGGAAGTGTGTGACGTGTGAGCCAATACAACAGCCAGCAGAGTGTCTGCTGTGGACTCATCTTGTTGTGTTTCAAATAATAATAAGAATAAGAATAACAACAACAACAACACTTACACAGTCCTAGACACTTGGGAAGTCCTGAGCCAATACAACAGGAGTGTGTCAACTCATCTTGTTGTGTTTCTAATAATAACAACAACAACAACAGCCACAGTCCTAGACACTTGGGAAGTGTGTGACGTGTGAGCCAATACAACAGCCAGCAGAGTGTCTGCTGTGGACTCATCTTGTTGTGTTTCAAATAATAATAAGAAGAAGAATAACAACAACAACAACACTTACACAGTCCTAGACACTTGGGAAGTGTGCGACGTGTGAGCCAATACAACAGCCAGCAGAGTGTCTGCAGTCAACTCATCTTGTTGTGTTTCTAATAATAACAACAACAACAACAACACTTACACAGTCCTAGACACTTGGGAAGTGTGTGACGTGTGAGCCAATACAACAGCCAGCAGAGTGTCTGCTGTGGACTCATCTTGTTGTGTTTCAAATAATAATAATAATAATAATAAGAAGAAGAATAACAACAACAACAACAACACTTACACAGTCCTAGACACTTGGGAAGTGTGTGACGTGTGAGCCAATACAACAGCCAGCAGAGTGTCTAATGTGGACTCATCTTGTTGTGTTTCAAATAGTAATAATAATAATAATAATAAGAAAAATAACAACAACACTTACACAGTCCTAGACACTTGGGAAGTGTGCAACGTGTGAGCCAATACAACAGCTAGCAGAGTGTCTGCTGTGGACTCATCTTGTTGTGTTTCAAATAATAATAATAATAAGAAGAAGAAGAAAAATAACAACAACACTTACACAGTCCTAGACACTTGGGAAGTGTGCAATGTGTGAGCCAATACAACAGCCAGCAGAGTGTCTGCTGTGGACTCATCTTGTTGTGTTTCAAATAATAATAGTAATTATTATTATTATTATTATTATGCATTTTGTAGAATTAATTGCTGATTTATGGCATTATTATTATTATTATTATTATCATCTTTTGCAGCCCCAGTCCATGTAAAACAACTCCTATGATTGTATAGCATTGAGCCATGGCTGGGCACAACTAGACTGTAGAAGGTTTGGTGCCACCTGAAGTGCCACGGCTCCATGTTCTAAATGTCGGCTCCAGAGGCTACTTTAGGGCACACTGTGCCCACTCCTGGATTAGGATAAGGCCCAGTCCTGGAGGCACCATATCGCCATCATAGCACAGCCTCGTCCTCCCAAAAATGCACTTAATCCCCTTGGAAAGCTTTGCCGTTTGGCAGCCGTGCCCACGGCTTACAGTCGGGCATCTTTCGGCATTAACTCTGCACACAGTGGGGAAAATGAGCCAATACTTTGATCCTTTCACTTGCCCTTTTCGGCACCTCCCTCCTAGGTGTCATCATCTAGTTCCTTTGCCAATTAAGAAAGATTAAAGTTTCCTAACCTAATTATAATTTTTTCTCCCGAGATACTTGGCCAAGTCAAGGAGAAAGAACATGCTCACCCCAGTTCAAAAATTCATAAACTAGCACTTTTTTTGACATTTACAAAATCCTGGGGCACACCACCAACCAACATGACACAAAATGACACTCTAACACAGTAATACATATAGGTAATATGTTTTAAAATGTATTTATACACTCAGTGTGAAACCTGGGCCTTTTTCGATGAAAACAACATAGAAATCCTGGCAGGAATGGCAGAAAGACACACATGCTGTTCTGCGCTCTCTCTCTCTCTCCCCCCCCCTCTCTATATATATATCTATTATATAAATGGGTTCATATATATATATATATATATATATATATATATATAAAAAATATAAATGGGTTCACGTCATGTGATGTATCCTCAAACAAAGAAACCATACAACGCAGAAACACAATACTTGCCAACAGAAATAGGCCTCAAGCAAGGTACGTTTGTAGCAAAGAAACTCCCCCCCCCAAAAAACCTAAAAGGCCCCCAAAACAACGAGTAAAAATAAGACTACAGTTCCCAGCATCCTCGGGGCAGCCAAAGACTCACCCAGCCTCTACATTCTGAACAACATGATTGGCTGCCAATAAGGGCAGATTTGCATAACTGCTGCACTGGCCAGCCAACATGAAAATTCTGATCCATACTAAACTGCCAAAACAGAATAAGGAAAAGGCCTGAGCCAATCCCCAACACAAACACCCAAAAATAACTTCCAACCGAAAATTTACACCCCAAAAAATCACAGACCACGCCCAAAATTGACCGTAAGGCTTCAGTCACTTGATTTCCTAACTAGCCCTCACTTACTGGGAAGCTGTTTACGCTCTAAATTGACAGTAAGGCTTCATTAACTTGATTCTCCCGACTAGGCCTCAGCTCATTGGACATTGTGTATGGCCTGAATTGACAGTAAGGCTTCATTAACTTGCTGTTCCTAACTAGGCCTCAGCTCATGGGACATTGTGTATGGCCTGAATTTACAGTAACCTACCTTGGCACACAGAGCCCCGACCATGCATGATGGGACTTGAAGTACCACCATGGAAAACAGGATTTGTAGTACTTCAAAACCCATCATTCCCCACAGACCACTGTGGCCCAGAACCAAGACCAATAAAGACCCAACTTGGCACACCATGCCCCCCATGACCCACACTCCATCCGACTGCAGTTTAGAGGAGGGCACACTGTGGATGATTGGACTTTCTCGCATCTCCTAAAAAGGGCACAGCAACGCGTGCCAGGTACAGCTAGTATATATATATATAAATATATAATAAAAGTCAGTGTTTGCGGTGGTGCGGCCGAAATGGCTGGAGTTGAAGTTAGCAAGTTGACAGTTTTTTTCTGTTGGAAATGGCATGTTCAGTACCTTCACCCAAGACACTTCTAAGGTGACTCTGAGGGAAAGCAAAAGGCCTCAGGCAGTCAGCCACTGCGGCCCACAGCAATGACGGATCAGGACCAAACATGGCAAACAGGGGCCCACAGGCCCACTACACAACCTGGTGCTGTTTAGGGCAGGATGGGCCACGAATGACGGGATTTGCAGTACCTTCACCTCATTCACTTCCCAAACAACACTGCAGCCCCTATACATCACAGACCAGGCCCAAACTTGGCACACAGAGTACCCATGACCCACTCTACATCCTGGCACAGTTTTGAGTGGGACAGATGATGGGATTTGAAGTACCTTCACTCACTTTCTGAGACCGCTTCCACCCTCATCCAATGACTGATCGAGACCACACTTGGCACACGGAGCCCCCATGAACCACTCTACATCCTGGTGCAGTTTGGAGAACGGGGGACCATGGATGATGGGACTTCCAGTACCTTCTCTCATTTCCAGACACCCCTGCAACCCTCATCCAGAGAATGATCAAGACCAAATGTGACACACAGAGCCCCCATGACCCACTCAACATCCTGGTGCTGTTTGGAGGGGTATGTACCATGGCCAATGGGACTCGCAGTACCTTCACTAAGTTCCTGAAACCACTGCAAGCCACATAAACATTTAATAGGAACCAACCTTGGCACACGATGCCTTCCTCAAATAACCCGGGCACCGCCGGGTCCTCAGCTAGTAATAATAATAACAATATTTATTTATTTATTTATTAACTTCGATTTAGTATACCGCTCACTCCGGAGCTCGGAGCGGTTTACAGAAGAAGCATAAACACCGTGAGTAATAAAACAGATTAAACAGTTAAAACACATTAAACATCAAAGCAGTTAAAACATATTAAAAACACTAGCCCTCAGCGAAGGCTGGGGGGACGAGATAAGAATCTGGGGGGGCCATAGGCGGCATGGCACACAGTGTGGTTGAGTTAAGGGCCGAACGCCTTCCTAAAGAGCCAAGTCTTCAAGGCCTTGCGGAAGGGCAGAAGAGCGCGGATGGCACGGATCTCCTCTGGGAGGCCGTTCCAGAGACTTGGGGCAGCTACAGAGAATGCCCTCCGCCGTGTAGTGGCCAGTCTGCAGGTTCCAAGGGAAGGCACCTCAAGGAGGTTAAGCTCCTCAGAGCGCAGTGATCTCGCGGGCACATAAGGGGTAAGTCGCTCCCTCAGGTACACTGGCCCCAAACCATAGATGGCCTTGAAGGTGAGAACTAACACCTTGAAGAGGACCCGGAATTCAATCGGGAGCCAGTGCAGCTCGCGCAAGAGTGGGGTCGCGCGGTCAGATCTTGCAGCACCCAGGAGGAGGCGGGCTGCGGCGTGCTGCACTAGCTTAAGCTTCCGGATCATCGACAAGGGAAGGCCAATGTAGAGCGCATTACAGTAATCGAGCCTCGAGATGACCGTGGCTTGGATCACCGTAGCAAGGTCGCGTTGGGAGAGGTAGGGAGCCAGGCGCTTAGCCAACCGTAGGTGGTAGAATGCTGTCCTGCAGGTGCAGCCAATCTGCTCCTCCATGGACAGGTGGGCGTCCAGCCGGACCCCCAGGCTTTTCACCGATGGCTGAGGGTAGAGGGCCACACCATCGAACGTTGGCAGCTGGGTCGCTACCCCCCCCCCCGGACGGTCCAGCCACAAGATCTCCGTCTTCGCCGGGTTCACCCTCAACTTACTGGCTCGCAGCCATCCAGTAAGGGCTTCAAGGCAAAGATGGAAATTATCGGGTACAGAGACTGCCCCGGGGTCCAACCTCAGAATGAGCTGGGTGTCATCAGCGTACTGATGACACTCCAGCCCAAAACTCCGTACCAGTTGAGCGAGTGGTCGCATATAGATGTTAAATAACAGCGGGGAGAGGATAGCCCCCTGAGGCACCCCGCAACTCAGCGGGGAGCCTCCGGAGACCGCCCCTCCCCACAATGGATAAGATCCATTGCTCCAGAGCTTCAGTTTGTGGGGGTAAAAAGCGAACAAGTTCCAAGCAGTGACAAATCCAGCTCCTCACATTAGCAGCACTTTAATAGCCCCCCCCCCGGGGGGGTCAATAAATAGGGAAAGCCGAAGTATGTGACATGTCCGTTTTTCAATCTGCAATTACCAAGCAGAAGGAACTAGCCAAGGTGAGGGTCCCACCTCATCTGTATTTGCTCTGAGGATTGAGCCAATTGGACACTCCACACCTGTATTTACCGATTTGCCGATAAGCCAAGAAGCGTCAAGCGGCCAGCGCGCCTTTCACCAAAAACATCAATATTGGTTTAGACTTCTCTTTCCGTTGAGTGCACACTGAGAGCGAGACATGGAAAGAGAGAAATCACAGCAGACGCCGAAAACCTAGTGCTCTTCTTGGCTGATTCAATCACTACCTTTGGGTCCAAATAAAAAGATAGCGTGGGAGGGAGCTATCCTCAATGCATGTGTGTGTCTATATTTATATTTATACTAGCTTGGGGACCCGGCGGTGCCCGGGTGATTTGAGAAGTGCAGCAGGATGTAGAGTGGGTCATGGGGGCTCTGTGTGCCAAGTTTGGTCTTGATCCATCATTATTGGGATTTGCAGTGGTATCATGAAATTACTGAAGGTAGTGCAAGTCCCATCATCTCTGTTCCCCCCAAAAAAGTGTAGTAGGATGTAGATTGGGTCATGGGGGCTCTGTGTGCTAAGTTTGGTCTCGATCAGTAATTGGATGAGGGTCATAATGGACTTGGGAAGTGAGTAGAGGTACTTCAAGTCCCATCATCCGTGGTCCGTCTCACACAAAACTGCACCAGGATGTAGAGTGGGTCATGGGGGCTCTGTGTGCTAAGTTTGGTCTTGATCCTTCATTATTGGGAGTTGCAGTGGTATCATGAAATTACTGAAGGTAGTGCAAGTCCCATCATCTCTGGTCCACCCTCCCCCAAAGTGTAGTAGGATGTAGACTGGGTCATGGGGGCTCTGTGTGCTAAGTTTGGTCTCGATCAGTAATTGGATGAGGGTCATAATGGACTTGGGAAGTGAGTAGAGGTACTTCAAGTCCCATCATCCGTGGTCCGTCTCACACAAAACTGCACCAGGATGTAGAGTGGGTCATGGGGGCTCTGTGTGCCAAGTTTGGTCTTGATCCATCATTATTGGGAGTTGCAGTGGTATCATGAAATTACTGAAGGTAGTGCAAGTCCCATCATCTCTGGTCCACCCTCCCACAAAGTGTAGTAGGATGTAGACTGGGTCATGGGGGCTCTGTGTGCTATGTTTGTTCTGTATTGGTGAATGGATGAGGGTTGCATTGTTTTTAGGAAGAGAGTGAAGGTACTTCAAGTCCCATCATCCGTGGTCCATCTCACACAAAACTGCACCAGGATGTAGAGTGGGTCATGAGGGCTCGGTGTGCCAGGTTTGGTGTTGAGCAGTCATTGGATTAGGTTTGTAGCAGTCTTGGAAAGTGAGTGAAGCCACTGCAAGTCCCATCATCCATGTTCTGCCCCCCTCCAAACTTCAGTAGGATGTAGAGTGGGTCACTGGGGCTCTGTGTGCCAAGTGTGGTCTTTATCGGTGTTTGTTGGGGGCCGCAGTGGTCTGTGGGAACAGAGGGGTGTGAAAATACTACAAAATCCCATCATCCAATGTCAGTCCTCCCCCAAACCTCACCAGGACGTGAAGGCAGTCATGGGGGTTATGTTTGCCAAGTTTGGTCTCGATCAGTGATTGGATGAGGGTTGCAGCGGACTTGGGAAGTGAGTAGAGGTACTTCAAGTCCCATCATCCGTGGTCCAGAGCTATCATACTGTCCAGAGCTAAATCAGTGTGTACAGAGCTATCATACTGTCTATTCTCCTCTATGGGTCTGAAACATGGGTCACCTATCGCCAACACCTACGGCTCCTCGAACGCTTTCATCAACGCTGTCTTCGCAGAATCCTAAATATACACTAGACCGACTATGTGACGAATGTTGCTGTCCTTGAGCAAGCAGGGATCACCAGCATTGAGGCCATGCTATTGAGAACACGGCTGCGCTGGGCAGGGCACGTCTCCGGGATGGAGGACCACCGCCTCCCAAAGATACTACTCTATGGTGAACTCGCCATGGGTCAGCGCAAGAGAGGCGCCCCCAAAAAGAGATAAAAGGACTCCCTGAAACAACATCTCAGGCTCGGCCAGATTGGTCACCAAGAATGGTCCACCCTGGCCTCGCATCGGGAGGCATGGAGACGCACTATCCACAATGCTGCGGCCTCTTTCGAGAAGACACGCCGAACGGGTCTCGACAACGCAGAAAGAACCGCAACTTGGAAACAACGTCACCCAAGATTTTTCTGCTGTGCTTTGTGCAACCGAACTTGCCTATCTCAGATTGGCCTTTTTAGTCATCAACGCGCTTGTAGAAAGCGTGGGATGAGTCCTTCCTAAGAATCTTCGTTCGTGAAGTAATGCCGAGATATATATATATCTCGGCATTACACAGATGAGCCTATGCTGACGTGGGGATGATGGTGTTCTTCCTGTGGTGCGGGCTGGTAGAGGACTTCCCTTTGGCCAAAATTCCCAACTTTTTGGCCAAAGTTGGAAAGAAAGTTGAGAATCGGTGGGCCATGAGTGGCAAGTTGGCGATGGTGTTGGCCCTACATTTAAATTATATATATATCTATATATATAAAGGAACAGTCGTCATGTGAAGACTACCTCAAACAGAGAAACCTTACAACGCAGAAACACAAAACTTGCCAACAGAAATAAACCTCAAGCAAGGTACGTTTGTAGCAAAGAAACTTTCCCCCCCAAAACCTAAAAGGCCCCCAAAACAACGAGTAAAAAAAACTACATTTCCCAGCATCCTCCGTGGCTGCCAGCAAATGCCATTGGCCGACATCGGCCCACACAAAATGCTGAGAGGAAGAGTAACCATAGCAACGCTGGCAGGAGCCATCCAAGGCTAGGATAGAATGCTGAGAGATTTCAGTTGTCAGTTGGTGTTTGAGGGTTAAACTGTCAAAACCAAACTCTATGAGGGAGCAATTTTCCAGCAATTCCTACCCACACAACACAACACAACTTCCAATCACAACCCATCCCACCAACCTTACGGGACCCCGTACACACAACACCTACCACCACCACAAACAAAAACCATTCCTTCCTTCCACACAGACAGAAACTGACCCAAAAGACAAGCCATGCCTTCTAAAAATAACAGCATCGGACGACACACTCACAACGCTACATACATCAAACAAAAAAGGGCAGAACAACCGCCAGAACAGAAACACACTGCGCAGCAGAGACACAGACAACAGGTCACTGCACGACGCACGGCTGAGAACCAAATGCAAAGAACTGCACGACAAGAAGAAGCGCGCAGCCAGGAACAACAAAGACGCAGAAATGCAACACAACAGCAGCGCGCAAGGAGCGCAGAAACACAACGTCGCAACACAGAAAACAAACTTCAAAAACACCACAACCAATTCCACCGCCTAGCCTTCAGATACAACGCTGCAGAAGACTACAGCATGGCGCCAGAGGCCGACATTGGCACCCTAACGCACATCTGCACACACTGCAAAGCCCTGAAATACCCAGCAGAAACACCAGGAATGTGCTGCCTAGCCGGTAAAGTCTCTCTACCACCACTTGCCACTCCTCCACAACCACTACAGACTTTGCTGAGTGGACACACTCCAGAATCAAAACACTTCCTCCGCTATAGAAGACAATACAACTCATGCTTCCAGATGACATCATTTGGAGCACACATAGAAAGTTCGCAATTCATGCCTACATGACCCCACCAAGACCGTAAGTAACATAATTTCCAACTCTTACATACTCAGACTTTCTCGCATCTCCTAAATAGGGCACAGCAACGCGTGCCGGGTACAGCTAGTGTGTGTGTGTGTGTGTGTGTGTATGTATGTATATATATATATATATATATATATATATATATATATATATAAACCCCTACAAATCACAAACCATGCCCAAAATTGACAGTAAGGCTTCATTAACTTGATTTCCCTGACTAGGCCTCACTTAATGGGATGCTGTTTAAGCTCTGAATTGACAGTAAGGCTTCATTAACTTGATTCTCCCAACTAGGCCTCAACTCATGGGACATTGTGTATGGCCTGAGTTGACAGCAAGGCTTCATTAACTTGATTTTCCTGACTAGGCCTCAGCTCACGGGACATTGTGTATGGCCTGAATTTACAGTAATCTACCTTGGCACACAGAGCCCCTATGACCCACGCTACATTCTACTGCAGTTTGGAGGAGGGTGGACCATGGATGATGGGATTTGATGTACCTCCATGGATTATGGGGTTTGTAGTACTTTAAAACCCTTCATTCCCCACAGACCACTGTGGCCCAGAACCAAGACCGATAAAGACCCAACTTGGCACACAGTGCCCCCATGACCCACACTCCATCCAACTGCAGTTTAGAGGAGGGCACACCATGGATGATGGGATTTCAAGTACCTCCACTCACTTCCAAGGTACCCCACCCACACAAGCATCAACCTCTACATCAACACAGCAGACGGAAAGACAAAAAACATTGTACATCCACAAGCTATGCAGAACGCCAGCAACACCACACACCAACAACTCCACAGGACTTCAACATCCCACCCACCAGAACAACCCACAACAACACAGCCATGACCCCACCAAGACCATAAGTAATATCATTTCCAACCCTTACATACTCAGACTTTCTCGCATCTCCTAAATAGGGCACAGCAACGCGTGCCGGGTACAGCTAGTATAATTAAAATGTAGGGCCAACACCATCGCCAACTTGCCACTCATGGCCCACCGATTCTCAACTTTCTTTCCAACTTTGGCCCAAAAGTTGGGAATCCAGGGAGGATGGGATGGGGGCCTGGTTGCGTTGGAAGCATGCGACGCATTCCACCCGCTTTGGCTCAACAAACCGTCCCAAATCCCTTATCATTAAGGGCTTAAAGCTGCTTTTTATTTTGGAGACAAAAAGAATACTGTTTACGGGTCCATCCGACGCAAACCATCTGTAAACAGTTGCTTTGAAGCCGGAGCCCGGGCCAAGTCGGAGGCTGCCTTGGAGGCAAATACCCACTGTGTCCATCATGAAAGGAAGAATGTAAGGTGTATCCCGGGTCAGGAGGCAGCTCAAGGGATGAGGGGGAGGGGGCGTCCAAAGACCCCGGGATTCCTGGGTAGCCTTTCCAAACAATTGTCCACCCGGCCTCCATGAGACCGCTGAGTTCCCGTCTTTGTCTGTTTCCCATGGAATTTGTGTTCCTTCCTTCCTTCCTTCCTTCCTTCCTTCCTTCCTTCCTTCCTCCCTTCCTCCCTTCCTCCCTTCCTCCCTTCCTCCCTCCCTCCCTCCCTCCATCCTCACCTCCTTCCCTCCCTTGTGTCCATCCTTCCTTCTTGTTTTCATTTATTATTCCCTTCCTTCCTTCTCTTTACCCCCTTCTTCCTTCTTTCACTTTTTCCTTCCTTTCCATCCTTCCTTCCTTGCCTTTTGGTCCTTCCTTTCTTCTCTCTTTCCTTCCTCCTTCTCTCCTTTTTGTCTTTCCTTCTCGCTTTCCTTACTTCCTCCTTCCCTCCTTCCCTTCCCTCTTTCTCCTTCCATCTTCCTTCCTTCCCTCCCTCTTCCCTCCCCTTCTCTCTTTCTCCTTCCTTCCTTCCTTCCTCCCTCCTCCTTCCTTCCCTCCTTCCCTCCTTTGTATCTTTCCTTCTTGTTTTCATTTATTATTCCCTTCCTTCTCTTTACCCCCTTCGTCCTTTCTCTTTTCCCTCTTTTCCTTCCCTTTCGTCCTTCCTTCCTTCTCTCTTTCCTTCCTCCTTCCCTCTCTCTTTCCTCCCCCTTTCTCTGTTTCCTTCCTTCCTTCATCCTCCCTTGTGTCTTTCCTTCCTTCTTGTTTTCATTTATTATTCCCTTCCTTCCTTCTCTTTACCCCCTTCGCCCTTCTTTCTCTTTTTCCTTTTTTCCTTCCCTTCCATCCTTCCTTCCTTGCCTTTTGGTCCTTCCTTTCTTCTCTCTTTCCTTCCTCTTTCTCTCCTTTTTGTCTTTCCTTCTCACTTTCCTTCCTTCCTCTTTCCAACCCTTCCCTCCCTCTTTCTCCTTCCATCTTCCTTCCTTCCCTCCCTCTTCTCTCCCCTTCTCTCTTTCTCCTTCCTTCCTTCCTCATTCCCTCCCTCCCTCTTTCCTTCCTTCTTGTTTTCATTTATTATTCCCTTCCTTCTCTTTACCTCTTCGCCCTTCTTTCTCTTTTTCCTTTTTTCCTTCCCTTCCATCCTTCCTTCCTTGCCTTTTGGTCCTTCCTTTCTTCTCTCTTTCCTTCCTCTTTCTCTCCTTTTTGTCTTTCCTTCTCACTTTCCTTCCTTCCTCTTTCCAACCCTTCCCTCCCTCTTTCTCCTTCCATCTTCCTTCCTTCCTCCCTCTTCTCTCCCCTTCTCTCTTTCTCCTTCCTTCCTTCCTCATTCCCTCCCTCCCTCTTTCCTTCCTTCTTGTTTTCATTTATTATTCCCTTCCTTCTCTTTACCTCTTCGCCCTTCTTTCTCTTTTTCCTTTTTTTCCTTCCCTTCCATCCTTCCTTCCTTGCCTTTTGGTCCTTCCTTTCTTCTCTCTTTCCTTCCTCTTCCTCTCCTTTTTGTCTTTCCTTCTCACTTTCCTTCCTTCCTCTTTCCAACCCTTCCCTCCCTCTTTCTCCTTCCATCTTCCTTCCTTCCCTCCCTCTCCCTCCCCTTCTCTCTTTCTCCTTCCTTCCTTCCTCATTCCCTCCCTCCCTCCCTCTTTCCTTCCTTCTTGTTTTCATTTATTATTCCCTTCCTTCCTTCTCTTTACCCCTTCGCCCTTCTTTCTCTTTTTCCTTTTTTCCTTCCCTTCCATCCTTCCTTCCTTGCCTTTTGGTCCTTCCTTTCTTCTCTCTTTCCTTCCTCTTTCTCTCCTTTTTGTCTTTCCTTCTCACTTTCCTTCCTTCCTCTTTCCAACCCTTCCCTCCCTCTTTCTCCTTCCATCTTCCTTCCTTCCCTCCCTCTCCCTCCCCTTCTCTCTTTCTCCTTCCTTCCTCATTCCCTCCCTCTTTCCTTCCTTCTTGTTTTCATTTATTATTCCCTTCCTTCCTTCTCTTTACCCCTTCGCCCTTCTTTCTCTTTTTCCTTTTTTCCTTCCCTTCCATCCTTCCTTCCTTGTCTTTTGGTCCTTCCTTTCTTCTCTCTTTCCTTCCTCCTTCCCTCACTCTTTTTCCTTCATCTTGACCCAGTGGTTCTTAACCTTCCTAATGCCGCGACCCCTTAATACAGTCCATGGCAGTTAAGATACTTTCCAACTTCATTCATTCTACCATGTAGAATGGTCTACCTGTACTTTTATTTATTTATTTATTATATTATTTATTTATTTGTATTTGTTTATCGCCCCTCCTGATGGCTCGGGGGCGGCTTACAACATGTTCATAAAAACAGCCAAAAACACAATTAAAAAACTAAAAACCACAATTAAAACAGCAGATCAAATGTCACAATAGGCCATGCACTAGAGCAGTGTTTCCCAACCTTTTTTGAGCCGTGGCACACTTTTAACATTAAAAAAATCCGGGGGCACACCACCAACCAAAATGACACAGAATGATACTGTAACACAGTAAAGAACGTCTGGGGGGGTGGTGACCTGCTGGGAGTGCCCGAAGCCAGGGGGGGAGGAGCCAGGCCATGCCATGCCCCACCCCTCCCCCAGCTTCAGTTCTCCCATAGCCGCCAGCCTTGAGGGGGCAGTGCCAAGCCAGCATTGTGCTGTCTCTGCCACTGCTGGCTTGGCACTGCCCCCTCAAGGCTGGAGAAGCTGTGGGAGCACTGAAGCCGAGGGAGGGGGCGGAGCCATGCCACACCATACCCACCCCTCCCCGGCTCAGCTCTCCCACAGCTTCCAGCCTTGAGGGGCAGTGCCAAGCCAGCGGTGGCAGAGGCAGCAATATGCTGTCTTGGCACTGCCCCTCAAGGCTGAGAAGCTGTGGGCGCTGAAGCCGGGAGGGGCGGAGCCAGGCCGCACCATGCCCTGAACCCCCTTTCCGGCTTCAGTTCTCCCGCAGCTTCGCCAGTTCTGAGAGGGCAGTGCCAAGCCAGCATTGTGCTGTCTCTGCCACCGCTGGCTTGGCACTGCCCTCAAGGCTGGCGGCTGTGGGAGCGCTGAAGCCGGGGAGGGGCGAGCCAGGCCGCACCATGCCCTGAACCTTCTTTCTGGCTTCAGTTCTCCCACAGCTTCGCCAGCTCTGAGAGGGCAGTGCCAAGCCAGCATTGTGCTGTCTCTGCCACCGCTGGCTTGGCACTGCCCCCTCAAGGCTGGCGAAGCTGTGGGAGTGCTGAAGCCGGGGAGGGGGCGGAGCCAGGCCGCACCATGCCCTGAACCCTCTTTCTGGCTTCAGTTCTCCCACAGCCGCCAGCTCTGAGAGGCAGTGCCAAGCCAGCATTTGCTGTCTCTGCCACCGCTGGCTTGGCACTGCCCCCTGAAGGCTGGCAAAGCTGTGGGAGTGCTGAAGCTGGGGGGAAGTAGCGGAGCCAGGCTGCGTCATGCCTCCCCTCCCCCCCGGCTTCAGCTCTCCCACAGAGCATGAGCGGTGGACGGGCTTCAGTAGGCAGGGCTCCTCCGTGCAGCTTCAACAAGCAAGGGGCGAGAGTCATGGCGAGTCATGGTGGATTGGAGGCTGGTTGGGGAACGGTCAAGGAGGCGGCGCCCTGGTCCCTTTTTTTTTCTTCACTGCCACCTGGCCCTTCCTCCTCCTCTCCCAAGCAGCAGGAGTTTGGCAGGAGGAGGGGGGAAGGAAGGGGGGCAGAGAGCTTTTCTCGCGGCACACCTGATGATCGCTCACGGCACACTGGTTGAGAAACACTGCACTAGAGGACATTGCGGCAACAAAAGATGGTGCAAGATGGCAATACACAAGGAGAACTGCAATTCATCCGACTCTGAAAGCCTGCTGAAATAACAGAGTCTTGCAGGCTTTCCTGAACGGGAGAAGGTTCTGCATGGCGCGAACGTCGGCGGGCAACGCGTTCCAAAGTACGGGAGCCATGATCGAAAAAGCCCGGCGACGGGTTGCAGTTAGGCGAAATGTCTCTGGACTAGGAACGACTGGGAGGTTTTGCTCTTCGGAGCGTAGCAATCTGGTGGCATAATACGGGATGAGGCGGTCCCGCAAGTACACTGGCCCCAGACCATGTAAGGACTTAAAAGTCAAGACTAACACTTTGAAGGTGATTTGGCATTCCACCGGTAGCCAGTGCAGTTCGCGCAGAATTGGCGTGATGTGACAGCTTGCCGAGACCCCAGCAAGGAGTCGGGATGCAGCGTTCTGCACCAGCTTAAGTTTCCGGATCACCGACAGAGGAAGGCCAATGTACAGAGCATTACAGTAGTCTAGCCTCGAGATGACCGTGGCTTGGACCACTGTGGCCAGGTCGCGACGGGACAAGTAGGGGGCCAGCTTCCTCGCCTGGTGAAGATGGAAAAATGCCACTCTGCTGACGGTGGAGACATGAGCCTCCATCGACAACAGAGGGTCCAAAGTCACCCCAAGGCTCTTAATGGATGACGACGGACATAATGTCACGCCGTCCAGGGTCGGAAGCTGAACTTCCCCACAGCCCGGGCGACCAAGCCACAGGATGTCCGTCTTGTCCGGATTCACTGTCAACCTACTGGCTCGCAGCCATCCAGTAACGGCCTCAAGGCAGCGATGCAAATTATTGGGTACTGATTCGGGTCGGCCCTCCATCCTCAGAATGAGCTGGGTGTCGTCAGCGTACTGGTGACACTCAAGCCAAAAGCTACGTACCAGCCGAGCAAGTGGCCGCATATAGATGTTAAATTACAGAGGGGAGAGGGACCCGCAGTGTAAGGGGGAACCCCCGGAGACAACCTCGCCCCTACTCATTCGCTGCGACCGGTTCCGGAGGAAGGAGGACAGCCATTTCAGGACTGTCCCCCTCACCCCAGCCCCGGCAAGGCAGTGGGTCAAAAGATCGTAATCGACTGTATCAAACACTGATGTGAGATCCAATAGCACAGGGGTGCTCACACTTTTTCAGCATGCGAGCTACTTATAATAAAACCAAGTCAGAAAGATCTACCGAGAGAGACCAGGGCAGAGCAGGGGGAGGGGTGGGGCTTGGCACCGCCTGGCTCCGCCACCTCTGGCTTTAACTCACACAGCTTCTCTAGACTTGAGGGTAGTCCCAAGCCAGTGGTGGCATAGCTAGCCACTACTGGCTTGGCACTACCCTCCTCAAGGCTGAAGAAGCTGTGGTAGAGCTGTAGCTGGGGAGGGGGCAGGGCTTGGCGCAGCATGGCTCCACCCCCTCCCCCCTCTGGCTTTAGCGCTACCACAGCTTCCCCAGGCTTGAGGAGGGTAGTACCAAGCCAGTGGTGGCATAGCTAGCTACTACTGGCTTGGCACTACCCTCTTCTAGCCTGGAGAAGCTGTGGTAGCGCTGAAGCCGGGGAGAGGGCGGGGCTTGACACGGAATGGCTCCGCCCCCTCTAGAAGTGCCACATCCAGCTGGGATCGACCTCCTTTGGTCCTGGGATCGCGATCGACTTCCTGGGCAGCCCTGCAATGGCACAAGCAGGGACGGTCCCACCATGTACGGCAACTACGCCGCTGCATAGGGCGCCATCTAGGAAGGGGGCAAATTCCCACCTGCCAGGCCCCGCTGCTCCCGCGGGGCATTGCAGAGTGAGGAGGAGCCTTCAAAGGCCCCTCCTCTAGCTCTCCCGGGCTCCCGCCGCCAGCTTCTCCCATTGGGCATTGCAGAGGGCAAGGGAGAGCGCTCCCCCGCCCTCTGCAATGCCCCGTGGGACTAGCCGGCGGCGGGAACCAGGAAGCACGAAGAGAAGCCTTCGAAGGCCCCTCCTCTCGCTCTCCTGGGCTCCCGCCGCACGCTTCTCCCATTGTGCATTGCAGAGGGCAAGGGAGAGCGCTCCCCCGCCCTCTGCAATGCCCCGTGACAGGAGCCGGTGGCGGGAAGCAGGAAGCATGAAGAGGAACCTTCAAAGGCCCCTCCTCTCGCTCTCCCGGGCTCCCGCCGCCCGCTTCTCCCATTGGGCATTGCAGAGGGCAAGGGAGAGCGCTCCCCACCTCTGCAATGCCCCGTGGAGGAGCCGGTGGCAGGAACCAGGAAGCACGAAGAGGAGCCTCGAAGGTCCCCTCCTCTCGCTCTCCCGGGCTCCCGCCGCCGGCTTCTCCCACGGCCACGGGGCATTGCAGCGGGCAAGGGAGAGCGCTCCCCCGCCCTCTGCAATGCCCCGTGGAAGGAGCGGGCAGCAAAATAATGTTGGGGGGCGCCAAAATAATGTTTGGGGGGGCGCCAAAATGTTTCCATATCATGTGAAATTACCTTAGACCACCCCTGGGCACAAGCAGTGCCGATCCGCCCTGATCGAGCTGGCAACGCAGCTGATCTGTGATGGAGACCAGAACCGTCTCCGTCCCATGCCCCGAACGGAAGCCGGACTGGAAGGGGTCTAGCCAAGCAGTGTCGTCTAGGAAGGACCGCAACTGCTCCGCTGCTGCCCTCTCAATCACCTCGCCCAGGAACGATAAGTTCGATATCGATATGGAAAGTCCAAAAGGACACCAGTATGGCTTACAAATGAAGTAAAAGATGTGATTGGAAAGAAGAAAAACTCATTTAAGAAATGGAAGGCTCTTCCTACCGAGGAGAACAGAAAGGAACACAAGCTCTGGCAAACTAAATGCAAAGCAACAGTCAGGAAAGCCAAGAGAGATTTTGAGGCACACATAGCAAAGAATATTAAAAAAAATAACAAAACTTCTTTAAGTACATCAGAAGCAGGAACCCAACTAGAAAAGCAGTTGGGCCACTCGACGACAATGGTCAGAAAGGAAAAATCAGTGAAGACAAAGAGATTGCTGAGCGGCTAAATGACTTCTTTGCCTCCGTTTTCACACAGGAGGACAGACAACATATGCCTGCAGCTGAGTCAGTTTTTTCAGAAGGTAATTAAAAGAATTAAAACAGATAGAGATAAACAAGGAGGATGTTCTCACATGCCTTACTAAACTAAATGTCAACAAATCACCAGGTCCAGACGGCATCCACCCCAGAGTTCTTAAGGAACTCAAGTGTGAAATTGCTGAACTTCTAGCTAAGATATATAACCTTTCTCTAAGATCAGGCACTGTACCCGAGGACTGGAGGGAGGCAAATGTAACACCGATCTTCAAGAAAGGATCCAGAGGTGATCCAGGAAATTATAGACCAGTCAGTTTAACCTCAGTTCCAGGCAAAGTGATGGAAACCATTATTAAAGAAAAAATTACTAGGCACATAGAAGAACAGGCATTGCTGAAAGAAAATCAACATGGTTTCTGCAAAGGCAAATCATGTCTTACTAACTTGTTAGAATTCTTTGAGGGTGTAAATAAACACATAGATAAAGGGGACCCAGTTGATATTGTTTACCTTGACTTTCAAAAGGCTTTTGACAAAGTCCTCACCAAAGGCTCCTAAACAAGCTCTTCAGCCATGGAATCAGGGACAGGTCTTGTCCTGGATTGGAACCTGGCTAAACTGTCGGAAACAAAGGGTGGTAATAAACGGACATTTCTCTGGGTGGAAAGAGGTGAGAAGTGGCGTACCCAAGGTTCAGTTTTGGGTCCGTTACTTTTAATTTATTCATTAATGATCTGGATGTAGGAGTGAATTCTGAGGTAGCAAAGTTTGCAGACGACACTAAATTGTTCAGGGTAGTTAAAAATGAAACTGATTGTAAAGAGCTCCAGAAAGATCTCTCGAAATTGAGTGAATGGGCAACAAAGTGGCAAATGCATTTTAACCTAAACAAGTGTAAAGTCATGCACATCGGGCAAAGAACCCCAACTACACCTACCAATTGATGGGGTCAAAGCTTTCCGAGACAAACCAGGAAAGGGATCTTGGGGTCTTGGTGGACAGCTCAATGAAGATGTCAACCCAGCGCGCAGCAGCAGTGAAAAAAGCAAATTCTATGCTAGGCATGATCAGAAAGGGAATCGAAAATAGGTCAGCAAATGTTGTATTACCTCTCTACAAATCGATGGTAAGGCCACATTTGGAGTACTGTGTACAATTCTGGTCTCCGCACCTTAAGAAGGATATAACGGAACTGGAAAAGGTACAAAGAAGGGCAACAAGAATGATCCAAGGGATGGAGCGGCTCCCTTTATGAAACCAGGTTGCAACGCCTTGGTCTTTTCAGCCTTGAAAGACGGCGCCTAAGAGGTGACTTGATCGAAGTGTATAAAATCATGCATGGGATAGAAAAGGTGAATAAAGAAAAATATTTTCTTTGTCACAAAACACTAGGACTAGAGGGCACTCCCTGAAGCTCCAAGGTAGGAAAATTTAGACTAATAAAGGGAAATATTTCTTCACCCAGAGGGTCATTGGGTTATGGAACTCACTTCCAGAAGAGGTTGTGACAGCTGTCAGCCTGAACAACTTCAAGGCAGGATTAGACAGATTCATGGATACCAAGTGTATCGGTAGTTACTGAAAAGGACATTCAAGTGCCACCTCGGAGTTGGTTGAGGTAGGCAGGATTTCCTGGGTACTGGTTGTGGGGGTCGAGCAGGTCAGGGTTTTGCCCTCCCTTCTGCTCGAGATCCCCGTGTACAACTGGTGGGCCACTGTGTGATACAGAATGCTGGACTAGATGGGCTGAGGTCCGATTCAGCATGGCTCTTCTTATGTTCTTATGTTCTTATGATATCGCACCTGAGATAATTTATTCGCCGCCGAAAGACTTCCTGGCCTAGCGTCTCATAAAACTCTCTGCCCAAACAGCCCCACTTTGTCTTTATTGTCACGCTGATGTCTTTATAAAGGTATCCACGTGATCTATAGGGGAAAGCGGAGCGGACAGCTCCCAATTTATGGGCCCATATAAAAGGCGTCTTATATTTAACAACTGCATTTAGCTGTGTTAACTGCGAGTCACAGTAATAAAGCGTGGCGGCACGTTTGGATGCTAAATTAAAAAACAAGAGAGGGAAAGGTGGGCGGGAGGGAGGGGAGGCACTCCGCTGCTCAATACATAGACACTCTGGGTATTTTTTTTATTACTCTTAATATCACGATTTCCATTTAGTTTATAAATAATTGTAGCTAGCTAATGAAACGAAATCAAAAAACGGCCTCCAACCTATTCCCCCAGGGCAAACTAAACTCCCCCCCCTTCTTTCCAAAGCTCCTTAATCGTAGCCCAGTTCCGACGAAATTAGCATAGTAATGGGCTTTAAATTGAGCCTCTTTGTTTTTTAATTAAGCTCCCAGCAGGTAAAAATAAAACAGATTATTGAAGAATATGCCAACCCTAATAGCCCGGAGCTCTTTGACAATTAAAAAGAGCTGGCGTTAACCCTTTGGAGAAACTTCTGCATCGTTGACCATTCTCATCCATACTGTCTACTAGGCATGGCTTAGAACCCAAAAATAGGAAATCGAAAATCTAATGGGGGGGGTTTATTAATAGGAAGACTTACAAAATTTTTCCAAACATTTCTAAAATGTAATTTAATTACTAACGAAATTCGTTAGTAGTTCGTATGCCAGCGCATGCGCATTCCCAGATGGTTTTGCCTACCAACTCCCAGAAATCCTAACAGCTGGTAAATTGGCTGATTTCTGGGAGTTGTAGGCCAAAACTTGAATAAATCACACTGAATTCTAGATGGGACTCTCCAAATAGGAAGGAGGGAGGGAAGGAGGGAGGAGGGGTATTCTATTCTTGAAGCAGCAAAGAAAAGGAGGAGCCCCCGGCTCCCTCGCTGCCTTCTCTCTCACCCCGATCCCGAGGAGCGAGGGCCCAAGTTTGCCCAGGCTGGTCATATACCTACATTCCATGCACATAATACAGCAGTAATAACAATGGGTATAAGAAGAGGCAAAATTCAAACGAAGTATTCTGACTGGTCCCTCCTCATGCGGTGCAAACGGGTTCTTTCTGTGAGCCCGGGAAAAGCCAGCGTTTTCTGCTTGCATACACACATATTCTTGGGGATTGCTGCAGAATCTTCTCTATGAGCCCGGATTCTGCAGCAACCCCCCAAGAATATGTATGTGTAGCCCCCAAGCAGCAACGCTGGCTTTTCCCTGGGCAATTTCCCGGCTAATAAGAGAAGAGCCC
>JARBWK010000047.1:0-249666 GCA_030556195.1 Anolis apletophallus
GCCTCAAGCAAAGGAGGGGAAAGAGAGCCAGAGGCGTGGCGAGGCAGCGCCCGCGTCACAGTGATGCGCCGCCGCTGCCACGCCCCTGGCCCTCCCTCCCTTCGTCCCAAGCAAGGGAGGGGGAAAGGAGCCAGGGCGTGGCGAGGAAGCGCGTGTCACTCTGACGCAGCGCTGCCTCGCCACGCCCTGGCTCCTCCCCCTCCCTTTGTCCAAGCAAGGGAGGGGAAAGGAGCCAGGGGCGTGATTGAGCGGCGGCGCGTCACTCTGACGCGGCGCGCCTCGCCACGCCTCTGGCTCTCTTCCCCTCCCTTGCTTGGACGAAGGGAGGGGGAAAAGGAGCCAGGGCGTGGCGAAGCGGTGGCGCGCGTCACTCTGACGCGGCTTCCTCGCCACGCCCTGGCTCTCTTCCCCTCCCTTCCTTGGAGGCCTGGCGGAAAGGTGTGCCGCAGAGGTGTGTCGCGTCGATGGGCGATTCTTGGCTGGCGCGGCGGGACGAGGTACGGCCTTACTTTCTGGGTACGGCTTATATTAGCCGACACCTTCGACACCCCGATCGTCTTACAATCGGGGGTGTCTTACTTTCGGGGAAACACGGTAGTAAGTAAAACAGCAAAATAAAAACACAGCTAAAATCACAAGCTAAAATCACAAGCTTTCGAAGGCCTGTCTGAACAGGTGTGTCTTTCAGGCCCTCCGGAAGGTGAACAAATTTCGGAGAGCCCGCGTTTCTGGTGGCAACGAATTCCAAAGAGCCGGGGCGATCATTGAAAATGCCCTGCGCCTTGTCGAAGTCAGGGGGAAAGACTTGACACTAGGGATGTCTAGAAGATTCTGGTCTTCTGAACGAAGTGATCTCGGAGGGTTATATGGAATCAGGCGATCCCGTAGGTACACTGGCCCCAGACCATACAAGGCCTTAAAAGTAAGAACTAACACCTTGAAAGTGATCAATTGACAGCCAGTGCAGGTTCTGCAGTATTGGTGTTATACGGCGGCACGTGGGTTCCCCCGCAAGCGGCCGGGCTACAGCATTCTGCACTAGCTTGAGTTTCCAGATCACATTCAAGGGAAGGCCAATGTAAAGACTTACAGTAGTCAAGTCTTGAGATGACCTTGGCCTGGATTACCATGGCCAGATCGTTCCGTGAGAGATAGGGAGCCAGGCGCTTCGCCTGCCGCAGATGGAAGAATGCGCTTCTGCTGACAGTGGAGATTTGGGTCTCCATTGACAGCAGAGGGTCCAAATGGACACCCAGGCTTTTTACTGATGATGACGGGCGTAATGCCTCAAAACAAACACACCAGGGTACTTGTCCCACAAGAACTGCACACGGTATGCTGAAACACAATAACAATACACAGAAATAAAGGTCTGGACCACAAATCCTCATGTAGGAGTGGGCTATCTCCCATGGGGCCGGGATAAAGCACCAATGGGACTGTGTGCTGCCCCCTCGATCCACTCACTGGAGAGATGCTCTGTAGAGCCATGCTAGTGGGGAGATGAAACCATCACCCCCGCCCCTCTTGGACACACACAATGTAGTAATCAATGAATTAAAGGATGAACAACACACAATAGGAGTTACATAACCCACGGGCCGAAATCAACACATGATCATGCAAGTCAATGAAGAATACGTAGGTCCGCCACGAAGGAGGCCTATGTACATACGATGGAAGGGAAGCGGGGAAGCCGCTGGCTGGGGGGGGGGCGTGTGGGAAAGGTCGTCCCGCTGCGTCTGCTGCTAGTGACGTAGCACGGAGGTGGGCGCAGTGTGGAAGAACTCTAGGCTTGCGGCATGTCCAGCACTGATGGCGTATAGTGTAAACACTGCGCCGCCCGATGACGTAGTGCAGTCGCGGAGCGCGCCGTCAGACGTGCTGAGCGGAGCGACGTGGGCAACCTCTCCGGCGTCCTAGCGTGATGACGTGCCCGGAAGCGGTGAGTGCGGTCCTATGCAGTAAAAGGGCCAGCAACCGCCGCAGTCTGGGCCAAAAAGGCCCGGACTATGCAATGTTACTGGTTCAATCCTCTAGAACAGTGCTGTCCAACTTCTGGCGGGTCCAGGGCCGGATAAGAGGTCACTGATGACCTGCGGGGCCACTCGGCCCCGCCCCAGGCCCCGCCCGGCCCCGCCCCAGGCCCCGCCCCTCCTAAAGCCGCCGAAAAAGGAGGAGTAGGCGGCGCCAAGAGCAGCGCGTCACAGGCCTGCCGTGACGCCCGGCTCTTGGCACCGCCTACTCCTCCTTTTCGGCGCCCCCTCCCTTCCTAAGCCGGGGGAGCTGCCGAAAAAGGGCAGAAGGCGGGGGCGCCAACGGCAGCGCATCACAGGCCTGGCGTGACGCGCTGCCCTTGGCACTGCCTCTCCTCCTTTCGACGCCCCCCTCCTTCCTAGGCCGGGAGGCCGCCGAAAGGAGAGTAGGCGGGTGCCAGAGCAGCGCGTCACGCCAGGCCTGTGACGCTGCTGCTCTTGGCGCCGCCTTCTGCCCTTTTTCGCGGCCCCCTGCCCTAGGAAGGGAGGGGGCACCGGGGGCAGAAGGCGCAACGGCAGGCGCCACAGGTCTGGCGTGACGCGCTGCTCTTGGCGCCGCCTCTGCCCTTTTTCGGCGGCTCCCGCCCTAGGTAGGAGGGGGCCGAAAAGGAGGAGCTAGCTCTCTTCCTCCTCCCTGCCCCGCCTCCCCCTTCCCCGCCGCCATTTTTTAAAAAAATCGATTTTTTTAAAATTTAAAAATGGCGGCTGAGGGCATAGGTGGGGCCGTGTCCAACAGGCTACGGGGCCGGATCCGGCCCCGGGGCCGCCAGTTGGACAGCCCTGCTCTAGAAAATGAAGTTGTACGGAGGCCAAATGGCTGGGGGGATAACCTGGGCCCCTACCGGACAATGCCACGGTGAGGGTGCTGGAGTGGGAGGCCCACGGTGTCCCGATGCTCCCCGGAAGCCGTTGGGCAGACGCCGTATCCCAGGCGGAAATGCCTCTCCGTCACAGACCCAGGCAAACGATGATGGTAATAATCAAAATAGCTTTTATTAGATCCGCAAGCTCATGCCTGTCGAACCCGGATGGTTCCAAATGGATCCCAGTTGCACCAACACACACCAGCCAAAATCAAGTGATGTATGGGCCCTGCGGAGGGGCTGGCGGCTCCCCCCGCAGATGGCAAACGCCATCTCCCCACTAGCCTGGCTCTACGGAGCATCTCTCCAGTGAGTGGATCGAGGGGGCAGCACACAGTCCCATTGGTGCTTTATCCCGGCCCCGTGGGAGATAGCCCACTCCTACATGAGGATTTGTAGTCCAGACCTTTATTTCTGTGTATTGTTATTGTGTTTCAGCATACCGTGTGCAGGGCGTAATGCCTCGCCATCCAGGGTCAGCAGGGGAATTTCCCTATCGCCCGGACGACCCAGCCAAAGGATCTCCGTCTTCGCCGGATTCACCTTCAACCTACTGCCTCGCAGTCATCCAGTAACGGCTTCAAGGCACAGATGGAAATTACCGGGTACGGATTCCGGCCGGCCCTCCATCCTCAGAATGAGCTGAGTGTCGTCAGCGTACTGATGGCCCTCAAGCCCAAAGCTACATATCAGTTGAGTGAGTGGTCGCATATAGATGTTAAATAACAAAGGGGAAAGGATGGCTCCCTGGGGGACCCCACAAGACAAGGAGGATCCCCTGGAAACCAGCCCGCCCCTCTGCACTCGCTGCTTCCGGTTGTGGAGAAATGAGGACAGCCAGTCTAGAGCTGTCCCCCTCACTCCAACCACGGCAAGGCGGTGCGTCAAAAGATCATAATCGCTGCTGTGAGGCCCAATAACACAAGCAGTGCCGATCCGCCTTGGTCAAGCTGGCAACAGAGCTGGTCTGTGATGGAGACCAGCACCGTCTCCGTCCCGTGCCCAGAACGGAAGCCGGACTGAAAGGGGTCTAAGCCAGTCTTTCTCAACCAGTGTGCCGTGGCACACTAGTGTGCCGTGACGGACCTCCTGCTGTGCCGCGAGAAAAGCTCTCTGTCCCCCTTCCTCCCCCCTCCTGCTGAACTCCTGCTGCTTGGGGGAGGAGGAAGGGCAGGGCAGTGGCGAAGAAAAAGAAGAAGGGACCGGGGCGCCGCCTCCTTCAGCTGTTTCCCCAGCCAGCCTCCAATCCGCCATGACTCCCACCATGACTCTCGCCCCTCGCTCGCTGAAGCCGTGTGGAGGAGGAGCCCCGCCCACTGAAGCCCATCCACCGCTCATGCTCCTCCTCTGTGGGAGAGCTGAAGCTGGGGGGAGGGGCGGGGCATGGCGTGGTCTATAGGAGAGCTGAAGCTGGGGGGAGGGGGGGGCATGGCGCGGTCTATAGGAGAGCTGAAGCTGGGGGGAGGGGCGGGCATGGCGCGGTCTATAGGAGAGCTGAAGCTGGGGGGGGGCGGGGCATGGCACAGTCTATAGGAGAGCTGAAGCTGGGGAGGGGGCGGGCATGGCACGGCCTGTAGGAGAGCTGAAGCTGGGGAGGGGCGGGCATGGCGCGGTCTGTAGGAGAGCTGAAGCTGGGGGGGAGGGGCGGGCATGGCGCGGTCTATAGGAGAGCTGAAGCTGGGGGAGGGCGGGCATGGCGCGGCCTGTAGGAGAGCTGAAGCTGGGGGAGGGGCGGGGCATGGCGCGGTCTATAGGAGAGCTGAAGCTGGGGGAGGGCGGGCATGGCGCGGCCTGTAGGAGAGCTGAAGCTGGGGAGGGGCGGGCATGGCACGGCCTGTAGGAGAGCTGAAGCTGGGGGAGGGGCGGGCATGGCGCGGTCTATAGGAGAGCTGAAGCGGGGGAGGGGCGGGCATGGCGCGGCCTGTAGGAGAGCTGAAGCTGCGGGAGGGGCGGGCATGGCACGGTCTATAGGAGAGCTGAAGCTGGGGGAGGGGCGGGCATGGCGCGGCCTGTAGAGAGCTGAAGCTGCGGGGGATAGGCATGGCAGCTGAGAGCTGGGGGAGGGGGGCATGGCGCGGCCTGTAGGAGAGCTGAAGCTGGGGGGGAGGGGCGGCATGGCGCGGTCTATAGGAGAGCATAGGAGAGCTGAAGCTGCGGGGAGGGGGCGGGGCATGGCACGGTCTGTAGGAGAGCTGAAGCTGGGGAGGGCGGGCATGGCGCGGCCTGTAGGAGAGCTGAAGCTGGGGGAGGGGCGGGGGCATGGTACGGTCTGTAGGAGAGCTGAAGCTGGGGAGGGGCGGGCATGGCGCGGCCTGTAGGAGAGCTGAAGCTGGGGGGAGGGGGCGGGGCATGGCACGGTCTGTAGGAGAGCTGAAGCTGGGGGGAGGGGCGGGCATGGCGCGGCCTGTAGGAGAGCTGACGCTGGGGGGGAGGCGGGGCATGGTGCGGTCTATAGGAGAGCTGAAGCTGCGGGGGAGGCGGGGCATGGCACGGTCTGTAGGAGAGCTGAAGCTGGGGGAGGGGCAGGGCATGGCGCGGCCTGGCTCTGCCCCTCCCCGGCCGACACTCCCAGCAGCTGCTCCAGCCTTGAGGGGGCAGTGCGAAGCCAGCATTATGCTGACTCTGCCACCGCTGGCTTGGCACCGCCCCCTCAAGGCTGGAGAAGCTGTTGGGAGAGGTGAAGCCGGGGGTAGGGGTGGGGCATGGCGCAGCCTGGCTCCGCCCCTCCCGGCTTGGCACTCCCAGCAGCTGCTCCCAGAAGGCCACCAACCCCCAGCCGTTCTTTAGTGTGTTAGAGTGTCATTTTGTGTCATTTTGGTTGGTGGTGTGCCCTCAGATTTTTTTAATGTTAAAAGTGTGCCGCGGCTCAAAAAAGGTTGGGAAACACTGGTCTAAGCCAACAGTGTCATTTAGGAAGGTCTATAACTGCTCCATTGCCGCCCTCTCAACCACCTTGCCCAGAAACGACAGATTCGAAACTGGGTGGTAATTGGAGGGAGCTGAGGGATCTAACCCTGGCTTTTTCAGCAATGGAGCGACCACGGCCTCTTTCGAGCCCTCTGGAAAGACTCCTTGCTCAAGGGAGCAGTGTATTATAGTCAACAGAGGGTCACATAACCCATCCAGACAACATTTCACTAGACAGGATGGGCATGGATCGAGAGAGCAGATGGTCGGTCAAGATGCAGCAACAATCCTATCGACAGCCTCTGCGTCCAGTGTAAATGAGGTTTGTATTACTGTACATTTAAATGTAAGAAGGTCCTAGTCTGGGTAGCTTTACAGCTAGGTGCAAGCTCGGAGTATAGCTGATTAACCTGGCTCACCTGGGCTAATTGAGTGGGGGGAGTTTTGGGGCTATAATTTCCCCATGTTGCTCACTGTGTGTGTTGCCTATTCATACCGAGGCAAAAGAAGCTGAGTATGCTTCTAAAGGGTGCCTGCCTGCCCATGCCAGGGCAAGAGAAGCTTGGTATGCTTCTGGAGTAATGCTGCCCATGTCAGAGCAAGAGAAACTGGGATTAATGTGGCTCATAGGTCACACACTTTCGGCCATAGCAGTCCCGGGAATGCATCTATCCATGTGTAAATCACTAGTAGTATCCAAACAAATGTTGCGGGACAGGCGGAAAGGAGATGGGTCAACGGTCAACTACAGGCCTCGCCGTTTCGCCTAATAGGCTTCGTCCGGACCCGAAAGCAAACAAAATATAGTGCACAGTGACAATTCCACTGGTCCAAAGGTTCAATATAATATTCAAATTCTAATCATCCTGTGCCCACCTCCTTCAGGATGATTAGAATTTGAATATTATATTGAACCTTTGGACCAGTGGAATTGTCACTGTGCATTATATTTTTATTTATTTATTTTATTTATTTTATTATTCGGGCTTCTATGCCGCCGACTCCCTGAGGCTCGCGGCGGCTTACAGGAGCCGAAGGGCACAGTAAAATACAGGCAGTAAGCAGTTAAAAACAATTAAAAACAACAGCAGTATAGTAATTAATAACACAGTTAACACAATGAACAGCACATCATCCTCAGAAGAACGCATAGATGGCGGGGCATGGGCAGGACTTACTCACCAAAGGCCTGCTTAAACAGGTATGTTTTACAGGCCCGTCTAAACGGGAGCAAGTCCTTCATAGCCCGAGTTCCGGCCGGGAGGGCGTTCCACAGCATAGGCGCTATGACAGAGAAAGCCCTCCGGCGGGTAGCAGTCAGCCTTGCGGGTTTAGCTGAAGGTATCTCCAGGAGATTGGAGTCCTCAGACCGAAGTGATCTCGGAGGGCAATATGGGGTGAGACGGTCCCTCAAGTACGCTGGCCCCAGGCCGTGTAAGGCCTTAAAGGTGAGGACCAACACTTTGAAGGTGATCCGGTGCTCAATTGGCAGCCAGTGCAGATCCTGCAAAACAGGTGTTATGGGCGCCAGCTGGGGTGCCAGACAGGAGCCGGGCGGCAGTGTTCTGCACTCGCCTGAGCTTCCGGGTCACCGACAGAGGAAGGCCAACGTAGAGCGCGTTGCAGTAATCCAGCCTTGAGATGACTGTGGCTTGGATCACCGTGGCCAGATCATTCCGGGAGAGATAGGGGGCCAGCCTCCTTGCCTGTCGCAGTGAAAAAAGCGATCTTGCTGACCGCAGAGACCTGGGCCTCCATGGTCAGCTGGGAGTCCAAATGGACCCCCAGGCTCTTTACGGAAGGCGATGGGCATAACACCGCACCGTCCAGGCTCGGAAGCTGGACATTAACATCACCCGGGCGACCCAGCCACAAGATCTCCGTCTTCGCCGGATTCACCCTCAACCTACTGGCTCACAGCCATCCAGTAACGGCTTCGAGGCAGCGTTGGAAATTATCGGGGACGGATCCCGGCCTGCCCTCCATCCTCAGAATGAGCTGGGTGTCGTCAGCGTACTGGTGACACTCCAGCCCATAACTCCGCACCAGCTGTGCAAGCGGCTGCATGTAGATGTTAAATAACAGAGGGAGAGAATGGCCCCTGGGGACCCCCACAGAGTAGTGGGGAGCCCTCGGAGACCACCTCGCCCCTCCTCACACGCTGAGACCGCTGGTGGAGGAAGGAGGTCAGCCATTTAAGGGCTGTCCCCCTCACTCCAGCCACGGCCAGGCGGTGGATCAATAGATTTTGTTTGCTTTCGGGTCCGGACGAAGCCTATTAGGCGAAACGGCGAGGCCTGTAGTTGACCGTTGACCCATCTCCTTTCCGCCTGTCCCGCAACATTTGTTTGGATACTACTAGTGATTTACACATGGATAGATGCATTCCCGGGACTGCTATGGCCGAAAGTGTGTGACCTGTGATTTACAACAGCATACATTCCACTTACTCTTCTATTTTGCTTTGTGATATCTTTTTGAAGTGAACATTAAACCTTGAATATCTTCCAAGAAACCCTTCTCTGTCTACTCCCTTTACGTCTTCTGAGAACACCCACTCCTTTTGCTTTGGAATTAATGTGGCTCATATCAGGGTAAGAGAGCTGAAGGAAGCAGCTATGTAAATCTGCTTCTGAGAAAAGAGAGCTGAAGGAAACAGCTATATAAATGTTTTCGTTTCAAGTTTTTGCAAGGAACTGAACAATAAAGATAAAGTTGCCTGCCGTTTTCGGCAAGAACGACTGCCTGTTTATCTTGCCTGCGCATTGTCGCCTGTGCGAGGGAGAACAGCTGCGTGTTTCCAATCGGCCAGAGCATACTAAGTCTCAGAAAGGGTCCCCCTTTATTATGGGGTCCCCCAAGGGGCTATCCTCTCTCCTCTATTATTTAACATCTACATGCATCCACTGGCTCAACTGGTGCGTAGCTTTGGTCTGGAGTGCCATCAGTACGCTGATGACACCCAGCCGGTGCTGAGGATGGAAGGCCGGCCGGACTCTGTACCCGATTATTTCCATCAGTGCCTGGAAGCCGTGTCTGGGTGGCTACGGGCTAGCAGGATGAAGGTGAACCCGTCGAAGACGGAGGTCCTGTGGCTGGGTCGCCCGGGGGGGGGGGGGGCTCCACTGTCAATAATGGACGGCAAGGTGGTTAGCCCGTCGGCCCTAGTTAAAAGCCCGGGGGTCCAACTGGACCCTCTGCTGACGATGCAGGCTCAGGTCTCCGCCGTGAGCAAAGTGGCATTTTTCCATCTGCAATACACAATACAGACTATGCTCACAAAAGGTACTCGTAATACACAATGCTAAAGCCAACTAAATACAGGGCTGGACTGGAGTGCGACGCAAATAAACTGCTACAAGGTTGCAAAAATATCAAAATATATTATGGTGCATAATCATAAGCATTAATGACACGCTGAACACATAGTACTGAGCATCATATCTATATACCTATGTTCAATTTATACACACTATATATCTCTCAGTAATTCAGCATGTGCAAAGCAAAACAATAAGCCCAGAACACAAACCTGGGTTAAAGCGACACACAAATAGAGTCCATGTAAGCCCTATGGAGGTCTGGAGCCAAATAACTCACAGACACCAGACTGAGTCCTTGGGGGAGCCTGGAAGGGCGGAAGAGCTGGCACGATACCAACTAGGCTGGAAGGATGATGACGACGCCAAGATGGCCGTTTCGCGGTAAGTCGCTTCCTCAGGGCGCATTCACTTCAGGACGCTCCTCCCCAGGGTTCCAGTTTACTAACTACCAGGTACAGTCATAACAGGGGGTTCGCGTTTCCGCACATCAATAACATCAATGAGATACAAGTCCTCCGGGCTGGAAGCAGCTAACCATTTACATTGGCCTTCCTCTGTCGGTAATCCGGAGACTTAAGCTGGTGCAAAACACTGTGGCTCGACTACTGGTTGGTGCGGCACTATCGTGCCACATCACTCCAGTCCTACAGCGCTTGCACTGGCTCCCCATCGAGTACCGGATTGCCTTCAAAGTGCTGGTGCTAACCTTTAAGGCCTTGCATGGCCTGGGGCCAGTGTACCTGAAGGACCGCCTCTCCCTGCACATTGCCCAGAGACCACTACAGTCCATGGATCAAAACCTATTGGAGGTTCCATCACTCAAGATTTACCGCCTGTCCTCGAGGCGGCAGCGTACTTTCTCTGTAGCAGCGCCTACCCTTTGGGACGCCCTCCCAGAGGAGGCTCGAGCAATAACTGACCGACAGGCCTTCCGGAGGGCCTGCAAGACCCATCTCTTCCGACAGGCGTTTAACCTTTAAGGCTGTTCAATTCCACTCTTGCCTCAATCCGTTTTATGATGTCTTTAACTATGTTGTGATTATGTTGTTCACTAGTGTGAACCGCCCTGAGCCTCTTTGGGAAGCGGGGTATATAAATCGAAATAATCTATTATATAAAGGAGGACCCGTCATCGAACGACTGACAGAGACAGAGAAACCTTCCAAGGCAGAGACACCAAACTTGCCAACAGAAATAGGCCTCAGGCAAGGAAGGTTTTTAGCAAAGAAACTTTCCCCCCCAAAACCTAGAAGGCCCCCAAAACAACGATAAAAAACTACATTTCCCAGCATCCTCTGCGGCTGCCAGCGAAACCCATTGGCCAACATCGGCCCACACAAAATGCAGGCAAGGCTAGATTAGAATGCTGAGTGATTTCAGTTTAGTCAGTTGGTGTTTGTGGGTTAAACTGTCAAGGCCAAGATCTAGGAGGGAGACAAATAGGGCACCAGGGACACAGGCACCACTGACAAGCACATACCGCCGGAATAACACAAACTTGCAAAACCCAAACACACACACAAAAATCCTGCAACACAAAAACCCATCCCAAACAAAATACACAACAAACACCACTGGCAAAAGCAACACCCCCTCCACATCACAACCAGCACACAGCCAGACTGAGACAACTATGTCGCCACAACACACACAAAATACACCCCACAAATACCTGACAACTTCCCCAACACAAAACCCAGGACTGCACTCACTACTCGCCACCACACACACCTCCAAATACACACACGTCCCAGGCACAGTACTCCAGCAATTCCTACCCACACAACACAACACAACTTCCTATCACAACCCATCCCCCCAACCTTACGGGACCCCGCACACACAACACCTACCACCACCACAAACAAAAACCAACTCCACCTATTCTCCAACCACAACACAACACAACACTGCACTGATACTCTACAAACACACACAAACACCCAAAATACCCCACCCACACAAGCATCAACCTCTACAACACCGCAGCAGACGGAAAGACAAAAACAGTGTATATCCACAAGCTCTGCAGAATGCCAACACCACCACACACCGACAACTCCCCAGGACTTCAACATCCCACCCACCAGAACAACCCACAACAACACAGCCATGACCCCACCAAGACCATAAGTAACATCAATTCCAACCCTTACATACTCAGACTTTATCGCATCTCCTAAATAGGGCACAGCAACAGGTACAGCTAGTAGCAACTACTTTTAAAGTAAGGACCACACAGTTAAACACGAAATAACACTTTCAAACAAGGAACAAACATTTTTTTAAAACTTTGTTACGTAGTGATATGGTCAACAGAGGTCAGGAAGGGAACAAATCCCATCATCCTACCAGAGAGTGGATGCCATTCATGTACCTTCTCTCGCTGTTTCCATTCCAGCTCCTGCTCTTCGATCTCCCTGCAAACTTTTTGAAGCTGGTTTTCCATCTTCCTTTGGGTGTCTTGGCATTTCTTACTCTCCTCTCGATATTTGCCAATGCTGATTTTCAGGGCTGCCTGCTCTCGAAGCAATTCCTCTTCCAGCTTTGCCGCATTTTTCACATTCTGTCGTGACATCGTCATCATTAATCACAACATCACAAAGGATTACTACCTCACCCGCTTCATAGGAAATCTGCTATAAAACAGGAGCTTTTTTGTTGAGTTTCAGGGTCAGAGAAGCAGATGGCGAAAACAGAAGAAGAAGGTGAGCGTGCTTGCTCCATCAATGTTAAACATTTACACCAGGGATGGGCAATTATTTTTTCCAAGGGGCCACACGAGAGCCAAAAAATATTATGGAGGGCGGCACTTAAAGGCTGAACTACATTCTAATCTACATTATATATTTATTTACTATATTTACTATATATTACACATCATTAATATTAACATATTACTATATCAAGAAATATTCATATATTATTAGTATTAATATCACAATTATTATAGTATCTATCTATATATATAAAAATCGATTGGTCGTGCAAAGGACATTATGCACGGCCAAACTACGCCCCCCACAAACACCAATCCAACGAGACACATTCCCCCAGACCACGAGGTATTACCTTAACACAAAAACCCACCTCCCTACCTTCCAACCCCCCAAAACAAGCCCCCCAAAACCGCCCATTGACTCCCGTTCTACGCTGGCCGCGAGCGCAGAACACAGGGAGAATCGCGCAGGCGCACTCCAAAACCACCTCCCCCCCCAAAATAACAACCCATCCCGTCTCCCTCTCTCCCCACTCACCCTGAACCTGCGATACGCCCGCCGCCGTGTCCCCGCGGAAGACCCTAAACTACCCCCAAACCCCCCATAGCCACCAAGCGTGGTGGCTTTGCGGCATCAGCCACCCACCACACCCACCCACACAAACATCCTCGCCCTCCTCCTCGCTCATCAGGTGCCCGGGTCCAGGAGCGGCTGGAAGACGACAGAGGACGAAAACCCACCGGAGGAGGCACCCACGGCGCAACCCGGGTTCAGAAGCGCCGGGGAAACAGCGGAGGCACCAGACAGGGCCACAGGACTACATTTCCCAGAAGGCCCCGCATGGCTCAATGGCAAGGAGGGCGAAGGAACAGGAAGTCGCCGTGCGGGGCCTTCTGGGAAATGTAGTCCCGTGGCCGTGTCTGCTGCCTCCGCTGTTTCCCCGCCGCTTCTGAACCCAGGTTGCGTCGTGGGTGCCTCCTCCGCTGGCTTTTCGTCCTCTGTCACCTTCCAGCCGCTCCTGGACCCGGGAACCTGATGAGCGAGGACTGAGGGCGAGGGATGTTTGTGTGGGTGGGTGGGGTGGCTGAGCGCCGCAAGCGCCACTCACGCTTGGTGGCTATGGGGGTTTTGGCTATGGGGCTTCCCAGGAGCAGGAGAGGCAGAATTCCCCGCCAAAGTTGCGAGGCTGCGGCCCGGAAAGAGGTGCGCTGCTGCTTCTCCTTCCCCCTCCAAGACCTTCTTCGCCTCCCTGCTTCCATTCCCCACAATGCTTTCTCTCTTCGAGGAATGGGGAAAGGAGAGAGAGGCTTCTCTCTCCTTGGCCAGGGCAAACCTCTTCCTCCCTTCCCGTCTCACCCCCCCCCCCCCCCCAATCACACACACTTCTATGCCACTCCTTCCCCACCCCACTCTTCCTTTTTGTAGTTTCCTCCTTCCTCTCCCAATCTTAACTTCCCCATTCTCCAGCCCCTCTCCCTCCACTTCCCATTCCCATCCTTCACCACGTTCCACCCTCTCCCATGTCATTCCTCCCCTTTCACACACATATATACAAACATACACATACATACACACATATACACATACACACACATATATACATATAGACACATTCACACACATATACACTTACACACACATACATACACACATACAAATACACACACATATATACATATACACACATTCACACACATATGTACATACACACATATACAAATACACATACATACACACATATACATGCACACACCAATATACACATGCACACCCACATACATACACATATATACACATGCACACACATATATACCTGCACACATATACACATGCACACACATATACACACACATATACATATATACACATGCACACACCCACCAAGACCATAAGTAACATCAATTCCAACCCTTACATACTCATACTTTCTCACATCTCCTAAATAGGGCACAGCAACACGTGCCGGGTACAGCTAGTAGTATATATATAGGGAGACATTATAATATATTGAAATTATAATATAATATAACATTATATTATTTATTATATTATTATAATAAAATAATTATAAAATAATAATAAAAACCACTAAAATAAAATAAAATGAAATTCAAGAAGACAAGGTGCGAACCAAGATGGAGGCTGACATCCTCAAGAGAGGAAGGATCCCAAGATGGAATGGACCCAGAGGATGGCAAAGCGGACCCAGCCGCCACTGCTGCAGAGCAGAACAGCAGATGATCGGAAGTGGCAGGCCTCCGCCCGCTCTCGCCCACAGCTGTTCCCCAGCTGATCGCCCTGCCATGGAGTGCCTGCCATCCCGGCTTTGGAGTGCCTGCCATCCCGGGAGGCGATCCGGGCCTGCAGCGGGAGCAGTCGGCGAGCTGCGGCGGGTGATCGCCCTGGCGACTCGGAAGACGATCAAGTCTTCTGGTTCGCCAGGGCAATCAGCTGCCGCAATGCCCTGTGGGCGGAAGAAGTGCCACGCGGGCGGAAGTCTCCTGCTGCCCACGCGCCACCTCTTTCCGCCCACACGCCGCCTCTGTCCGCAATGCCCCACGGGCGGAAAGAGGCGGCGCATGGGTGGCAGGAGCCTTCCACCCGCACGGCGTTTCTTCTGCCCGCGGGCATTGAGGGAACGAGGGAGCCTTGTGCTCCCTCGTTCCCGCAATGCCCCGCGGGCGGAAAGAGGCGGCGCACGGGCGGCAGGAGCCCTCCACCCGCATGGTGCTTCTTCCGCCCGCGGGCATTGAGGGAACAAGGGAGCCTCACGCTCCCTCATTCCCACAATGCCCCGCGGGCAGAAAGAGGCGGCGCACAGGCCGCAGGAGCCTTCCACCCACATGGCGCTTCTTCTGCCCGTGGGCATTGCGGGAACGAGGGAGCCTCGTGCTCCCTCGTTCCCGCAATGCCCCACGGGCGGAAAGAGGCGGCGCACGGGCGGCAGGAGCCTTCCGCCCGCATGGCGCTTCTTCCGCCCGCAGGCATTGAGGGAACGAGGGAGCCTCGCGCTCCCTCGTTCCCTCAATGCCTGCGGGTGGAAGGAGCATAGGGTGCGCACGAGCAGGGCAGAGGCGCCCCATCCGCCTGCAATCGACCTGATTTCGACTCGCGATCGACTTCCTGGGCAGCCCTGATATAGACGAACGGAGGTAAACTCTGGCCACCAGAGGGAGCTGGCGCACTCCTCATCTCTCCGCGTCCCAGCGTCCCTTGTTGTTCCTTCCGCATTGCTCAGCGTTCCTGGAGTTCTTTAATGGCCTCATTATTCAGTCAAAATTTCCTCCCCACTCAATGTGATACCTTTATCTCCTACTTGACAGGTGCAACTGACGTTCGGGCTGCAAAGGTCGACAGCAGGCTACACTTAAAGGTCGAGCATCCACCTCAACCCGGGCAGGCCTCGAACTCATGACTTACTGGTCAGAGAGATCTTATGCAGCTGACACTTAGCCAGCTGCGCCACATTCCCCGAGTTCAGGGGGAGCTGCCGCACTTCTCATCTCTCATGCCGTTTTCACTTACACACATATAGACGAACAGAGGCAAACTCTGGCCACCAGGGGGAGCTGCCGCACTTCTCATCTCTCATGCCGTTTTCACTTACACACATATAGACGAACAGAGGCAAACTCTGGCCACCAGGGGGAGCTGCCGCACTCCTCATCTCTCATGCCGTTTTCACTTACACACATATAGACGAACAGAGGCAAACTCTGGCCACCAGGGGGAGCTGCCGCACTCATCTCATCTCTCATGCCATTTCCACATACACACATATAGACGAACAGAGGCAAACTCTGGCCACCAGGGAGCTGCCGCACTCATCTCATCTCTCATGCCATTTCCACATACACACATATAGACGAACAGAGGCAAACTCTGGCCACCAGGGGGAGCTGCCGCACTCATCTCATCTCTCATGCCATTTCCACATACACACATATAGACGAACAGAGGCAAACTCTGGCCACCAGGGGGAGCTGACGCACTCATCTCATCTCTCATGCCATTTCCACATACACACATATAGACGAACAGAAGCAAACTCTGGCCACCAGGGGGAGCTGCCGCACTCATCTCATCTCTCATGCCATTTCCACATACACACATATAGACGAACAGAGGCAAACTCTGGCCACCAGGGGGAGCTGACGCACTCATCTCATCTCTCATGCCGTTTTCACATACACACATATAGACGAACCGAGGCAAACTCTGGCCACCAGGGGGAGCTGCCGCACTCATCTCATCTCTCATGCCATTTCCACATACACACATATAGACGAACAGAGGCAAACTCTGGCCACCAGGGGGAGCTGCCGCACTCATCTCATCTCTCATGCCATTTCCACATACACACATATAGACGAACAGAGGCAAACTCTGGCCACCAGGGAGCTGACGCACTCATCTCATCTCTCATGCCATTTCCACATACACACATATAGACGAACAGAAGCAAACTCTGGCCACCAGGGGGAGCTGCCGCACTCATCTCATCTCTCATGCCATTTCCACATACACACATATAGACGAACAGAGGCAAACTCTGGCCACCAGGGAGCTGACGCACTCATCTCATCTCTCATGCCGTTTCCACATACACACATATAGACGAACAGAGGCACACTCTGGCCACCAGGGGAGCTGCCGCACTCATCTCATCTCTCATGCCATTTCCACATACACACATATAGACGAACAGATGCAAACTCTGGCCACCAGGGGGAGCTGACGCACTCATCTCATCTCTCATGCCATTTCCACATACACACATATAGACGAACCGAGGCAAACTCTGGCCACCAGGGAGCTGACGCACTCATCTCATCTCTCATGCCATTTCCACATACACACATATAGACGAACAGAGGCAAACTCTGGCCACCAGGGGGAGCTGACGCACTCATCTCATCTCTCATGCCATTTCCACATACACACATATAGACGAACAGAGGCAAACTCTGGCCACCAGGGGGAGCTGACGCACTCATCTCATCTCTCATGCCATTTCCACATACACACATATAGACGAACAGAGGCACACTCTGGCCACCAGGGGGAGCTGCCGCACTCATCTCATCTCTCATGCCATTTCCACATACACACATATAGACGAACAGAGGCAAACTCTGGCCACTGGGGGAGCTGACGCACTCCTCATCTCTCAGCGTTCCCAGCGCCCCTTGTTGTTCCTTCCGTATTCCTCAGCGTTCCTGGAGTTCTTTAATGGTCTCATAATTCAGTCAAAATTTCCCTCCCCACTCAATGTGATACCTTTATCTCCTACTTGACAGGTGCAACTGACGTTCGGGCTGCAAAGGTCGACAGCAGGCTACACTTAAAGGTCGAGCATCCACCTCAACCCGGGCAGGCCTCGAACTCATGACTTACTGGTCAGAGAGATCTTATGCAGCTGACACTTAGCCAGCTGCGCCACATTCCCCGAGTTCAAATTTTGGTTCGTATACCTTGAATGCAAATTCTAAACAAATCCCACCTCTTCCAACAGCTGAAGTCGATGCCTGGAATCGCTCAGTTCAGTCTTCACTCTGTTCAGCTCCTCCTTTTTGTCTAGTAAAGGAAACACAGTTTGCAGCTTGTTGAAAGGCGGCCTTCGAGAAACGAAGAGTGAACGAACATCTCTCTGAAACACCGAGTTTATAAAAGTATTTGGAAAATCCCTCTCTACCTTGTAGGTGCTTTCTAGGTCTCCAATCTCGCCAGTAAAAGATATTTTGCGATTCTGCAGCTGGTCAAGTTCAAACTGCGATTTCTGGATGTCCGAGGTCATTTTTTCCTTGCTGCAAAGGGCGGCTTTATGGCTGCTTTCAGCAGAAGCCAAGGATCTGTGGAATGGGACAAAGGCACCGAGTGCGTCAGTGTTCTCACTTATATTTTTGGCAAGGTCACTTCCAAACATTCAAAAGAAAGGCAGAACGTGTCATTCCAGTTCAGATTGAATACAGAAGTGAAAGCTATTTATTTATTTGTTACTAGCTGACCCGGCCACGCATTGCTGTGGGATTTTTTTTTAACTTGTGGACTGTGTGTGTAGTCATGTATATGTGTATATGTGTATGCGTGTATATGTGTGTACTTATGTTTATGTGTGTTTGTATATGTATGTGCGTGTATATGTGTTGATGTGTGTAAGTACAGGTGTGTTTATGTATGTGTATATGTGTATATTTGCATATTTCTGTGCATGTATATATATGTGTATGTGTTTCTGTGTTCCTTTCTTCTCCCATCCTTCCTTCCATCCATTCTTCCTTCTATCCTTCTCTTCCTTTCTCCCCTCCTTCCTTCCTTCCATCCATTCTTCCTTCTATCCTTCCCTTCCTTCCTTCCATCCATCCATTCTTCCTTCTATCCTTCCTTTCCTTTCTTCTCCCTTCCTTCCATCCATTCTTCCTTCTATCCTTCCCTTCCTTCCTTCCATCCATCCATCCATTCTTCCTTCTATCCTTCCTTTCGTTTCTTCTCCCTTCCTTCCATCCATTCTTCCTTCTATCCTTTCCCTTCCTTCCATCCATCCACCCTTCCTTCTATCCTTCCTTTCCTTTCTTATCCCCTCCTTCCTTCCATCCATTCTTCCTTCTATCCTTCCCTTCCTTCCTTCCATCCATCCATTCTTCCTTCTATCCTTCCTTTCCTTTCTTCTCCCTTCCTTCCATCGATTCTTCCTTCTATCCTTCCCTTCCTTCCTTCCATCCATCCATCCATTCTTCCTTCTATCCTTCCTTTCGTTTCTTCTCCTTCCTTCCATCCATTCTTCCTTCTATCCTTCCCTTCCTTCCATCCATCCACCCTTCCTTCTATCCTTCCTTTCCTTTCTTATCCCCTCCTTCCTTCCTTCCATCCATTCTTCCTTCTATCCTTCCTTCCTTCCTTCCATCCATCCATTCTTCCTTCTATCCTTCCTTTCCTTTCTTCTCCCTTCCTTCCATCCATTCTTCCTTCTATCCTTCCCTTCCTTCCATCCATCCATTCTTCCTTCTATCCTTCCTTTCCTTTCTTCTCCCCTCCTTCCTTCCATCCATTCTTCCTTCTATCCTTCCCTTCCTTCCTTCCATCCATCCATTCTTCCTTCTATCCTTCCTTTCCTTTCTTCTCCTTCCTTCCATCCATTCTTCCTTCTATCCTTCCCTTCCTTCCATCCATCCATTCTTCCTTCTATCCTTCCTTTCCTTTCTTCTCCCCTCCTTCCTTCCATCCATTCTTCCTTCTATCCTTCCCTTCCTTCCTTCCTTCCTTCCATCCATCCATTCTTCCTTCTATCCTTCCTTTCCTTTCTTCTCCTTCCTTCCATCCATTCTTCCTTCTATCCTTCCCTTCCATCCTTCCATCCATCCACTCTTCCTTCTATCCTTCCTTTCCTTTCTTCTCCTCCTTCCTTCCATCCATTCTTCCTTCTATCCTTCCCTTCCTTCCTTCCATCCATCCATTCTTCCTTCTATCCTTCCTTTCCTTTCTTCTTCCCTCCTTCCTTCCATCCATTCTTCCTTCTATCCTTCCTTCCATCCTTCCATCCATCCATTCTTCCTTCTATCCTTCCTTTCCTTTCTTCTCCCTCCTTCCTTCCATCCATTCTTCCTTCTATCCTTCCCTTCCTTCCTTCCTTCCTTCCATCCATCCATTCTTCCTTCTATCCTTCCTTTCCTTTCTTCTCCCCTCCTTCCTTCCTTCCTTCCTTCCATCCATTCTTCCTTCTATCTTTCCCTTCCTTCCTTCCATCCATCCATTCTTCCTTCTATCCTTCCTTTCCTTTCTTCTCCCCTCCTTCCTTCCATCCATTCTTCCTTCTATCCTTCCCTTCCTTCCTTCCATCCATCCATTCTTCCTTCTATCCTTCCTTTCCTTTCTTCTCCCCTCCTTCCTTCCATCCATTCTTCCTTCTATCCTTCCCTTCCATCCTTCCATCCATCCACTCTTCCTTCTATCCTTCCTTTCCTTTCTTCTCCCCTCCTTCCTTCCATCCATTCTTCCTTCTATCCTTCCCTTCCTTCCTTCCATCCATCCATCCATTCTTCCTTCTATCCTTCCTTTCCTTTCTTCTCCCCTCCTTCCTTCCTTCCTTCCATCCATTCTTCCTTCTATCCTTCCCTTCCTTCCTTCCATCCATCCATTCTTCCTTCTATCCTTCCTTTCCTTTCTTCTCCCCTCCTTCCTTCCATCCATTCTTCCTTCTATCCTTCCCTTCCTTCCTTCCATCCATCCATTCTTCCTTCTATCCTTCCTTTCCTTTCTTCTCCCCTCCTTCCTTCCATCCATTCTTCCTTCTATCCTTCCCTTCCTTTCTTCTCCCCTCCTTCCTTCCTTCCTTCCTTCCATCCATTCTTCCTTCTATCCTTCCCTTCCTTTCTTCTCCCCTCCTTCCTTCCTCCCTCCCTTCCTTCTTTCCTTTCCCTCCTGCCTGCCATTCCTCCCCTTTCTGTCTCAGTCCTTGCTCCCCTTGTCTCAGTCCCTCCATTCCTTTCCCTACCTTTCCCTTCCACCACCAACATTCCGACTCTCTAAACTGCCAGGGGTGGGTGGGGGGCTCCCAGCCTACATTCTAACTGAGGAGTATTTGCATAATGCCTCTAATTGGTCAGCTCCACTAACATTCCGCCGGGTTAAAATGCCAGTGGGTGGTGGTGTGGGGTATCATGGGAGTTGTAGTCCATAAAATTTTTTTTGGATTTGTGGCCGTTGGCTCTTTTTTGGGTGGGGGTGGGGGGGGGTGTTTTGGTAAGCATACCTCGTATGGTTTTCTGGGTATGTGGGCTGTTTTTGTGTTTCTGCCTTGTGTGGTTTCTTTGTTTATAAGACACTAGCTGTACCCGGCACGCATTGCTGTGCCCTATTTAGGAGATGCGGGAAAGTCTGAGTATGTAAGGGTTTGAAATGATGCTACTTATGGTCTTGGTGGGTGTGTGCATGTGTATATGTGTGTATGTAGTGTATATATGTGGGTGTATATGTATATATGTGTATGTATGTTTATATATGTATACGTGTGTATGGTACTGTATATGTGTGCATGTGTACATACACATGAGGGGGAAGGGGGAAGAAGGGTCTGAGGCTGAGAGAGGAAAAGAAGGGGGGTGAGGGTGGGGGAGAAGAGAAGGAGCCTGGGGCTGACGTGGGGGGGGGGTTGGGGCCGTAGGCTGAGGGGGAGAAGGAAAGGTCCTGAGGCTGATGGAGGAAAAGAAGGCGGCAGCAGCGACCCTGGTCCTTTCCTCTTCACCCTCTGCCATCCGGAGGGCAGTAGCGGCGAGGGCAGCGTCCCCACGCCTCGTCCTTCTTCAACCTCCGTCCTCCGGAGGGCAGGCTCAGGGCGCGGAAGCTTCTCGGAGTAACCAGGAGGTCTCCGTGTGGTAGCCGGTGCTCCATGGCGGCCGCCATCTTTCCTGGCAGCACTTCTGGCCAGGAGGGGGCGGGACCTCCGGTCTGCATTGTTTGGGCGTCAGTTTCCGGCCGGACCTTTTTCCTGACGGATTGACTTCCGTCGGAGCCTTTTGCCGGACCGGAAGCGGTTCGGCCGCCATGTTTTTTTGTAGTTTTTTGGGGTTTTTTAAGTGTTGCTTCCCCGGAGAACCCCAGTAGCGGGCGATGCGGCGGAGAGCGGCTGTGGGTCTCCCTCTGTGAGGCGGCGGAGGAGGCTGGTTGGCGCGCCGCCCGGTGTGGCGGTGAAGTTGCTGGTGTGTGGGGAGAGAGGGGATGGGTGGGGTGGGGAGTCAGTGTGCGGCTCTTGCGATGGCTCTCCCTCTGTTCTGCGCGTTGTGGTGGGGGGTTGGAGTGCGCGGGATGCTGGTGTTGGGTTGCATGCGGCGGCCGTGCTGGTGGGGTCCAGGAGCCGCGTGGAGGATGTGGTTTCCTTGGTGTCAGGAGTGTTTTGTAAGCGGCAGAGGAGGGGGGCATGGCGTCGGATGTTGTGCATGCGTGGTATTGTGATGTGTTTATGGTGGCCATGTTGTGTGTCTGGGGTGTTTTGCGCATGCGTGTGAATGTTGTTTTTTGGGAGATGTTTTGGGGGGTGTTGTGTTGGTTTTCGGGGTGTTTCAGTGGGTGGAGTTTGTACCTCGGGGTGGGAATGAGTGGCCCTGGGTTTTGTTGTGTGTGTGGGAAATGTAGTTTTGGCGTGCATTTGCCCCGTTGCACGACCACTTCCCTTTTATATATATAGATGGAGGATTTTATATATATAGATTTGGACTTGTACGTCGCCACTCCCCGAGGGCTCGGAGCAGCTTACAGTCAAGTAAAAACACACAGAGGTAAAAGCAAACATATTAAACTAGCTTAAAGAAAGATTTCCAGACTAGCAATCAAAGGTGGGTCTTGCAGGCCTTGCGGAAGGAGAGAAGGTCCTGCATGGCCCGTACATCGCTACGAAGAGTGTTCCATATTGACGGCACCACTACGGAAAAGGCTCTGCGCCGGGTCGATGTAAGGCGGATGGCTTTGAAGGTTGGTACTTCAAGGAGGTTCATTTGTTCGGAATGAAGTGACCTCTGGGGTTGGTAGGGAAGGAGACGGTCCCTCAGATACAGCGGCCCCAGACCATGCAAGGCCTTGAAAGTTAACACCATCACCTTGAAGGTGATCCGGTGCTCGACCGGAAACCAATGGAGCTGCTGGAGGATGGGCGTTATGTGACATCTCACTGGAGTCTCAGTGAGAAGTCGTGCAGCGGCATTCTGGACGAGCTTTAGTTTCCGGATCACGGACAAGGGCAGGCCAATGTAAAGGGCGTTACAGTAGTCCAGTCTCGAGATGACAGTGGCTTGGAGCACCGTGGCCAGGTCGTCTCCGGATAGGTAGGGGGCCAGACGCCTAGCTTGCTGCAGATGGAAAAAGTCAGTTTTGCTGATGCTGGAGACCTGGGCCTCCATCGACAGCAACGAGTCAAAAACGACCCCAAAGCTCTTAACTGAGGATGTTGGGCGTAATGCCTCACCATCCAAGCCAGGCAGTCGGGCCCCCCCACCGACCGGACGGCCCAGCCACAGTATCTCCGTCTTTGCTGGATTCACCCTCAATCTACTGGCATGCAGCCATCCAGTCACAGCTTCAAGGCACTGTTGGAAACAAGAGGGTACGGCCGGCCTTTCATCTTCAGAACGAGCTGGGTGTCGTCAGCGTACTGATAACATTCCAGCCCAAAGCTTCGGACCAGACCAGCAAGTGGTCGCATAGAGATGTTAAATAACAAAGGGGAGAGAATGGCACCTTGAGGGACCCCACACGTAAGTGGAGCCCTCTCGGAAACCATGTCTCCCCTTTCCACTTGCTGTCCCCGGTTGTGGAGAAAGGACAAGAGCCATTTCAAGGCTGATCCCCTGACTCCAGCAACGGCAAGGCGGTGGGCCAAAAGATTGCAATCAACCGTATCAAAAGCTGCTGTGAGGTCCAATAACACAAGCAGCGCCGAACCGTCCTTCTCCAGTTGGCATCGAAGCTGATCTGAAATGGCGACCAACACAGTCTCTGTCCCGTGCCCCAAGCGGAAGCCGGACTGGAAGGGATCGCCGGAAAGCGAGTTTATTTATTTGTACTTTATTTTTACTTCACATTTATAGACCGCCACTCCCCGAAGGCTCGGAGCGGTTTACAAAGTATCCCGGGAGAATCCCAGGAAAAATGTGCTTTGAAGCGAACGTGACTGAAAATGATCGTTATTATAATGAATCACAAATGATACAAATGTTCACATTTTGTTAACCATTGTTTTGTAAAATTTGAGTGAATCAATGTCACTTTTCCTATGACAACCTCTCTTTTTCACTGCTCATAACATATACTCTTATCAGTATGCAGCAGTTCCTAGACGACACAGCCGGATTAGATCCCTACCAGTCCGGTTTCCGTATTGGGCACGGGACAGAGACTGTGCTGGTCGCCATCACAGACCAGCTCTGCTGCCAGCTGGATCAAGAAGGATCGGCGCTGCTCGTGCTATTAGATCTCACGGCAGCTTTTGACACAGTTGACCACGCATTGTTAACCCACCGTCTGGCCATGGCGGGGTTCAGGGGGACTGCCCTTAAATGGGTGTCCTCTTTTCTCCTTAACCGTGGCCAGCGAGTGGAGAGGGGAGGTATGGTTTCCGAGAGGCTCCCCTTAAGTTGTGCGGTGCCTCAGTGAGCCATTCTCTCCCCTTTATTATTCAACATCTACATGCGACCCCTTGCTGAGCTGGTGCGGAGTTTTGGTCTGGAGTGTCACCAGTACGCTGATCTATCAAACACATTTTGCCTTTGGTGACAATATGTACTTGCAGATCAATGGAATTTCTATGGGCCAATCACGTGCCCCATCGATTGCGAATCTGTACATGGGACACCTTGAAAATTCCCACCTACAGGATCCATCATCCCCGGGAAGGCACATAAAATTTTACGGAAGATACATCGATGACTGCTTTTTCCTCTTAAAGAGCCACACTCCCATGTCTGAATTTTTGACCTGGTTAAACTCTTGGAATCCTGCCATCCAATTTACAATGGAATACAGCCAGTCAAAAGTTAATTTTTTGGACACGACTATATATAAGAACCACAACAGACTTGGGGTGCGTAATTTTAGAAAAGAGACGGACAAAAATGCTATATTGCACTATTCAAGTTATCATTCTTCTTCACTCCACAACAGCTTACCATATTCACAATTTATTCGACTAAAACGGAACTCCACCACTAAGGCCCATTATGAATCATCAGCCAATAATCTGATGGGGCAACTTTTGGAACGGGGCTATCCTGGGGAAGTCATCAACAGAGCAAGAGCAAAGCCCAACAAAGTTCCAAGATCATCTTTATTTCAAAGAAAAATTAAGGCATCTACCAACAGGATAGTGTGGCCTTTGACTCTCACCCCCCACAGTAAGGATATCATCAAGATTGTAAAAAAGCATTGGAGTATTCTACCTAACATCCCGATTTTCCAACCCCCACCACTAGTTGCCTTTAAGCGGATGAAGAATCTAAAGGACCATTTGGTTCATTCATCTTTAAAATCTCCTCCCCGCCGCAGCATCATCTCTCCAGGATGTAGACCCTGTGGGGGGTGTTCCACTTGCCCTCAGGTGCTTCAAAGAAAAGAAGTAATGAGCCTTAAAACTCACAAATCCTTTAAAATACGTGATTTCACCAACTGTAACTCGGAGGGATGCGTGTACGTCATCACGTGTGCGTGTGGCCTACTTTACGTAGGCCAGTCGACACGCCCCCTACGCATGAGAATCTCAGAACACCGTTCCCGGATTCGTCAAAAATACGACAATACTATCTTATACAAACATTTCCTCACGCAAAAACATAGTCCAGAATCATTTAAGTTCGCAGGAGTGGAAAAGGTGAAGATCCCGCCCCACACTGATCCACAAATCATTTTATTAAAAAGAGAAACATGGTGGATCGTCACCCTCCAGAGCGAGTTTCCGGGCGGGTTGAACGAGCCCCTCCCTCTCAACGCCCTCCTTGCGTGAGACGCCTATCCCTGAAGCATTATTTAACCAGCAACACCGGAGCCAGGGCCACCCTTGGGGTCCTCGGGAGCACGGTGTATATGAATCTCCTCCTCCACCGACGGTATGCTTTATGACTATGATTGTATGCTTAGCCTACCAGCTGTATTTGCAGAGCTTAGACTTTTATGTTGATTGTTACTACTTGTATTTCAGTATATGTATCCCGTGACGCTGCGCATTATGCCGATTTAAATTGCCGCTTGAGAAAGCCCATAGGGCGAAATGGATCGGGCCTTGCAGATCGACCATCGCGGCCCCTCCAGCGTCCCAAGCTGTTAATGCCTGCCAATCTGGTGCAACTACACAGTTAATTTTGGATCTCAGCTTCAAGAGACTACATTGTCCTACATTGCATTGTGTGGACCTTGGGAAATTGGCAAGGGACTGATATTGCCATAGAAGCTCGCATTTGTGTTACATTGTATCCCCTCCCCAGCCGTTCCCCCACACCTCAAGAACTCTAGAACTGTTTTCCACTGTGTTTATTTTGGATTCAATGTTGCGAGGTTGCTTTTATATACCTGAATACCTATTGTGGTGTATATCTATCATACAAACTGTATATGTACATTAACCATTACAGGGTCAATTGTACTTCGTTTATTGATTATACAGAGATATTTGCACAGTCTTTCAGTGTGTATCTTACCAGTACGCTGATGACACCCAGCTGGTGCTGAGAATGGCTGGCCGGCCGGACTCTGTACCCGATTGTTTCCAGCTATGCCTTGAAGCTGTGACTGGTTGGCTACGTGCCAGTCGGTTGAGAGTGAACCCTTCGAAGACGGAGATCCTCTGGCTGGGTCACCTGGCTGGGTGTGGGCTCCGGCTGCCTGCGCTGGACGGCGAGGCATTACACCCGTCGTCTCTATTAAAGAGCTTGGGGGTCCAGTTGGACCCGCTGCTGACGATGAAGGCTCAGGTCTCCATTGTCAGCAGATCTGCCTTTTACCATCTGCGGCAAGCGAGGCGGCAGGCACCCTACCTCTCCGGTAGTGACCTAGCCACGGTAATCCAGGCAACAGTCATCTCAAAACTAGACTACTGTAACTCCCTTTACATTGGCCTTCCTTTGTCGATCATTCGGAAGCTTAAACTGGTGCAGAACGCAGCAGCAAGGCTCCTGGCCTCCACTCCAACTCTGCAGTGTCTGCACTGGTTACCAATTGAGTGTTGATTTTGACCTTTAAGGCCTTGCATGGTCTGGGGCAGGTGTACTTACGGCAGTGTTTCCCAACCTTTTTTGAGCCGCGGCACACTTTTTACATTTACCAAATCCTGGGGTACACCACCAACCAAAATGACACAAAATGACACTCTAACACAGTAATGCATATAGTTAATATGTTTTTAAATGTATTTATACATTCAGTATGAAATCAGGGCCTGTTTCGATGGACACAACATAGATATCCTGGCAGGAATGGCGGAAAGGCACAAACTTCCCACACAGAACTTCCATAACCAAGAGGAAATGCTATAAGAGTTTGGTGGGCATTGATCTTGAGTTTTGGAGTTGTAGTTCACCTATATCCAGAGAGCACTGTGGACTCAAACAATGTTGGATCAGGACCAAACTTGGCCTGAATACTTAATATGCCCAAATGTGAACACAGATGGAGTTTGGGGAAAACAGACCTTCTGTTTCTGGGATTTATAGTTAACACACAATCAAAGAGCATCCTGAACTCTCGCAACAATGAAATTGAACCAAACTTGGCATATTGAACTCTCATTACCAACAGAAAGTACTGAAAGGGTTTGCTTGGGAATTGACCTTGAGTTTGGAAGTTGTAGTTCACCTACACCCAGAGAGCACTGTGGACTCAAACAATGTCGTGTTATGTTGTTGTTTGTTTTCTATCCAGAATCACAATGTTGGAAGGAGGCTCACCACTTTAAGGTCCCTAAAACAGGCATGGGAAAACTCTGGCCCTCTGGGTGCTTTGGACTCCAACTCCCACCATTCCTCACAGCCTGAGGCCCTTTCCTGCTTAAGTGGCTGGGGGGGGGGGAGGGAAAGGGCCTGAGGCTGCTAGGAATGGTGGGAGTTGGAGTCCAAAACACCTGGAAGGCCAGAGTTTGCCCATGCCGGCTTTCGACAGAGGCCTCTTCCTCCCCCTTCCCCTTTGTGCCCTTTCTTCGCCCTCCTGCCCAACACTCACTTTTTCTTCTCTACTTCCGCTTCTGCCGCCATTTTGATCCGAGGGGGCAGCGTGAGCGTGTCCAGGAGGGGAGGGGGGAGGGAGGAAGACGTGACCAGTGTGGGCGCTACTGCGCACTCGCCCCAGAGCAAAGTGAGCAGAGCGAGGCTGGGAAGAAGGGAGCCCGAGGGGAGAAGAAAAAGTGTTCGGCAGGAGGGGGAAGAAAGGGGATTGGAGGTTCCCATTTCCCACGGCACAGCTGAGGATCGCTCACGGCACACTGGTTGGGAAACACTGATCTAGAGCAAACTTGCCCAACATAACAAACTTTAAGCACTGATGGAGTTTTTTGGGATTAACCTGACCTGACGTGAGTTGTAATTCACCCACAACATTATGCATTTTGGACAATCAAAACACCGAATTTTTCAAATAAGCTGGGCAAGACCCTGGACCCAAGCTAGTTATATTTAAACTAGCTGTACCCGGCACGCGTTGCTGTGCCCTTGTTAGGAGATGCGAGAAAGTCCAATCATCCACGGTGTGCCCTCCTCTGAACTGCAGTTGGATGGAGTGTGGGTCATGGGGGGCATGGTGTGCCAAGTTGGGTCTTTATTGGTCTTGGTTCTGGGCCACAGTGGTCTGTGGGGAATGATGGGTTTTGAAGTACTACAAATCCCGTTTTCCATGGTGGTACTTCAAGTCCCATCATGCATGGTCGGGGCTCTGTGTGCCAAGGTAGGTTACTGTAAATTCAGGCCATACACAATGTCCCATGAGCTGAGGCCTAGTTAGGAACAGCAAGTTAATGAAGCCTTACTGTCAATTCAGGCCATACACAATGTCCAATGAGCTGAGGCCTAGTCGGGAGAATCAAGTTAATGAAGCCTTACTGTCAATTCAGAGCGTAAACAGCTTCCCAGTAAGTGAGGGCTAGTTAGGAAATCAAGTTAATGAAGCCTTACTGTCAATTTAGAGCGTAAACAGCTTCCCAGTAAGTGAGGGCTAGTTAGGGAAATCAAGTTAATGAAGTCTTACTGTCAATTTAGAGTGTAAACAGCTTCCCAGTAAGTGAGGGCTAGTTAGGGAAATCAAGTTAATGAAGCCTTACTGTCAATTTAGAGCGTAAACAGCTTCCCAGTAAGTGAGGGCTAGTTAGGGAAATCAAGTAAATGAAGCCTTACTGTCAATTCAGAGCGTAAACAGCTTCCCAGTAAGTGAGGGCTAGTTAGGGAAATCAAGTTAATGAAGCCTTACTGTCAATTTAGAGCGTAAACAGCTTCCCAGTAAGTGAGGGCTAGTTAGGGAAATCAAGTTAATGAAGTCTTACTGTCAATTTAGAGTGTAAACAGCTTCCCAGTAAGTGAGGGCTAGTTAGGGAAATCAAGTTAATGAAGCCTTACTGTCAATTTTGGGCGTGGTCTGTGATTTTTTGGGGTGTAAATTTTCGGTTTGAAGTGATTTGGGTGTTTGTGTTGGGGATTGGCTCAGGCCTTTTCCTTATTCTGTTTTGGCAGTTTATTATGGATCGGAATTTTCATGTTGGCTGGCCAGTGCAGCAGTTATGCAAATCCGCCCTTATTGGCAGCCAATCATGTTGTTCAGAATGTAGAGGCTGGGTGAGTCTTTGGCTGCCCCGGAGGATGCTGGTAAATGTAGTTTTATTTTTATTCGTTGTTTTGGGGGCCTTTTAGGTTTTGGGGGGGTAAGTTTCTTTGCTACAAACGTACCTTGCTTGAGGCCTATTTCTGTTGGCAAGTATTGTGTTTCTGCGTTGTATGGTTTCTTTGTTTGAGGTATACATCACATGACGTGAACCCATTTATATAATAGATTCCCCGCCCCACTAAAGAGAAACAAACCAACTCTGCACCCACAGCCTCCCCAGCAGCAGGCCCGTCTGGACCAAATGGCTGGGTATCTTCTGACAACTCTTAGCATTTTTTTCAGTTCTACCTTTTGGTTTGGGCCAGTTTCTCCTCCAGGCTCCGGCAGTGTTCTTCCAGCTGCTGCTTCTCGCCACTCAGGGCCCGGATGCTCTTCTGGAGGCTGCAGAGCTGAGGGTGCAAGTTCTCGGCATCTTGGAGTGTCCTTTCAAGAAGCAGCCTCTGGTCCTCAGCTTCCCCGCGCTGTTGCTGTGACACTCGCTGCAGGCGCTCCCATTCTAGTTGCTCCTATCCAACACATGGATTGGAGTCAAATAAAAACACGGGACTAAAAAAAAAAATTCATTCCGTGTTCACGACGCTTTTTCCATGGCTCATATCACATAACAATATCACTTTCCCATATTACTGAAAACATTCATAGGCTGGCACTACTGATTCTTTCCATGGTTCCAAACATATAATAATTATCTATCTATGTATATAATAAAAGTCAGTGTTTGCAGGCGGAGGTGCGGAGGAATATGTGGCAGCATTTCGATTGGTTGCCACTGCGGGATTATTTGCATAAAGGACTCTGATTGGCCATCTACATACCAACATTCTAAGATGGCGCAGAGGGAAAAGGGAAAGGCCTCAGGCAGGCAGTCACTGCGGCCCACACCAATGACGGATCAGGACCAAACTTGGCCCGCAGGGGCCCAATGGCCCACTTCACAACCTGGTGTGGTTTAGGGCAGGATGGGCCACAAATGATGGGATTTGCAGTACCTTCACCTGATTCACTTCAAAAACAACACTGTAGCCCCTATAAATCACAGACCAGGCCCAAAATTGACAGTACGGCTTCCTTAACTTGACTTTCCTGACTAGGCCTCAGCTCATGGGATATTGTTAGGCTTCCACAACTTTTCCTGACTAGGCCCCCAACAATGACGGAACAAGACCAAACTTGGCACACAGACCCCCCCAAGATGCACCCTACATCCTGGTGCAGTTTGAGGGAGGATGGACCATGGATGATGGGACTTGCAGTACTTTAATTCACTTCCTTACAGCACTGTGGCCCACACCAATGACGAATCAGGACCAAACTTGCCACACAGAGGCCCACTGGCCCACTTCACAAACCTGCTGCGGTTTACGGCAGGATGGCTCACAAATGATGGGATTTGCAATACCTTCACCCAATTCATTTCCCACAGAACATTGCAGCCCCTACAAATCACAGACCAGGCCCAAACTTGGCACACAGAGTACCCATGACCCACTCTCCATCCTGGTGCAATTTTGAGTGGGACGGAACATGGATGATGGGAGTTGCAGTACCTTCACTCACTTTCTGAGACCGCTGCCACTCTCATCCAATGACTGATCAAGACCACACTTGGCACACAGAGCCCCCATGACCCACTCTACATCCTGGTGCAGTTTGGATAACAGGGGACCATGGATGATGGGACTTCCACTTCCTTCCCTCACCTCCAGAGACCGCTGCAACCCTCATCCAATGACTGATCAAGACCACACTTGGCACACATAACCCCCATGACCCACTCTACATCCTGCTGCAGTTTGGAGAACGAGGGACCATGGATGATGGGACTTCCACTTCCTTCCCTCACCTCCAGAGACCGCTGCAACCCTCATCCAATGACTGATCAAGACCACAATTGGCACACATAACCCCATGACCCACTCTATATCCTGGTGCAGTTTGGAGAACGAGGGACCATGGATGATGGGACTTCCACTTCCTTCCCTCACCTCCAGAGACCGCTGCAACCCTCATCCAATGACTGATCAAGACCACACTTGGCACACATAACCCCCATGACCCACTCTACATCCTGGTGCAGTTTGGAGAACGAGGGACCATGGATGATGGGACTTCCACTTCCTTCCCTTACCTCCAGAGACCGCTGCAACCCTCATCCAATGACTGATCAAGACCACACTTGGCACACATAACCCCCATGACCCACTCTACATCCTGCTGCAGTTTGGAGAAGGATGGACCATGGACGATGGGACTCGCAGTACCCTCACTAACTTCCAGAGACCACTGCAAGCCACATAACCAACTAATAAAGACCAACCTTGCCACACAATGCCTTTCTCAATTAACCTGGGCACCGCCGGGTCCTCAGCTAATCATCATCATCATCTTTATTTATACCCCGCCACCATCTCCCCAGCGGGGACTCGGGGCGGCTTACATGAGGCCAAGCCCAACGTAACATACCATAAAACAATACAAAACAAAGTACAAACAACAACACAATGAGGCAAAAAAATCAAAAAGTGCACCAAACAATATAAAACAGTACAACACAATAAAATCATTCAGACACAGTGTATAAGATAAAATATCAAAATATTGAAAACCCAGGCTGAGATAGAAGTGGAGCAGACATCTTTAAGGGAGAGATTCATAACATGGAATCATATAATAATAATAATAATAATAATAACTTTATTATTTGTGAGTCGCCCTCCACCACTGGTGCTCCGGGCGACTTACATCATTTAAAAACCCAAAATACAACAGTTTAAAACATAGGTACACACGCCAGAAAGGCTCAATCTCCAAGCGTCCGATCAAACCCCAAATGCCTGGCAGAAGAGCCAGGTTTTCAGGTCCGATAGGAATCTGATTTGGGCCGATGTGGCCCTGAGGGCAGGCGGGAGGGTGTTCCAGATCATGGGAGCCACCACGGAGAAGGCTCTCCGTCGGGTCTCCATCAGCCGAGCCTCTCTCACCCCAGGGATGGCTATACGATCACCATTTATGGCACGCGCTGGCCTCTCGGTGCGTTGGACTGTCAGCCGATCGCCCAGATAGGCTGGCCCAATATTATGCCGTGCTTTAAAGGTGAGCGCCATAAGTTTGTAAATCACTCTGAACTCTGTGGGCAGCCAATGAAGATCTTTTAAAATTGGAGAGATATGGTTTCTGACAGATGCCCCAGAGATGAGTCTGGCCGCTGCGTTCTGAATGAGCCTCAGCCTCCGAGTTGTAGACAGAGGTAGGCCCGCATATAGGGCATTGCAATAATCAAGGCGCGAGACGACGGTGGCATGTATCACAGTTCTCAACGCCTCTGATGGTAGATAGGGGGCCAACCGTCGGGCCCTGCGAAGATGGAAAAGGCGCCCTTAGCTGCGGCCTGGATCTGGGCTTCCATCGACAGTCTCTCGTCCAGAATCACTCCCAAGCTCTTCACCGCCGGAGCCGGGGATAGGGGCTCGCCTTCAAAGAGTGGTAGTGGTGAGTGAGGGTCGGGTCGGCCAGGCCAGAGGATCTCCGTTTTAGCCGGGTTGATTTTGAGTCTGTATGCTCTGAGCCAGCTTGTCACCGCTCTCAGCCCTTGACTGAAACTGTCCGGCACCGATGATGTCCCTGGGTCGAGCTTCAGTAGCAGCTGTGTGTCGTCGGCGTATTGGTAGCAGCAGAAACCATGGCTCCTAGCAATACTGGCCAGGGGCTGGACATAGATGTTGAAGAGGGTGGGAGACAAGATGGCACCCTGGGGAACTCCACACTCCAACCCGCATTTCCTAGAGACCTGGCCCTGCCACTCGACCCGCTGCGAGCGGCTCCGTAGGAACGATAGTAGTGGGGGAGAATTATTCTATAGGGATAGGGTTAAATGTGAGGTTATTGTTGAATGTGAGGTTATTGTACGCCCACTGGGGTACTCCTGCCCTGACGGCCTCACGCATGCTTCACACCCGCGGGTGGAGCAGAGGCGCTCACCTTCATGTTGCCAGACTCATCAGCTCAATGACAGTTGGCGGCCATTTTGGCAGCATTTCTCCTCAGCCCTTCTTTTTCCGTTAGAGCTGTCATTTTGCCAGCCAACGGAAATTCAGATAAAATACAGGCTTGTATTATCTGTCAGTCTCCCTTCCAAGTACCAATCAGGACCGACACCATTTAGCTCTCAAGATCATATTGAAACAACTTATTTTCAAAACAGTGAGAGTCCAGTCTGGCTTTAGACAATCAGTTCTCGACAATTATAGCATCAAATAACAAAATGAAATTAAAATTAGATTGTATTAATTTTTTTTGCTAACCAAATTTTATGAGTCAGATTCTCAATTAATTATTAATTTATTAATTATTTATTTATTTCGGGATTTTACCCCGCTCTTCTCAACCCCCAAGGGGGGACTCAGAGCGGCTTACAGTACGGCACAAATGGCGTACCATTATAAAATGGCGGCAACAAAATAGCCACTAAACTGAACAACATTAATAATTAATACTAAATTCTTCTAATTAAAAGTTTTGTAATCGTTATATGTTAGTCAGAGAAATGATATAATTGATAATAATTAATATTAAATTTGTTCTAATTAAAAGGTTTTTTTACTTATTATACGCTAGTCAAAGAAATATTAGATAAGATTCCTAGCTGTTGCAATGGCGGCGGATAAAAGGATCTGAGGTGGCAGCCCCTCCCACTGGCTATATATGCTGGAGGGGATGTGGGCGGGGCTTCCATTTAAAGAGATATTAGCTTTTAAAAGATTCCGAACTGTCCGCGCAGGCGCGGGAAACACCGTAAGTACGATTCACAGTGACCACGACAGGGAACCTCTTGGGATGCCCGCCACAGATGTGGGTGAAACGCCAGGAGAGAATGCTTCTGGAACAGGACCAGACAGCCTGGAAAACTCACAGCAACCCAAGGTTTCCTAAGTCGTAGAATCTTGCAAAAACTCTACATTCCTCACCTCCAGGACGGCAACCTGCATTTTTTCCAATTCTTCTGCTTTTTGGCTGCAGCAGAGATCTAGATCTTCGAGTTCCCTGTTCTTTAACTGCAATGTTTCCAGAACATTCTTGAGTTCTGTGAATCAATGAGATAAAACCCGATGTAAGTGCTAAAGACGACAACCAAACTACATGAAATATAGGCCATTTTATGCCCTCTCTGGTTAAAATCGGCACAAAACGTCCGGATGGGTTACTGTCAGTTGGAGTAAATTAACCTCCAATAATGTCGAGTTATTACAGTATTGTAAACACGTAATAGAAGCTAATTAAGAAACAGTATCAATTCAATAAAGTGTATAAATCACTTGTTTTATAAAAGTAGTCAATAGATCATATCACAGATATAGTGCAAAGTGCAGGTCAATTCATTTAAATATATATAATCACATTCATATTGTTCATATCATAACATCAATATTCATAGTATGCATATGATCACATTGATTTGATTCATAATTCATTATGAGGCAAGGTACTAGCATAACTTTAAAGAAACCATCAAAATAACCAGTAAAGGGTAAATATCAAACCCGGTTGTGGTATAGCAGGGCTGTCCAACTTCTAACCGGCCAAGGGCCGGAATTCAGGTCACTGATGACCTGGGGGGCCGCCCACGGTCCCGCCCACGGCCCCGGCCCCTCCTCCTAAAGTGTCATGCCGGGCGGCAGAAGCGGGCGATTTTGCTCGTTTCTGAGGCTGGCGTGACACTTTAGCAGGAAGGGCGAAGCCAAGGGGAGCCCAGCGTGGCTTCGCCCTTCCTGCTAAAGATTCCTCCTTCTCCTCCTCCTTTCCTCCTGCCGCGGCGATCGGGACACCAGCGGCGCCGGGAAGGAGGAGGCCCGCCCCCTCGTTCCCTCCCACCCTTCCTGGCGCAGCCAGTGTGCCGATCGCCGCAGCGCCGGGGGGGAAGAGGAGGAGGAGGGAGGATTCCTCCTCCTCCTTCCCCCCGCCGCGGCGGCGATCGGGACACCAGTGGCGCCGGGAAGCAGGAGGAGGAGGATGTGATGATATGCATACTATGAATATTGATGTTATGATATGAACAATATGAATGTGATTATGTATATTTAAATGAATTGACCTGCACTTTGCACTATATCTGTGATATGACCTATTGACTACTTTTATAAAACAAGTGATTTATACACTTTGTTGAATTGATAGAGTTATTACAGTAGACACAATCTACAAAATTGTTGGAGGTGCAATTACGAAATGGGGAGTTATATACATTTATATAACTCCGGGGAGTGGCGGTATACAAGTCGGAATAATAAATAAAATAATAAATAAAATAAATAAAGTGGGCCAGGCTTTAGCACAGCAGGTTAAATTGCCAGCTGAAGAAAATCTTGCTGATAGAAAGGTTGGCAGTTCAAGACTGGATCAGGGTGAGCTTCTGCCGTCAGCACAACTTCTGCTCACCTAGTGTGAAGACGCAGCTTACAGCGTGCGTCCACTTTGTGAGGATCACTCTAATTTTCACTTGCTGCCACCATTAATTTACTGTGTTTGGCTACCCATTAAGAAAGTGGTGTTTTCAAGGCTTGTGGGAGAAAGAATCACCGGAAGAGATGTTTTTAACGAAGAATTATCAAGTTTATTTAAACAGTGTTTCGAGCTTGGAGGTTTCAAGAGTTCACAGAGCTTAGGTGGTTACAATCTACTCAGAGGTACTTTCTTAAGGTTACAAGTTGCTATCTATGGAGATACAGTCTAACACAAAGCCACTGCACTCCTTAGCACTAATAACTCAGCAGTTTACACACACTCTGCTGGTCATTAACAGCCACTGCTTCCTTAGCAGGCTACACACCTACACTACCCTTTTCCCAGAGTAGAGTCAGGCTTAGATTAAACCCAGAATCTTTTAAACGCTGAAAGCTAGCTAAACAGACTCCTAATTCTCTCACACATCCTTCTGCGTTGGCAGTTAGTCACCAACTGAAATATTTGAATTTGAGGGTTCTAAAGCCAACTGCAGGCTGAGCCTCCTGTTTCCATGGTAACGGAGGTTCTTGGAAGCTCTGCTAGATAATTTTACTGTTAACCCCTTAGGGTTAGCGAAGTTTCACCCTAACAAAATACTTACATATACATAAATATCAACTACATTTACAACCTGCAACAACCTGAAACAGCGTATTTGAGGGACCGTCTCACCCCATATTGCCCTCCGAGATCACTTCGGTCTGAGGACTCCAATCTCCTGGAGATACCTTCAGCTAAACTCGCAAGGCTGACTGCTACCCGCCGGAGGGCGTTCTCTGTCATAGCACCTACGCTGTGGAACGCCCTCCCGGCCGGAACTCGGGCTATGAAGGACTTGCTCCCGTTTAGACGGGCCTGTAAAACATACCTGTTTAAGCAGGCCTTTGGTGAGTCAGTCCTGCCCATGCCCCGCCATCTATTCGTTCTTCTGAGGATGATGTGCTGTTCATTGTTTTAACTGTGTTATTAATTACTGTACTGCTGTTGTTTTTTAATTGTTTTTAACTGCTTATTGCCTGTATTTTACTGTGCCCTTCGGCTCCTGTAAGCCGCCGCGAGCCTCAGGGAGTCGGCGGCATAGAAGCCCGAATAATAAATAATAAATAAATAAATAAATAAATATGACTTCACCACACTTAGCAGATCAAAAACAGCAATGTGAGTAGATAAATAGGCACCGCTTCAAGCGGGAAGGGAACAAAAAATGCCCATAAGGACATGCCGGCAATTTGGTCGGGAGGATATCTACGGACAACAAAGGTCCTCAGCATGGAAGATGGAGTGACAGCATCTCCCTGTGGCCGGAGTCAAGCACAGCCTCCAGATGCTGGAGATGGAAAAATATGGGAAGCCTTTACCTCTGTTAATGTATTGTCTGTCCTTGTTAATTGTATGACGGCATTGAATGTTTGCCATATATGTGTTCTGTAATCTGCCTCAGCCCTCTCAGAGAGATAAAGCAGAATATAAAGGTTATTGTTATTATTACTATTATTGATTTTAAACACTTTGTAATGAGGTCACTATGTGTATTGAGGGTTTTATCTTTATTTTATGGTTAAATGTGTGGTTTGTATTATTACATTTGTATTGTGTTAGATGATTAAATGTTAGACAGACCACAAAGGGTTAACGGGGAATATTACAGTGAACAACCTGAGAAGTTCCGTTGCTATAGCAACAGGAGGCGGAGCCTAACACTAGCTTTAGAATGTCCAGGTTTGAAATTCTTCAGTTAGTCAGGAGCGGTTAGACTAGCTGGTGGCAGTTTGAGAAGCTGCTGTTGTCTTTTTCTGAGGAAAACAGAAAAGGCTGTGTTTTGATACTGCAGAAAGGCAGTTAGGTTTAGAAAGCCTATAGGAACCGCTGTTTGTAGGTTAGGCTGGAAAGCTAACCTAGAAGATAGATAGAAAGCCTATTGGGGCAGAATATCTATAATATTATTGAGTCAGTGTTTGAAGAAATACAATCAAACATTGTGTTTAGAAACTTAGTAACCGTAAGACCTGTGCCTCTAAAGAGTTATTGTAACCACCTAAGCTCTGTGTACTTTGAAACCTCCACGCTTGGAACCTTGTTAACAGTTAAAGTTCTTTATTCAAAAATCTCCCTCTGTGAACTCTTTTTGGTGCAAGCTTTAGAAACATCGGGTGGTCACATAACTCGGTGGCAGCGATTGGTAAGTGAGTAATTGGTCAAGAATTACTCACTGGTGGCAAAGGTTATAAAGTAAGGAGGCTTCCCATAAATAGGTGGGATAGCCGGCCCTGCCACAGTTCTCCACAGTTAGATTGAAGAAAAAGATCTTCACATAAACTAGTGGCAAAAGATTCCTCACATAAATTGGTGGCAACGACCCTGTCACAGTTTTGAGTTCGAATCATTACATAAATTGACACTAGCTGTAAGCAGCGGCGTTACACACTTATCTATATTTGTTTGTCACAGCAATCCTGGACCACAACCCCTTGCTTTCCTCAGCACTGGCTGCCATGGCAAAGGTAGTGTTTTTCTTTTTTGATCTCCTTTCTCTTACACCTTTCTGAGCAGTTAGCACATTCGTTTGTAGTTGTTTCCCACAGTCAGTGCAAACAACATAGTCGTGTCTAAGGTCAAACCTGTCTTATGCTTTGCCAGCAGGTCCAGGACTCCCTGCAGCTTCTCTTCCTCTTTGGGGATGGCTTGCGTCATCAGAGACAGCTGGGCTCTTCTCTCACTCAGCTGGGCATTGAGTTCCCCTTTCTGGACGCTCAGCTCTTCCAGGAAGGATTTGGCCTCCTAGGCAAAACAGCCGGCAAAGCCTGTTTGAGATTGGAATGGTATCGCTAAAGGAGCGCATTTCCACGTATAGCAATTCATGAGTCAGCACAAGATATATTTTCGCAGTTTGAGATGACCTGCAGTGTGACATGTTTGACACCAGATGGCGCTGTCTCAAGACTGCTAAATGGAACCTTGAGGAATGTCAGTTACAAAGTGACAGTTGGGATTTGTCAGTTGGGATTTAATATCTGTGAGGAAAGGATGTTTAGAAAGGTAGCTGTGATGGCTGTTGTTTTTCGATGTTTTGCCAGTTATTGTTAAATACAATTCAATACAAAGTTATATATTTACCTTGTGAATTGAATGAGAGTTTCATTATTCACTCGAACAGAGACTGGAGTTTTTGGGCCGATGGGGAATTAAACTTCTATATTTCTGTTGCCTATCCGCTGTGACATAAATACTCAACGCCGAAGAAATCAGGCATGGGCAAATTTTGTCTCTCCCTCCGGGGGTTCTGGACTTCAACTCTCACAATTCCTAACAGCCGATAGGAATTGTTAAGGAGGAGGAGGATGCCCCCAGCCACCACCATCACCACCATACTTATTTATTTATTTATGTATGTATGTATTTATGTATTTAAAACTTTTATATCCCGATCTTCTCGACCTCCGTAGAGGGCCGACTCAGACCGGCCGACAGCAAGAATACAATGCTAACATTAAAAATCTGCAACATCATAAATCAACAATAAAATTACCACGTACATATGAAATAAGTTACATAAAAAGCTGTTCGCCAAGATCAGTCCATATATCAGGGGTGGGCAACCTACGGCCAGGCCCGGATCAGGCCCTTTTGCCGCCCTAGGCCAAAGGGTCTGCCTCCGCCCCTTCCCCGCCCCTCGGCTCCGCCTCCTGCCCCCGGCTCCGCCCCTACTCACCAGATTGAAGGAAGCAGGGCGGGCGAGGAGGAGAAAGAGGCGCCTCCTGTCGCAGTGTCCTGCGCGCCGCCCACCCCGGGGGCGGGCTGGCGCGACTCCTCTCTGCCTCCTCCCTGGCGTGGCATCGGCAGGCAGGGAGGAGGCGAAGCCGCGCCGCCGCCCCTCCTCCCTTGCGTGGCGTGACGACGCAAGGGAGGAGGGCCGGCAGCCCGACTTCTCTCCGCCTCCTTCTCCCTGCCTGGCGACGCCAAGCCAGGAAGGCAGAGAGGAGCCCCGCCGCCGCCCCTCCTCCCTTGTGTCGCGCCAGCCCCGCCAAAAAGTGGGCGGTGCGCAGGACGCGCGGCGGGAGGGCGCCTCTTTCTCCTCCTCGCCCCGCCCTGCTTCCTTCAATCCGGCGAGGAGGCGGGGAGGGGTGGAGTAAGGAGCGGAGCCGATCCTCCCTCACTCCCTCCTAAAGCGGCGCACATGTGCCCTTTTTTTGGTGATTTTTTTGGTGATTTTTTTAAAATGGGGGTCCGGATCCGCTGCCCCCCCAAACGTGCCGCCCGAGGCCATGGCCTCGGGTGACCTTATGGGTAATCCGGGCCTGCCTACGGCCCGGCAGTCGATTCTGTCCGGCCCAGGGAGAAGGGCGCGAGGGCCAAGAAGAAGGGTGCCGCCACCGCCATCCCATCGCGGCGGCTTTGGCGTGCCTGACATTCCTTTGGAGCGGTGGCTTTGGAGTGCTCCAGGCTCTCCGCCTCTTCCTCATGCCTCCGACATGGAGAGGCTCCGGATGGCCAGCATGGGAGTGTCAGTGCCGGTGGCGTGGCAGGGAGAAGTCGTCGTGGCTTTGGACGACTTCCTGTGGCTTTGGACGACTTCCTGTAGTCCCGGGTGAGCTGGCTGAGACATTCTGGGAGCCATAGGAGTCAGGAAACCACGGTTCATTCAGAACAACAAGCCGAAAATAATTCGGTTCCCAGAATGCCTCAGCCAGCTCATCCGGGGCTACAGGAAGTCATCCAAAGGCTCCTCCCCGCCACGCCGCTGGCACTGACGCTCCCATGCTGGCCATCCGGAGCCTCTCCATGCCGGAGGCAGGAGGAGGAGGCGGAGAGCCCGGAGCTGGTGCTGCCTCCACCCTCGGGCCCTCACTCACTCCACCGTCGCGCGACCCTCCATGCAAGAGGGCCAAAGCCCAGCATCACCACCGCGAGGGCACTCCGGAGCCGCCAGAGAAGGCAGGAAGGAACTCCCGCTGCCCTGGTGCAGCCCATGGCAGCCCCCGCTTTGAGGCAGGACCATGGCAATACGGGGACGGCTGGGGGCGAGAGCAGGAGGAGGCCTGCAGCCTCCGACGCCTGCTGCTCTGCTCTCCTCTGCTGCAGCGGTGGCTGGGTCCACTTTTGCCATCGTGGCCACCCCTTGACCTAGCTCAGCGGGGCATTCTCCCCCACGAGGGGCACAAAAGGGGGGGGCCCCCACTAGCCCTTGATTTTGCATGAACATCATTATATCGATACGATTTGTTTCATTTATTGACTTTAGCAGCTTGGTTCAGCTCCCTGTGTGTTCTCTGTGTTCTGGACAAGTACCTGTGTGTTTAGGGTCCACTTTGCCATCCTCTGGGCTGGATCCATTTTGCCATTCCATCTTGGTCCACACCTTGTCTTTTTGAATTTTATTTTATTTTAGTGGTTTTTATTATTATTTTATAATAATAATAATAATAATAATATAAATAATATAATATGTTATAGTATATTATAATTTCAATATATTATTATGTCTATATATATATACTATAATATAATAATTATATTAATACTAATAATATATGAATATTTCTTGATGTTTTAATATGTTAATATTAATGATGTGTAATATATAGTAAATATAGTAAATAAATAAATAAATAATGTAGATTAGAATGCAGTTCCGCCTTTAGGTGCAGCCCTCCATAATATTTTTTGGTTCTCGTGTGGCCCCTTGGAAAAAATAATTGCTCACCCCTGCCATATATTGTGGTCAGTGACTTTAGTCGATTACCGATCTCCGCCACCATTCTACAAAAGCCTCATTCCACAACCAAGTTTTCACTAGCTTCCTAAAGGTCAGGAGGAAGGGGGCAGATCTAATTTCATTAGGGAGGGAGTTCCACAGCTGGGGGCACCAGACGCACGACTGAGAGCAGGGCCTCTCCAGACGATCTTAACGCTCTTGATGATTCATAGGGGAGAATACGGTTCGGAAAGGTAAACTGGGCCAGAACCGTATAGGGCAGGGGTGCTCAGAAAGTCGATCGCAATCGACTGGTCGATCTTGGGACCCAGGAGGTCAATCCCAGCTGGATGGGACGCTTCTGAGGGGCGGAGCCATGTCGCACAAGCCACGCCCCCTCCAGCGGCTTCAGCATTTTCACTGCTTCTCCTGGGTAGAAGAGGGTAATGCCAAGCCAGTGGTGGCTATCTATGCCACCACTGGCTTGGCATTACACTCCTCTACCCAGGAGAAGCAGTGGAAATGCTAAAGCCAGAGGGGGAGGGGGCGGGGCTTGGCGGGGCTTGGCTCCACCCCCTCCCCCTCTGGCTTTAGCATTTCCACTGCTTCTCCTGGGTAGAGGGTAATGCCAAGCCAGTGGTGGCATAAATAGCCACCACTGGCTTGGCATAACCTTTCTGTACCCTGGAGAAGCGGTGGAAATGCTGAAGCCAGAGGAAAAGGGGCGGAGCTAAGCCCACCAAGCTCCGCCCCTCCGCCAGCTTCAGCATTTCCACAGCTTCTCAAGAGTAGAAGGGGGTAATGCCAAGGCAGTGGTGGCTATCTATGCCACCACTGCTTGGCATTATTCTCTTCTACCCAGGAGAAGCTGTGGAAATGCTGAAGCCAGAGGAAAAGGGGCGGAGCTAAGCCCTCACCAAGCTCCGCCCCTCCCGCTAGCTTCAGCATTTCCACAGCTTCTCAAGAGTAGAAGGGGGTAATGCCAAGCCAGTGGTGGCTATCTATGCCACCACTGGCTTGGCATTATTCTCTTCTACCCAGGAGAAGCGGTGGAAATGCTGAAGCCAGAGGAAAAGGGGGCGGAGCTAAGCCCCACCAAGCCCCGCCCCCTCCGCCAGCTTCAGCATTTCCACAGCTTCTCAAGAGTAGAAAGGGGTAATGCCAAGCCAGTGGTGGCTATCTATGCCACCACTGGCTTGGCATTATTCTCTTCTACCCAGGAGAAGCGGTGGAAATGCTGAAGCCAGAGGAAAAAAGGGGGCGGAGCTGGCCCCACCAAGCCCCGCCCCTCCGCCAGCTTCAGCATTTCCACAGCTTCTCAAGAGTAGAGGGGGTAATGCCAAGCCAGTGGTGGCTATCTATGTCACCACTGGCTTGGCATTATCCTCTTCTACCCAGGAGAAGCTGTGGAAATGCTAAAGCCAGAGGGAAAGGGGGCGGAGCTAAGCCCCACCAAGCTCCGCCCCCTCCGCTAGCTTCAGCATTTCCACAGCCTCTCCAGAGTAGAAGGGGGTCATGCCAAGCCAGTGGTGGCTATCTACGCCACCACTGGCTTGGCATTATTCTCTTCTACCCAGGAGAAGCGGTGGAAATGCTGAAGCCAGAGGAAAGGGGGCGGAGCTAAGCCCCCACCAAGCCCCCCCCTCCGGCCAGCTTCAGCATTTCCACAGCTTCTCAAGAGTAGAAGGGGGTAATGCCAAGCCAGTGGTGGCTATCTATGCCACCACTGGCTATGCCACCACTGGCTTTGCCCCACCAATTATCCTCTCAGCATTTCCACACCCAGGAGAAGCCAGTGGTGGCTATCTATGCCACCAATACCCAGGAGAAGCGGTGGAAATGCTGAAGCCAGAGGAAAAGGGGCGGAGCTAAGCCCCACCAAGCTCCGCCCCTCCGCCAGCTTCAGCATTTCCACAGCTTCTCAAGAGTAGAGGGGTAATGCCAAGCCAGTGGTGGCTATCTATGCCACCACTGGCTTGGCATTATTCTCTTCTACCCAGGAGAAGCGGTGGAAATGCTGAAGCCAGAGAAAGGGGGCGGAGCTAAGCCCCACCAAGCCCCGCCCCCTCCGCTAGCTTTCAGCATTTCCACAGCTTCTCAAGAGTAGAAGGGGGTAATGCCAAGCCAGTGGTGGCTATCTATGCCACCACTGGCTTGGCATTATTCTCTTCTACCCAGGAGAAGCGGTGGAAATGCTGAAGCCAGAGGAAAAGGGGGCGGAGCTAAGCCCCGCCAAGCCCCGCCCCTCCGCCAGCTTTCAGCATTTCCACAGCTTCTCAAGAGTAGAAGGGTAATGCCAAGCCAGTGGTGGCTATCTATGCCACCACTGGCTTGGCATTATTCTCTTCTACCCAGGAGAAGCGTGGAAATGCTGAAGCCAGAGGAAAGGGGGCGGAGCTAAGCCCCACCAAGCCCCGCCCCCTCCGCCAGCTTCAGCATTTCCACAGCTTCTCAAGAGTAGAAGGGGGTAATGCCAAGCCAGTGGTGGCTATCTATGCCACCACTGGCTTGGCATTATTCTCTTCTACCCAGGAGAAGCGGTGGAAATGCTGAAGCCAGAGGAAAAGGGGCGGAGCTAAGCCCGCCAAGCCCCGCCCCCTCCGCCAGCTTCAGCATTTCCACAGCGTCTCAAGAGTAGAAGGGGGTAATGCCAAGCCAGTGGTGGCTATCTATGCCACCACTGGCTTGGCATTATTCTCTTCTACCCAGGAGAAGCGGTGGAAATGCTGAAGCCAGAGAAAAAGGGGCGGAGCTAAGCCCGCCAAGCCCCGCCCCTCCGCCAGCTTCAGCATTTCCACAGCTTCTCAAGAGTAGAAGGGGTAATGCCAAGCCAGTGGTGGCTATCTATGCCACCACTGGCTTGGCATTATTCTCTTCTACCCAGGAGAAGCAGTGGAAATGCTGAAGCCAAAGGGAGGAGGGGCGGAGCCAAGCCCCGCCAAGCCCCGCCCCTTCCCCAGCTCCGCCCTGTTATCTCTTGGTAGATCTTTCTGACTTGGTTTTACCGTGTTTCCCCGAAAGTAAGACACCCCCGATTGTAAGACGTATCGGGGGTGTCAGGGGGGTCGGCTAATATAAGCCGTACCCCGAAAGTAAGCCGTACCTCGTCGCGTCGCCGCCGCCGCAACCGGCCCATCGGCCGCGGCACACCTCCGCGGCACACCTTTCTGCCAGGCCTCCAAGGAAGGGGGAAGAGAGCAAGAGGCGTGGCGAAGCAGCGCCGCGTCAGAGTGACGCGCCGCCCGCTTCGCACGCCCTGGCTCCTTTCCCCCTCCCTTCTTTCGTCCAAGGAAGGGGGGGGGAGCCAGGGGCGTGAGAAGCGCCGCTGCGCCACTCTGATGCGGCGCTGCTTCTCCACGCCCTGGCTCCTTCCCCCTTTTTCGTCAAGGAAGGGAGGGGGAAAGGAGCCAGGGGCGTGGCAGGCAGCCGCGTCAGAGTGACGCGCCGCCTCGCCACGCTCTGGCTCTCTTCCCCCTCCCTTCCTTGGAGGCCTGGCGGAAAGGTGTGCCGCGGCCGATGGGGCCAGTTGCAGCAGCGTGACGGCGGCGTGGCGACGGGGTACGTCTTGGGTTATATAAGACGTACCCCGAAAGTAAGCCGTAGGGGACTTTTGGGGAAAAGAAAGTAAGACACTGTCTTACTTTCGGGAAACACGGTAGTTTAAGTAGCTCGCATGCTGAAAAAGTGTGGGCACCCCTGGTATAGGGTTTTGTAGGTTAAAACCATGTCTGACCATTGAGCAGGATGATGCCTCCGGCTAATAATACTACAATTATTATTATTATTATTATTACTATTATTAAATGATATTTATAACCCAGGAAGAAAAATCATAGTGTTACATAGTGTTACATAGTGTTACATAGTGTTAAGTAACGAAGCCAAACCTTCATTTGCCGTTGTTTGTTGGCCACTTCCGCTTCGCCGTCTCGGAGAGCTTCAGCAAGTTCTGCATTTTTTTGGATGATGCTCTCTTGGAGGAGACACAGCTCTTCCCCTTTCTGCGCCAGCGCCCCTTCCAAAACTTGGAGATCCTGCCTTTGTGTTGCAGTCTTGAAAAAAGAGGAAGGGGAAACAAACCCCAAAGTAGATCAGTAGCTGTCTCTTTTGGATCATCACTACCTTGTGTGGTTACTTGTTTATTCTTATTCTTTTTATTCATCTATATCTGTATATATAACTAGCTGTACCCGGCACGCGTTGCTGTGCCCTATTTTGGAGATGCGAGGAAGTCTGAGTATGTAAGGGTTGGGGTTGTTCTTAGTTATGGTGTTGTTGGGGTCATGGCTGTGTTGTTGTGGGTTGTTTTGGTGGGTGGGATGTTGGAGTCCTGTGGAGTTGTTGTTGTGTGGTGTTGCTGGCGTTCTGCATACCTTGTGGATATACAATGTTTGTTGTCTTTCCGTCTGCTGTGTTGATGTAGAGGTTGATGCGTGTGTGGGTGGGGTACTTTGGAAGTGAGTGGAGGTACTTGAAATCCCATTATCCATGGTGTGTCCTCCTCTAATCTGCAGTCGGATGGAGTGTGGGTCATGGGGGGCATTGTGTGCCAAGTTTGGTCTTTATCGGTCTTGGTTCTTGGACACAGTGGTCTGTGGGGAATGATGGGTTTTGAAGTACTACACATCCCATTATCCATGGAGGTACTTCAAGTCCCATAATCCATGGTCCACCCTCCTCCAAACTGTAGTAGAATGTAGCGTGGGTCATAGGGGCTCTGTGTGCCAAGGTAGGTTACTGTAAATTCAGGCCATACACAATGTCCCATGAGCTGAGGCCTAGTCAGGAACAGCAAGTTAATGAAGCCTTACTGTCAATTCAGAGCGTAAACAGCATTCCATTAAGTGAGGCCTAGTCAGGGAAATTAAGTTAATGAAGCCTTACTGTCAATTTTGGGCGTAGTCTGTGATTTGTAGGGGTGTAAATTTTGTGCCTCAGCCCTTTGCCTTATCCTCCTCTGACAGTTTATTGTGGGTCGGAATGTTCATGTTGGCTGGCCAGTACAGGAGTTATGCAAATCCGCCCTTATTGGCAGCCAATCATGTTGTCAGAATGTAGAGGCTGGGAGAGTCATTGGCAGCCCCGGAGGATGCTGGGAAATGTAGGTTTTTTTACTCATTGTTTTGGGGGCCTTTTAGGTTTTGGGGGGGAAAGTTTCTTTGCTACAAACGTACCTTGTCTGAGGCCTATTTCTGTTGGCAAGTTTGGTGTCTCTGCGTTGTAAGGTTTCTCTGTTTGGGACGGTCTTTCCATGACGACTCTTCCTTTATATATATAGATAAAGCGGAATGTTTGTATGTATGTATGTGTGCGGAGGGCGGAAGGAAGGATACGTGGCAGCTTTCCGATTGGCTCCCACTGTGGGATTACTTGCATAAAGGACTCCGATTGGCCAGCCAACACGAACATTCCGACACTCTAAAGTGGCAGAGGGGGCCAAGGAAAAGGCCTGAGGCAGTCAGCCATGGTGGGAGTTTAAGGCCAAAATGCTTTGCGGCCCCGAAGAATGACAGAACAAGACCAAACTTGGCACACAGAACCCCCAAGACCCACTCTACATCCTGGTGCAGTTTGAGGGAGGATGGACCATGCATGACGGGACTTGAAGTACCTTCACTCAATATCTGAGACCACTGCGACCCTCATCCAATTACCAAAAAAACCCCAAAAGCCAAACTAGGCACACAGAGCCCACATGACCCATTCTACATCCTGGTGCAGTTTCGAATAGGATGAACCATGGATGATGGGTCTTGAAGTACCTTCACTCACTTCCCTAGACCACTGCAACCCTCATCCAATAACTGATCAAGACTAAACCTGGCACACATTACCGCTATGACCCCCTTTCTGTCCTGGTGAGGTTTGGGAGAGGACAGGAAACGGATTATGAGATTTGCAGTACTTTCACACCCTTCGGTTCCCACAGACCTCTGTGGCCCCCAACAAAGACCGATATAGACCAAATTTGCCACACAGAGCTCCCATGAACCACACTACAGCCTACTGCAGTTTGGAGGAGGGCTGATCATGGATGATGGGACTTGAAGTACCTCCACTCACTTCCCGAGACTGCTGCAACCCTCATCCAATAACTGATCAAGACCAAACTTGGCACAAAGTGCCCCCATGACCCACTCTACAGCCTGGTGCAGTTTGGAGGGAAGATCATGGATGATGGGACTTGAAGTACCTTCACTCACTTTCAAAGACTGATGCAAACCTAATCAAATGACTGATCAAGACCAAACTTGGCACACAGAGCACTCATGACCCACTTTACATCCTTGTGCACTTTTGTGTGGAACGGACCACGGATGATGGGACTTGAAGTACCTTCACTCACTTCCTGAGACCACTGCGAGCCAAATAAACAACTGAAAAGAACAAGCCTTTCCACACAATGCCTTTCTCAAATAACCCGGGCAGGGCCGGGTCCCCAAGCTAGTACACAATAAAATACCTTTGCGTGTGTGTGTGTGTGTGGGGGGGTGGTGGTCTACTTACATAGACAGGCTCCCACCCCCACAAACAGCTATAGCTCAAGAGGACACTGTTGAACCCAAACAACTATGGATCTGGACCAGATTTGGCACACATACTTGATGTGTGAACCAGCTATGTCTGGTTATGATTTCGCGTGTCTGTTAAGATGTAATTTTAGCGTTCAATTTTATGCGTTTTATTGGCTGTTTTTATGCCGTTTTATATGTTGTTTTTATATGCTGTAAACCACCCTGAGCCTCGAGAAGGGCGGTTTATCAAATCGAAATTAATAATAATAATAATATTAATATACTGAAATTTGATTACTGGGTTTGAGGGGAATTTGGGGGGGGGGTGAACCCCTTTAAGGGGACAGTGAACCAGGGGGCGGTGGACCAGGGTGGGAGATCCAGGGGAATTTAGGGGGCGGTGAACCCCTTTAAGGGGGCGGTGAACCAGGGGCAGTGGAGGCTCAGGAAATTAGGGGGCGGTGAACTCCTTTAAGGGGCCGGTGAACCAGGGGGCAGTGAACCTGAGTGGGAGGCTCAGAGGAATTTGGGGGCGGTGAACCTCTTTAAGGGGGCGGTGAACCAGGGGGTGGTGGGAGGCTCAGGGGAATTGGGGGGCAGTGAACCCCTTTAAGGGGGCGGTGAACCAGAGGGCGGTGAACCAGGGTGGGAGGCTCAGGGGAATTTGGGGGACGGTGAACCCCTTTAAGGGGCCGGTGAACCTGGGTGGGAGGCTCAGGGGAATTTGGGGGCAGTGAACCCCTTTAAGGGGGCGGTGAACCAGGGGGCGGTGAACCAGGGTGGGAGGCTCAGGGGAATTTGGGGGCAGTGAACCCCTTTAAGGGGGCGGTGAACCAGGGGGCGGTGAACCTGGGTGGGAGGCTCAGGCGAATTTGGGGGGCGGTGAACCCCTTTAAGGGGGCGGTGAACCCCTTTAAGGGGGCGGTGAACCTGGGTGGGAGGCTCAGGGGAATTTGGGGGCAGTGAACCCTTTAAGGGGCGTGAACCAGGGGCGGTGAACCAGGGTGGGAGGCTCAGGGAATTGGGGCGGTGAACCCCTTTAAAGGGGCGGTGAACCAGGAGGCGGTGAACCTGGGTGGGAGGCTCAGGCGAATTTGGGGGGCGGTGAATCCCTTTAAGGGGCGGTGAACCTGGGTGGGAGGCTCGGGGGAATTTGGGGGGCGGTGAACCCCTTTAAGGGGGCGGTGGACCAGGGGGTGGTATCGCCTACTTTGAAAATCAGTGATCTAGAGTAAACTTGCCCAACATAACAAACTTTAAATACTGACGGAGCTTTTCAGTAATCTGGCATGATGTGAGGAATAGTTCACCCACAACCTTATGCATTTTGTACAATTAAAAAGCTGACATTTTCAAGTAATCGGGCAATGCGGGCACCCAAGCAAATGTTTATATATTTGTACATTTTAAATTGTGCTGGAGTGCTTTTAATGTAAGCCACTTTGAGTCTTCTTTGTGGACAGAAAAAGCGGAGTATAAATAAAAATAATAATACCAATCATAGACCTGACTCCCCCATAAATGCTACTGACCTCATCCTTCAGCCTCTCCAGGTCACTCTTCTTGCCCTGAAGGATATGCTCTGCCTCCTTAAGGATCTGGAGATGGTGATCCTCGTTGCCTTCAGCCACTTGTATACTTGCCTGGAGCCTCTGAAGACTAGATGGGAATTGAAATATTGTAAGCACCTAGTAGTGTGTTGGTGTCCAAGCAAACTCCTATTCTGGCTAAGTGAGAATTGTAATTGGTTCAGTCCAAACTAGAGATGGGAAGGCCTGGGGAAAAAACCCGGGAAAATTGGGGAAAACCAGATAACCAACTAAAAAACCTACTTCAGGAGTTCCCATACTCAGAAGTTTAGACTTTAGCTTCTAGGACTTCTATCTGTTAACTAAGTTGGATGGGGCCTTTGGGAGCTGAAAACGTTTACAAAACCCTATACCAGGGGTGCTCATTAGGTAGCTCGGGAGCTACTAGATCTTCGGCCCTCTTCCAGGTGATCTTCAGGCCTCACCAGCCGGATGGGGTGCTCCTGCCATGCGCGCAAACACCCTGAGCGCACACGCGCTCCTGCTGCTGGCTTCCGCTCTCGCGGTGCTTCTTCCGCCTGCGGGGCATTGCAGGAAGAAGGAAGCACGAGGCAGAGCCTCTGGAGGGAGCGCCCTGCCTCTCTCTCGTCCAGAAGCAGCTGTGCAGCCTCCGCTGCCGGCGAGACAGGCAGGGTGGAGTGCTCCCCCTGGATGCCCTGCCTCGTGCTTTCTCCTTCCTGCAATGCCCCGCAGGCAGAAGAAGCACTGCGCGGGCGGAAAACAGCAGCAGGAGCACGCGCGGTGGCGGGAGCACGTGGCAGGGGGAGCGCACGGTGGTGGGGGCAGGTAGATCTTTTGGACTTGGTTGCTTTAAGAGTAGCTCGCATGCTGAAAAGTGTGAGCACCCCTGCCCTATACCTATACCTCTTCATACCTATATGTTATGTTATGTATAGTATAGGTTGAAGGGTGAATTTACAAGAGATCAAATAATAATAATAATAATAATAATTTAATTATACCCCGCCATCTCCCCAAGAGGACTCAGGCAGCTTACATGAGGCCAAGCCCAATAAGTGTTTACAACTCTAGGGTGAGTATATATTGTATGGTAGATCATTAGAGCTAATTAGGTAATTAGAGTCTGAATGCTTAGAGGTTCGTTTAACCCTCAAGGTGTCTCAGTTGACAGGAGTACTATCCATTTGGCTTCAGCCCTAATTAAAGCAGCATGTGCATCACCATGTGTTCTTGTGGTTACTCTTTCTAAATCCATGCATTTAAAGAAGCTGTGTGGATGTTTTTGCTCCTTAAAGTGACGGTATAGGACAGAATCTACAGATCCATTGTATATTTTGGATCTGTGTTCAATCATTCTAATCCTCAAGCATCGACTTGTTTGGCCTATGCAGAGGTGCCCACAGGGGCAGATCAAACAATAGACCACATGGGTTGAAGTACAGGTGGTGAAGTGGGGAATGTCAAACCTTTTGGCTGATATGGGATTGTGTACTACTCTGTCAGAACAAATCTGTGTACACACACTACAGTGCCCACACTGTTTGGACCCCGGAGTGAAGGAACTGACTGGCGTCCTAGGACACCAAGCCCAATAACACATCAATAAAACAACACAGCAGCAAACAACAAAACAGTACAATCCATATAATTCACATATAAGCAATAACACAAAAAATTAAAACCTTATGGCCGGGCCAGAAATAAAATAAATAAACACTGGGCGTGAACAGAGATAGGAGGTATCTAAGCAGGAGGGTTTTAAGGATGATGTGGGGAAATCAACCCAACAGGTAAAGTGCTACTGAGGACATTTTGCTAGGGAATTGGTCAGAGCAAGGCATCATTTACTTCAGTGTTTCCCAACCTTTTTTGAGCTGCGGCGCACTTTTAACAGTAAAAAAATCCAGGGGCACACCACCAACCAAAATGAAAGAAAATGACACTCTAACACAGTAAAGTACGGCTGGGGATGGTGGCCTGCTGGGAGTGGCAAAGCCGGGGAGGGGAGGGGCCAGGCCACGCCATGCCCCCCCCTCCCCGGCTTTTTAGCTCTCCCACAGCTTCTCCAGCCTTGAGGGGGCAGTGCCAAGCCAGCGGTGGCAGAGCCGGCACAATGCTGGCTTGGCACTGTCCCCTCAAGGCTGGAGAAGCTGTGGGAGGACTGAAGCCGCACAGAGGAGGAGGAGCATGAGCAGTGGACGGGCTTCAGTGGGCGGGGCTCCTCCTCCGCGCGGCTTCAGCGAGCGAGGGGCGGGAGTCATGGCGGATTGGAGGCTGGCTGGGGAAATAGCTGAGGGAGGCACCATCTTCTTTCTTTGCTGCCGCCCGGCCCTTCCTCCTCCTCCCCCAAGCAGCAGGAGTTCGGCAGGGGGGGGGGAAGGAAGGAGGGCAGAGACCTTTTCTCGCGGCACAGCAGAAGGTCCGTCACGGCACACTACTGTGGTTGGGAAACACTGATTTACTTTATTCAGGGATGGCACACTGGAACAGCCACGTTTTCAGGCTCCTCCTAAAGACTGCCAATGTGGGGTCTTGTCTAATATCCTGGGGAGCGAGTTCCAGAGTTGGGGGGCCACCAGAGAGAAGGCCCTCTCCCTCGTCCCCACCAACCGCGCCTGCGAAGGGGGCGGGAGTGAGAGCAGGGCCATCAAAGAGATCGCCTGGGTTCGTAAACAGAAATGCGGTCACGCAGGTAGGTGGGTCCACAAAGTGCATAAAGGTCTCTTTAGCAAACTTAATTTAATTCTTAAAAACCCAACAACAACCCAATATAGCTCATGCTTGTTAAACTACAAACCAAGACAATCGAACATACATTTCGGTCAGTGTTTTAATCTTCTGGCTCAAAGACTGAAATTCGGAATCTTTTGCCGACACGACTCTGTTGATTTCTTTCAGAAGTCCTTCCTGATCCGCGTTATGCTGCTCTAAGTCCTTTGCGTCGGCTTGGAGCAACCTGAAAGGCATTCACGAAAAGGGTCTTTCACTTATTCAGGTTCAAGCCCTGACAGTTCTTTTCCGTGTATACAGTGTACGAGGAAGAAGACCTGACACCCCAAATATCGAGGCTCAAGCAATGTGACCAAACGCTAGCCCCCCGTTTACCTTAGCTGCTGATCTGCCTTGACCAGCCTTACAGCCATCTCCTGAGCCCTTCCTTCTAGCTCTTCGGCCTCTTTCTCCGTTCGAGACAAATGCTGCTTAGTGCGATTGTATTTCTGGATGGTGTCTTTGGCCTAGAGATGAAAAATATCATTTTTGAGAAGACGGCTATTATTTATTTTATTTACTTTTATTTATTTTGGGATTTATTAATCGCCCATCCCAGTTGGCTCTGGGCGATTTACAGCAAAACACAAGTTGAATGCCCGAACATCTAAAAACATCTAAATATCTAACATCTAAAAACACCTAAAAACAATTAGCATCTAAAACATCTAAAAACAATTGACAATCTAACAGTTCTCAGCCGAACGCCCTCTCGAATAGCCAGCTCAACGGGGGGGCGCTGCTAGTATTTCTTGATCTTACCGCCGTGTTCGACACCGTCGACTATGACATACTGGTCCATCGACTTGCCGTATCCGGAGTTTGTGGCCAAGCCCTTAGTTGGTTTGACTCATTCCTCCGAGGTCGGGGTCAGCGCGTGGAGTTTATGGCCGGTGTTTCCGAAAGATCCCCTCTCTCTTGTGGGGTGCCTCAGGGTGCAATTCTCCCCCTCTACCATCTATGTCAAGCCACTTGCCCGTCCAGTGCGGAGTTTCGGGCTGGAGTGTTACAAATATGCAGACGACACCCAACTCCTTCTACGCTTGGAGCCTGGAGCAACCTCAGTACCGGACAGTTTCATCTTGTGTCTTGAAGCCGTGTCAAATTGGCTGCGTGCCAGCAGGTTGAAAGTGAATCCGGCCAAGACTGAGATCTTGTGGCCTGGCCGCCCGGTAGGTGTGCTGCACCATCTGCCCACCTTTGATGGTGCTCCCCTATCTCCATCCGCTACTGATAAGAGTTTGGGTGTGGTCTTAGACACACAGCTAACCATAGTCCCAAATCGCGGCTGTTAGCAAGCAGGCCTTTTTCCATCTTCGTCAGGCAAGGCAGTTGGCTCCTTACCTTTCAACAGTCATCCATGCCACGATTACATCTAGGCTGGACTATTGCAATGCCTTGTACGTTGGCCTCCCTTGGTCAACGACCCGGAAAATTCGGATCATCCAGAACTCAGCAGCCAGGTTACTCGCTAAATCACCAATGAAATGCCATATAACTCCTACGCTACGACATCTCCATTGGCTCCCAACGGAATATCAGGCCCTGTACACGATGGTGGTCCTAACTTTTATTTATTTATTTATTATTATTTATTTATTATTTGGACATGTATGCCGCCACTCCCCGAGGGCTCGGAGCGGCTCACAATCAAGTAAAATACACAGAGGTAAAAGCAAATATATTAAACTAGCTTAAAGAAAGATTTCCAGCCTAGCAATCAAAGGTGAGTCTTGCAGGCCTTGCGGAAGGAGAGAAGGTCCTGCATGGCCCGTACATCGCTAGGAAGGGTGTTCGATATTGACGGCGCCACTGCAAAAAAGGCTCTGCGCCGGGTCGATGTGAGACGGATTGCTTTGAAGGTCGGTACTTCAAGGAGGTTCATTTGTTTGGAACGAAGTGACCTCTGGGGTTGGGAGGGGAGGAGACGGACCCTCAGATACAGCGGCCCCAGACCCTCCAAGGCCTTGAAAGTTAACACCATCACCTTGAAGGTGATCTGGTGCTCGACCGGAAGCCAATGGAGCTGCTGGAGGATGGGTGTTATGTGACATCTCACTGGAGCCCCAGAGAGAAGTCGTGCAGCGGCACTCTGGACGAGCTTAAGTTTCCGGATCACGGACAAGGGCAGGCCAATGTAAAGGGCGTTACAGTAGTCTAGTCTCGACATGACCGTGGCTTGGAGCACCGTGGCCAGGTAGTCTCTGGATAGGTAGGGGGCCAGACGCCTAGCTCAACGCAGGTGGGAAAAGGCGGTTTTGCTGACGCTGGAGACCTGGGCCTCCATCGACAGCAATGGGTCAAAAACAACCCCAAGGCTCTTAACTGAGGATGTCGGGCATAATGTCTCGCCATCCAAGCTAGGCAGTCGGACCTCCCCACCCACCGGGCGGCCCAGCCACAGTATCTCCATCTTTGCTGGATTCGCCCTCAATCTACTGGTACGCAGCCAACCAGTCATGGCTTCAAGGCGGTGTTGGAAGCAAGAGGGTACGGAGTCCGCCCGGCCTTCCATCTTCAGAACGAGCTGGGTGTCGTCAGCGTACTGATAACATTCCAGCCCAAAGCTTCGACCAGACCAGCAAGTGGTCGATATAGATGTTAAATAAGAGAGAATGGCACCTTGAGGGACCCCACACGTAAGTGGAGCCCTCTCGGAAACCACGTCTCCCCTTTCCACTCGCTGTCCCCGGTTGTGGAGGAAGGACAACAGCCATTTCAGGGCTGTTTCCCTAACTCCAGCAATGGCAAGGCGGTGGACCAAAACGTTGTAATCGACCGTATAAAAGCCTTGTATGGCCAGGGGGCAGCATACCTCAGAGACGGCCTCTCTTCTCTCCACCATCAACGGTCGCCTCGCCCCACTCAACGAAATCTTTTGTATGTACCAGGTCCCAGAGAAGTACGTCTTGAGAGTACGAGACGCAGGGCCTTTTCTATTACTGCTCCTGTCCTATGGAACTCTCTGCCCCCTTATCTGAGAGACATGCGCGATCTGCGATCCTTTGCGCAGGCACTCAAGACCTGGCTTTTTTTTAATTGAATAATTTTTATTGAATTCTTTTCCATGATTTAAGACAAGGGATGGGTTCGGGAGGGGGGGAAGTGGGGATGGGAAGAAAGATACAACAAATACACAGTATACACACATATTTTGTCCTCCAGTTCGGGTCATCGTAAACTTCTCACACTTGATACATTTAACTAATAACTCCTGTGAATGTTCCCCTGGGGGTTCTTTTTTTCCAAATACAACCTCACAGGTTGCCAGTCAGCCTTGGCCTTTTCACTCCTATCATGTATCTTACTAAACAGTTCATCGGCTTCCATCAGATCTCTTAATTTGTTAAGCCACTCCTCCATTAGTGGGGGCTCCTCGTTTTTCCATTTTTTAGCAAATACAAGCCTGGCCGCAGCCGTTATAAAGTAAAACAGTTTAACCTTATTTGAATCCCACCCTTCATCCATAAGATTTAACAGGTATATTTCCGCTTTCAAGTCAAACTTATCTTGTAAGATTTTTTGGGAGTGTCTATGTATCTCCTTCCAGAACCGTTGTGCTTTGCCGCATGACCACCAGCAGTGAATGTAAGTCCCACATGAGTTTTGCAACCCCAGCAGTTGCTGTTGGCTTTTGGATAAAACTTGGCTATTTTCCATGGGGTCATATGCCACCTATAAAACATTTTGTACCAGTTTTCTGCTGGTGCCGTTGATCCCAAAATCTTGATAGTTCTTCTCCAGGCCTTTTCCCAATCTTGCAATAAGATGCTATGCCCCACCGTCTCACCCCATATTGCCCTTCGAGATCACTACGGTCCGAGGATGCTAACTTCCTGGAGATACCATCGACAAAGTTGGCACGCCTAACATCCACTCGCCGGAGGGCGTTCTCTGTCATAGCTCCCACGCTGTGGAACGCCTCCCGGCCGAAAACCAGGGCCTTGAGGGACCTGCTCCCGTTTTAGACGGGAGCATGCAAAACCCATCTGTTCAAGCAGGCCTTTGGCGAGTAGGCCCGTGTATCTTTAAGTATGCTATTGCTGAACTGTGTTGTTGTTCCTGCTACCATTGCTATTTTAACTGTTTTTATTGTTTTATTGTTGTTATTGTTTTGTTTTTACTGTGCCTTTGGCTCTGTGAGCCACCGCGAGCCCCCGGGAGTCGGCGGCATAGAAGCCTGAATAAATAAATAAATAAATAAACATCTTGTGCCCATTCTACCATTACACTTTTAACCAACTCCGTTTCTGTGTCTAGCTCAAGTAACTTATTATATATACTTTTTATATATTTTTTTCTTTTGTTTGAGTATCCTGTCCCACATATTCTCCTCACAGTTAAAGTCATTTTTACAGTCCTCCCTGAAGTAATCCTTCAACTGTATGTATTGGAACCAGGATATCTCTACTCCCGTCGCTCTTAAACTTTCCATGTCTTTCAATTCCCATTTTGTGTTGTGCTTCCGAATCAATGATTTGTACGTGTACCACTTTGCCATGGGTATCTCTCTTTTATGCTGCGCTTCCATGGGGGAGATCCATAGTGGGGTCTTTTTGTATAATTGGTCTTTATACTTCATCCATACTTTAAGTATGGCTGCTCTGATGGTGATTATTAAATGCTCTTTCTATTTTCGATTTACCGTACCACATGTACGCATGCCATCCCCTATTGGTATTGAATCCCTCCCGGTTGAGCAGTCTTGTTTTTTGGAGTAGTGCCCAGTCCTTTGCCCAACTGAGGGCAGCGGCTTCATAATATAACTGGAGGTTCGGGAGGGCCAGACCTCCCCTCTCTCTTTTAAAGGATAAAAGACCTGGCTTTTTAATAGAGCTTTTGTTTTATAATTCTGATTTTAATACTTGTCTGTTTTAATGCTGTATCTTTATGTCAATCACCCGGAGCATCTGGGATGGAGATTAACAAATATTAAATTGAATGAATGAAAAATGCTGTAGGAACCCAGCTGTACAGCCTGGAAACCACACCACACCACACCCTCTGGAATTACTTTTCCTTGTGTGTTTTCAAGTTCGACTTCAGCTTCCGCCAGGAGTCGGTCGGCCTCCCGGAGTTCTGCCCGCCGCTTCAGGAGGGTCTCCTCCAGGCATTCGATTTCACCCGCCATGTTTTCATGGAGCCGGAAAGACGTTTCAAGCTCCAGCTCCGAAAGGAGGCCGCTCGGGGGCCCGTCGAGGAAGTCTCTAGAACAGGGAGAAACCAGGAGTTAATTTGGTTCTTAACACCAATAAGAACAAGGATTACAGATGGAACAGATTGGAAATTCAGGATTTGGTTGTCAATGGAAATCAAGTTGAGCAGGTGGCCAGCTTTAATTTGCTGGGTGCTATATTTTTATCATCGTACTGATGGCAGCTTGTTCAACTTAAGCCGCCTGAGGGCTCGCACTAAGACTCTAAACTATCTAGTCCGTGAGCTGCTTTTTGATGACGATGCTGCCCTTGTCGCCCATTCGGAAGCAGCTCTGCAGCGCCTCACATCCTGCTTTGCAACAGCTGCAGAGCTGTTTGGGCTGGAAGTCGGCCTGAAGAAAACGGAAGTCCTCTACCAGCCCGCACTACAGGAAGAACACCATCATCCCCACGTCAGCATAGGCACATCTGTGCTTAAGCCCGTCCAACAGTTCACCTCCCTGGGAAGCATCATCTCTTCGGACGCCAAGATTGACAAAGAGAGAGACCACAGATTAGCAAAGGCATAGAGTGCTTTCGGAAGGCTCCACAAAAGAGTCTGGAGCAACAAGAATCTGAGGCAAAGCACCAAAATCAGTGTGTACAGAGCTATTGTACTGTCTATTCTCCTGTATGGGTCTGAAACATGGGTCACCTATCGCCAACACCTACTACTCCTCAAACGCTTTCATCAGCGCTGTCTTCATCAGCAAGCAGGGACCACCAGCGTTGAGGCCATGCTATTGAGAACACAGCTGTGCTGGGCAGGGCACGTCTCTAGGGTGGAGGACCACCGCCTCCCAAAGAAACTATGGTGAACTCGCCACGGGTCAGCGCAAGAGAGGCGCTCCCAAAAAGAAATATAAGGACTCCCTGAAACAACATCTCAGGCTCGGCCAGATTGATCACCAACAATGGTCCACCTTGGCCTCACATCGGGAGGCGTGGAAACGCACTGTCCACAATGCTGTGGCCTCTTTTGAGAAGACACGCCGAATTGGTGTCGAAGAGAAACGACAACGCAGAAAGAACCGCAACTTGGAAACGACATCACCCGAGGAAACTTTCTGCTGTGCTTTCTGCAACCGAACTTGCCTATCTCAGATTGGCCTTTTTAGTCATCAACGCGCTTGTAAAAAGCGTGGGATGGGTCCTTCCTAAGAGTCTTCATTCGCGAAGTAATGCCGAGATATTTTAAAGGAAGACCTGACCTAGAGGCTTCATACTACCAGCTGCATTTGAGCTTTGAAATAATAATAATAATAATAATCTTTATTTATACCCCGCCACCATCTCTCCAACAGGTCAGGGGTGGGCAACCTACGGCCCACGGGCTAGATTTGGCCCGGCAGCCGCTTCTGTCTGGCCTGGGAGAAGGGCGTCGGGGCGGGGCCAAGAGGAAGGGGTGCTGGTGCCGCCATCCCGTCGCAGGCTCTGTGGGGCCTGTGTCGGCAGACAGGCCGGAGGAGCGGCGGCTTTGGAGTGCCTGCCATCCCTGGAGGCGATCCGGGCCTGCAACGGGAGCACTCGGCGACCTGCGGGGGCTAATCGCCGTGGCGACCCAGAAGACTTGATCGTCTTCCGGCGCCAGAGTTTCGGGTTTGGCATTGGGGGTTCGAGAAGAAGAAACCAGCGTAGAAGCAGGAGAGGGGGGGAGGAGGATTGGGGGGCCTCCTTGGAGGCAGAGAGGGAGGGAGGGGGTGGAGGAGGAGGTGTTTCCCTGTTTGTTTGTTTGCTTGCTTGCCTGCCTGTGGGGGCGGGATGGGGCGGGGCAGGCGAGGAAGGAATGAGGGGGAAGATGGAGGCCGAGGACGTGGACTCTTGGCTCCCGCGTTTGACCTGCTCGCTGCTCCTGGGGGCCCGCCGGCGAGCCTGAGGGGGGGTGTACACCTCGGGGAACCATCTCCCTTCGGAGAGAAGGAGAAGGCAATCAGCTGGGGAACGGCTGGGGGCGACAGCGGGCGGAGGCCTGCAGCCTCCGATCGCCTGCTGCTTTGCCCTGCTGCGGCGGCAGCTGGGTCCGCTTTGCCATCCTCTGGGCTGGGGACATTGGGCCATTCCATCTTGGGATCCTTCCTGTCTTGAGGATATCAGCCTTCATCTTGGATCGTACCTTATCTTCTTGAATTTCATTTAATTTTAGTGGTTTTTATTATTATTTTATAATAATTTTATAATATAATAAATAATATAATGTCATATTATATTACCGTGTTTCCCCGATAGTCAGACACCCCCCGAGTGTAAGACGTATCGGGGGTGTCAGGGGGGGTTGGCTAATGTAAGCCGTACTCAAAGTAAGCCGTACTCAAAGTCCATGCGATGGGAGGGGAAAGAAGGAGCAAGAGGCGGGGCGGCGGCGTCGCGTCAGAGGCCTGGCCTCTGACGCGCGCCTTCCCGCCGCCTCTGTTCTTTCTTTTCCTCCCTTCGCTCACTCGAATGGACGAAGGGAGGGGGAAAGAAGGAGCAAGAGGCGGGGCGGCGGCGCCGGGTCAGAGGCCAGGCAAGAGGCGTGCCGCGCAAGTGGCGTGCCGCGGTCGGCCCGTGTGGCCGGCTGTGCGGGGCGGACAGCCGCGGCGGCGCCTCACAGGTACTACTGGGTGAAGAATTCTTTCGGGTATGTCCAAAATAAGACGTACTCGAAAGTAAGACGTAGTGGGGCTTTTGGGGTAAAAAGAAAGTAAGGAGGAACACCTGACTAGAAACATTTCTACTATACCCATTAGACAGTACTACCGGTATATAGATGATGTTTTCTGCCTCTTTGAGGACAGTGGCAAAATGAAAGATATCTCCCAGTACTTCAATTCATGGAATGAACATATTGAATTCACGTTCAAAACCTCGAAAAATGCCATCGATTTCTTGATGTGACTATATTTGTGGAAAATGACACTATCAAAGTGAAAGACTTCATCAAACCCACAAAAAAGAATGCATTTCTTCATTACAGCTCCTTCCACACCCAGGCCCTTAAAAATAATTTACCTTATTCACAGCTTTTAAGACTTAAAAGGAATTCATCTAATGTGGCAGACTTTGAGGCATCTGCCTCCTTGCTTAAAAGAGAACTGACCCAAAGAGGATATCCCCAAAAAATTTTGGAACAAGCCCACAGAAAGGCCACGGCCACACCGCGACAAGACCTCCTGGTACAAAAAGAACCAAAAATACAAAATCGTCCTGTTTGGCCTCTCACTTCTCACTTACACTCGCCACTCCAAAGAAATTACCAAAATTGTAAAAAACTTTTGGCCTCTAATAGACTCGATCCCAGGATTAGAGAGACCCCCTGTTGTTGCTTTCAAAAAAACAAGGAACATAAAACAAATGTTGATTCATGCGGATCACCGTCCTAAACCCACTCCGGAGCTAGCCGTTCCCAACCATACAAACAGATGCGGGAGATGCTCTATTTGCAAATACATTGTCACGATCACGGACGTAGCGGGCCCCTTAAACACACACACCGAGACGTACTAAAGGCTAACTACTTTATTGAGTATATAAAAACAGTTCCAAAGAGTAAATAGTCCAATAATATGCAAGTGTTCAAAGTGTTAAGCAAGTAGTCCAAAGTAACGTAGCAAATAGCTTGAAGCGTGGCAAGGCTCCGCAAACCAATGCGAATCAGAAACAGGGCAAGGTTTCGCAAACCAATGCGAATCAGGAAACAGGGCAAGGTGCCGCAAACCGCTGCGGCTCAAGAAACAAGGCAAAGGCAAGGCAAGGCTTGATGACCACTGTTGGCTTGTGGTCCCACTCCGCTTCGCGCCTATTCAGGAAAGACGTGGCCGGAGAACTGACGATCAGTTCCCACAGGCCGTTCTTAATCCTCGGCCTGGAACCCCGACGATCTAGGGCCCGCGTCTCCAGTCTCTACTTTCCGAACGGTGACGGTCTAGGGACAGATGCCAGCTCCTCCTGCCCTCCTCTATGTCCCTGCGCCTGTTGTGAGAACGGCCCCGCTCTTCCAGTCTAGTATCGCTATCTTCCTGAGAAGCGGCCTCCCCCGGACTTTCCCAGCCGCTAGCCTCCATCTGCTGCCCGGCCAGCTCTTGGGAACCTCGGCCATTTGGGAATTCATAACTATCTCCGCTATCTGCTTCTCTGCCTCCCCTGTCCTCCTGGTGCGCTCCTTACCCGGGAGAATGCTCCCACCCCCGTGGCACGGACGGGCCCATGGGTGCTACATACATAGACACACAAGATTCGATTACTAGCCCACACAACGGGGTTACCATAAAGTTACGCACATGGGCAACCTGTGCCAGTAAGAATTTAATATATTGTTTAAAATGTGGCTGCAATAGACTCTATATAGGTGAAACGGGAAGGGAACTCCGGACAAGAATTTCGGAACACCGCTCACGCTTCCGCACAAAAAATGAAAGTTCAATACTATACTGTCATTTCAAAGAGAAACACCACTGTGAGGACTTTAAAGTATTAGTTTTGGAAAGGATCAAACCGACTCCATTCACTGACATTAAGACCAAGCTCTTGCAACGTGAAGCTTTTTGGATCGTCAAACTGGGAACAGAAGCAACAATGAAACCCAGCATGAGGCAATCAGGCCTTAATGATCGTTTAACTATTGGCGAAGTCTTGCTGTAAATTACCTGTGTTTAGCATACAGTTTACTATAGCATATAATGAGTGCCTTTTTAGTTTCATTTCCTATCCGGCAAGATTGTTGATGGTATTTACCGAAATAATTGTGGATATATATTTGGTATGTATTTACAACCTATACTTCTGTTAGTTCCTTTGAATGTTGGAAATTATATTATGAGACATGAATGTTATGTATAGATATATGATGGATTGTTTTACTTTTATAGACATATTCCGGATCACATTGGAAACTTAATTTGTGGAGCATTGGTCTGAAGGTCCCGACGAAGCCATGAGGGCGGAAACGGCTAGACCGTCGACCAATCTGGGTTGACCACCATATGAACCATACATTATTGATATATTATTGGAATTTTTTTGATTTGGACAACCCAGAGTCCTTGACTCCTTGTGAAGATTATACTTTTGAGATGCAAGTTTGCAATTACCTTGATTTTGTTTCCACTGCTACCGTGTTGATATTATGACTGAAAATTAATACACCTACAATATAGAATCATTGGTTTTGAAAAGCATCTTTTGTGTTTGGCGTTCTTGTGACTCCTACTTGTGGGTAAAAAGAAAGTAAGACATCGTCTTACTTTCGGGGAAACACGGTATATTTTCAACATATTATGTCATATATATATATACTATAATATAATAATTATGATATTAAAACTAATAATATATGAATATTTCTTGATATATTAATATGTTAATATTAATGATGTGTAATATATAGTAAATATAGTAAATAAATAAATAATGTAGATTAGAATGTAGTTCCGCCTTTAGGTGCGACCCTCCATAATATTTTTTGGCTCTCGTGTGGCCCCTTGGGAAAAATAATTGCCCACCCCTGGTCTAGGTGCTTTTACTGCCGATTACAGGGAAAACCAGTTGACTCCTAATCCATCTAAAATGCAGATGTGTGGTTTTCATCTTAAGAACAGACAAGCATCTCGAGCCCTAGGATGACCTGGGAAGGAATCCCAGGGAAGGAATCCCTGCCGGCCATGTGGGTTTCAGGGGGCTTCTTGTTCCCAGAAGCCCCCTGCATGGCAGAGGTCTTTCGCTGCCAGTTGGCCGCTGGCCAATCAGCATCTGGCCCTGCCCTTATAGGGCTGCCCTGCGCACGTGCAGGCACTAGGCCTGCTTCAACTTGCCATCCCACCCTCCCTGCATGCTCATTTGGTTTGGTTATTGTTAACATTGGTTTGGTTATTGTTATCCCGTCAGAACTCTTCTTGGCATGTGGCATGGGCCCTGGATCTGGTTTCCTTCCCCCACCCAGTGCATGTGGGGGGGGGGGGGGACGTCTGGTGGTTCCCAGGGAGTGCCGGTGGCACCCTAATGTGTTTAGCGGTATCGGTCAGCAGTGGGCTGACCGATTTTGATCCAGAACCCATGCCTGGCTACTAACCCTTCAGTTCTTATACACAGAGTAAGGCTCTAATGCTAACAGCATTCAAACACGCTATGAAAGCTAGCAAAGAATAAAGAGTATGCAAAATTGTGTCTTTCACTTTTTTATATATAAAAGTATCAAAGTATACCATTCAGGTCTGGTGCAAGGTGTAGGTATATTTCACTATATAATTTCACAGTGTTCACATAATACATTCACATTTGTGACCATATATCAATCATCCATAGTATGCATATAACAATATCACAAAGTGGATATCACAGTGTTAATATCACATAGATTCTAAAGCAAGGTACTGGTGTAACTATAACAGAACCAACAGTATAAACCTGTATTTCCACCGTAGGGTAAGTTCACTCCTAATGTTAGCATGTAGTGTAGCTGGGAAGATCCTGGATGTAAACAATGAACTGCTTCACCGCCTGGGAAGCAAACGCCGCTGGCTGGAGTTCAGTATAGCTGCTAAATGCTGGGCGTCTGTCCTCCGCTGGGGTGGCAGAATGGGGTGGGCTAGGAGGCTGTGGTTCTGTGGATCCAGAGATGTTCGAGGGAGTCCTACGCGGTTCGCCTGACGGTTTACTGTGCAGAGCTCGAACTGTTTCGGGGGCTCCTGGGTGGTGGATGGAGCCGCGGCTTCTTCAGAGGCTGCACGGCGTTCGCCACATTGGCATGTACCCGCTGAGGAGGCTTGCGTCGCTGCAGGAGGAATATTTTCACATCCAGTCCATGGTGAGCAAGCACCTTATGGATGTGAAGCCAGCATTTAGCAGCTATACTGAACTCCAGCCAAGCGGCGTTTGCTTCCCAGGCGGTGAAGCAGTTCATTGTTTACATCCAGGGATCTTCCCAGCCACACTACATGCTAACATTAGGAGTGAACTTACCCTACGGTGGAAATACAGGTTTATACTGTTGGTTCTGTTATAGTTACACCAGTACCTTGCTTTAGAATTTATGTGATATTAACACTGTGATATCCACTTTGTGATATTGTTATATGCATACTATGAATGATTGATATATGGTCACAAATGTGAATGTATTATGTGAACACTGTGAAATTATATAGTGAAATATACCCACACCTTGCACCATACCTGAATGGTATACTTTGATACTTTTATATATAAAAAAGTGAAAGACACAATTTTGCATACTCTTTATTCTTTGCTAGCTTTCATAGCGTGTTTGAATACTAACCCTTCAGTTCATGTAATCCAGCGTTTCCCAACCTTTTTTGAGCCGGGGTACACTCCTTACATTTACAAAATCCTGGGGCACACCACCAACCAAAATGACACACAATGACACTCTAACACAGTCATACATGTAGTTAATATGTTTTTAAATGTATTTATACACTCAGTGTGAAACCCGGGCCTGTTTCGATGAATACAACACAGATATCCTGACAGGAATGGCAGAAAGACACAAACTTCCCGCACAGAACTCCCATAACCAAGAGAGAATACTAAGAGCTGGGTGGGCATTGACCTTGAGTCAACAAAGACTTTCTTCCACTTACCCCAACACGAGTCTGGACTTACCGTACAGCCTCTCCCAAGGTATTGTGATTCAGCGGAATAATATGTTTATTGTTCAGTCCATTTGGACGCCAATGTGTTGACCAATTGTATTGATTGTACCGTGTTTGGATAAGCTAGCCAACTTATTTAATAACAATATTTGATATTATTGATACTCTACTCATCCCTTCTTGTGGTTACTTGAAATCTATCCACTTTTGGACAGAGGCCCAAGTTTATTTATTTATTTATTTACTTATTTATTACCCGCATGTATGTCTCGTCACTTCTCAACCCCCGAAGGGGGACTCAGGACGGCATTACATTGAGCCCCGTTAAGAGGCTATTACAAGCAATTACAATAATAAAATCACAAATTAAAGATCTCATAATTAAAAACAATGCATAATAAAAAAAAACCATACATAAGATTTTAAAAGCACCGGGAATGTGGCGCAGCTGGCTGGGTGTCAGCTGCATAAGATCTCTACTGAGCAGAACGTCATGAGTTCGAGGCCTATCCGGGTCGAGGTGGGCTCTCGACCTATTGTGTAGCCTGTTGTCGACCTATGCAACCCGAAAGACAGTTGCATCTGTCAAGTATGAAATTAAAGGTACCACTTAGTGGAGAGGCTAAATTTAACTGATTTACAAGGCCATTGAAAAAGACCTCCAGAAAACATGCTGAGGAATGAAGGAGTGCGACAGCTCCCCCTGGTGGCCAGATGTTAAATTGCCTCTGTCTGTCTTGTGTGTTGTGTGTCTAAATGTAATGTGTACATTGTAATCCGCCCTGAGTCCCCCTTGGTGAGAAGGGCGGAATAGAAATGAAGTAAATAAATAAATAAATAAAGGCAAGTGTGAATGTTGTCATTGCCACAGCTCCCCCTGGTGGCCAGATGTTAAATTGCCTCTGTCTGCCTTGTGTGTTGTGTGTCTAAATGTAATGTGTACATTGTAATCTGCCCTGAGTCTCCTGCGCGGTGAGAAGGCCGGAATAGAAATGAAGTAAATAAATAAATAAATGGAGGCAAGTGTGAATGTTGTCATTGCCACAGCTCCCCCTGGTGGCCAGATGGTAAATTGCCTCTGTCTTGTGTGTTTGTGTGTCTAAATGTAATGTGTACATTGTAATCCGCCCTGAGTCCCCTGTGGGGTGAGAAGGGCGGAATAGAAATGAAGTCAATAAATAAATAAATAAATGGAGGCAAGTGTGAATGTTGCCATTGCCACAGCGCCCCCTGGTGGCCAGGTGTTAAATTGCCTCTGTCTGTCTTGTGTGCTTGTGTGTCTAAATGTAATGTGTACATTGTAATCCGCCCTGAGTCCCCTGCGGGGTGAAAAGGGCGGAATAGAAATGAAATAAATAAATAAATAAAAGGAGGCAAGTGTGAATGTTGTCATTGCCACAGCTCCCCCTGGTGGCCAGGTGTTAAATTGCCTCTGTCTGTCTTGTGTGTTGTGTGTCTAAAGGTAATGTGTACATTGTAATCCGCCCTGAATCCCCTTGCAGGGTGAGAAGGGTGGAATAGAAATGAAGTAAATAAATAAAAATAAATAAAATCAGTTTCATCAAGTTTCGGCTCTGCAACAAGGGATGCACCAACGCCGTATACAGTGGCTGTAAGAGCCATTCTCTGCAGCTCAGAAATCTCAACCAGCCTGCTTACTTACTTGCGTGTCTTTCGTTTCTGGGCTGTCCTGCGTAGCTCTGTCACTTGGTGCTCCAGCTCTTCTCTTTCGCTCAGTAGGTTTTGAATGCCTTGGTGCAGTTCCTCCATCTCTTTATTCTGTTCACGGTGAGAGCTCCGAGCGGACTTCCCTTCCTGCCGCTGAGACTTCAGCTTGTCTATCCTGTCTTCCAGCCGCGAGATTTCATTCTCCTGCAACAGATAGGCTTTCCTTATGGAAGGGCACTTCTTCATGCAATACCCTCCCTCCACTGCAGGAGGCCTGTGGTTCCCAATAAAGGCACATGTCACCTAATGACATGGCAGGCTGGAGGTGGAAACCAACAGACATCCCGGTTGTCATCCAGACATCTATTTTTTAGTATCACTAGCTGACCCGGCCACGCGTTGCTGTGGGATGTTTGTAACTTGGGGACTGTGTGTGTATATGCGTATATGTATATGCGTGTATATGTGTGTACTTATGTATATGTCTGTTTGTATATGTATATGCGTGTATATGACCAGGGGAGCATTTGCACAGTTAAAACTTGTGCGCCAACTGCGCCCGTACCTTGGGAAGTCTGACTTGGCCACGGTAGTCCACGCTCTGGTTACATCCCGTATAGATTACTGCAACACACTCTACATGGGACTGCCTTTGAAGACTGTTCGGAAGCTTCAACTGGTCCAACGGACAGCAGCCAGATTGATAACAGGAGCGGCACTCAGGGAGCGCAAAATTCAAAGTGCTGGCTTTAGCCTTTAAAGCCCTTAACGGTTCTGGTCCAACTTACCTGTCCGAACGCATCTCTTCTTATGAACCTTCAAGATGCTTAAGATCATCCGGAGAGGCCCTGTTCTCGGTCCCGCCTGCTTCGCAGGCGATTGACATGGGGACAAGACAGAGCCTTTTCAGTGGTGGCTCCTCGGCTTTGGAACGCTCTTCCTAATGACATCAGATTAGCCCTCCCTCCTGACATTTCGGAGGAAGGTCAAGACCTGGCTATTTGACCGGGCATTTGCAAATGAAGTATGATTATCAAATAGAGACCTAAGGAACAACGACGATGCAATTGGAAATGGACTTCATAATGAGACGCTGATATTGTGTTTTTAACGTTAAATGTTAAATTGTATATGTTGAAATTGTATTGATAATTGTTGATTTGTTTGTCTTGAGCAGTTCCTGCTATTTGTACACCGCATCGAGTCGCCTTCGGGCTGAGAGAGGCGGTCTAGAAGCAAAGTAAATAAATAAATAAATATGTGTAGATGTGTGTAAGTACAGATGTGTGTATGTGTATATTTGCATATTTCTGTGCATGTATATGTGTGTGTGTGTATGTGTTCATTTCTTCTCCCCTCCATCCTTCTATCCTTTCCTTCCTTTCGCCTCCCCTCCTTCCTGCTATCCTTCCTTTTTCCTTCCTGTCTTCTCCCCTCCTTCCTTCCTTTCTTCTATCCTTCCCTTCTTTTCTTCTCCCCTCCTTCCCTCCATCCGGCAAGAGGTCACGGAGTCTCGAGTTCACAGACTGTATCAATCGTGGCCGGAAGGTCCCGGCGGAGGGTCGAAATCTTGTCAGTAAAAAAGCTCAGAAAAGCCTCGGCAGTAAGGGCCTGATTATCATTGTTTGGGCTGGTAGGGACCATCGTCAAAGACCTAATTACCTTGAACAATTGTGCCGGGTGTGAGCTCGCAGACGCTATCAAGGTAGCATAGTACAAATGTTTTGCATCCTTGGTAGCTTGCTCATAAGCATCTTTAAAAAACTTATAAGCTGATTTTGAACCTTCATCATGGAGCTTCCTCCAGTACAAGTCACGGAGCCACGGAGGCCTCTGGAAGCCGACCCGCCACACTAAGCGAGACCCGGCTTTGCCGAAGACAGTGGGCCTTTCCTCCTCCTTTTAGCTCTTCATCAGTCAGCGCCGCCACAGGGAAATGGATGGCGGCGGCGCTGGCTGATGAAGAGCTAAAAGGAGGAGGAAGGCCTGCTGTCTTCGCCTAAGCCGGGGCCTCGCTTGGTGTGGCGGGCCGGCTTCCGGAGGCCTCCGCGACTCCATTAGAGGCCAAGGAGGCCCACTTCCAGCTATTCCCCCGCTGGCCACGGGAGACAGGTAAGATGGCTGGCCTTCTTATTTTCTCAGTGGTGGCGGGGGGTGTGTGTGTGAAAGGAGGGAAAACCATTTCTCGCGCGCGGGAGTTGTTGACGCGCATGCGCTGTGCTGCATTAGCATGGGGTTCATGGGAGTTGTAGTTCTTTTTATTTTTGTATTTTTGACCTCGTTGTTTAATATTACATACCTCGTAGGGTTTTGTGGGTATGTGGGCTGTTTTTGTGGGTCTGCCTCGTGTGGTTTTGCTGTCTATAGGCTACTTAGGTCGACAGCTATCATTTTATATATATAGATATAGATGATATAACAAGGCTCTTACCAGGTTGTGATGTTCAGGGATGTTGCAATGAAGCACTCCAGCAGGAATAAGAGGAACAGGGCAGTTAGCAGGAACAGGGGTGAAATAGAGAGGGCCGCCCGGCATTGCTGTTACGGGAGCAAGAATTCCTCCACTGCCTGGCGCAAAGGCAACTGGGACCCCATTTGGTTGCAGAGTATAAATGGCCGACCCAGGCAGCGTGACAGAGGAAGAGACACCGTGGATGTTCTGCTCACCTTCTTCTTCGTCCCCTGCATTTTGGAAAACAGCAGAAAGAATCTGACCCGAAACCTAAGAGTACTGATCAGAAGACACACAAAAAGTCCCGAAGACAGGGGTCGGGAACCTTTTTTTTTTACTCAGAGAGCCATGAAAGCAAAGTATTTGGAAATTTATTTTAGTGAGGGCCATATAATATATATAATATATTTTAAGACTGAATTCAACTAAATGTGAGTATATACATACATACGATGAGACAAGGATTCCCCCGGCAGAAGGACGGGACACTTCAGACCTGGCTCTGCAAAAGGCATGCTCCAGACTCTGGGAACGAAGAGAAGGCGGAAGGAAGGGGGAAAGAAAGACAGAGGAAATAAAGGAGGAAGGGGAAGAGGAAGAAGGAAAAGAAGAACAAACTATGGAAAAGGAAGAAAAGAAAAGCAGGAGAGAGACAAGGAAGGGAAAAGAAGGAAATGGGAAGGGAAGAAAGGAAAGTGGGGGGAAAGGAAAGGGAGTGAGGAAAAGTAAAATAATGAAGGGAAAAGAAGAAAAGAAAGAAGGGGAGAGAGGGGGAAGTGAAAAGAAAGGAAGGAGAAGGCAAGGAAGACTTGGGGGAAAAGAATAGAAGAGGAAGGAAGAGGGAGGGAGAATGGAGGAAAGAAGGAGGGAGAGAAGGAGAAAGAAAGGGTGAAGGGGAGAAAGGAAGGAAGAGGGAGAATGGAGGAAAGAGGGAGGGGAGAGAGGGGGGGAAAGGAAGGAGAGAAGGAAAGAATGGAAGAGGAAGGAAGGAACGAAGAGGGAGGGAGGAAAGAAGGTAGGGAGAGAGGGAGGCACTCAAGACTTGGCTTTTTAGCAGAGCTTTTAATGTTTATTAATGCCGTCTATTCGGTATTGTTGTAATGTTTTTATGCAATTTGTTTTATGTAAATCGCCTGGAGCATTTTAATGGAGGGCAATTAACAAGTGAGAAACTGATGATGAAAAGGAATGAAAGAAACAGAGGGGGGAAAGAGAGAAAGGAAGGAAGGAAGGAAGAAGAGGGCGCGGGGCCAATGCGGACCTTGGTGTCGACATCAGCGAGGCAGTCCCCCTGGAAGGCGTCGAAGAGGCCGCGGATCTTGAGCTGCCCGACTATCAGGGCAATGAGCTGTGCGTCCCCCCAGGGGCAGTAAGGCAGGCTCCGTGGCGCCAGGCCCGCCTCCGCCGCCTCCCCCGAGGCCCATGGAGGACAAAGAGGAAGACGAGGATGAGGCGCTGCCGGCGGGCTCCGATATCCCCAGGGAAGATGGCGCAGGGCCCGAGAGCAGCGGGGATGAGGAAGAGGCGGTGATGGCGGCACGGAAGCGGTAGTCGCGGTGCATTTGCGTCACTCCTCCCCGCTGCATGCTGGGAAACTGAGGCCCAGGCTGCTCTGGAGAGCCAGATGCAATCATGAAAAGAGCCACATCTGACTCCCGAGCCACATCTGACTCCCCCCCCCCCCTCTGGCTTTGGAGCTCCCAGCAGCTTCCCCAGGCTTGAGGATGGCAATGCCAAGCCAGTGGTGGCATAGCTAGCACAAGGCTGGCTTGGCACTGTTTTCCTCAAGCCTGGAGTAGCTGCTGGGAGCCCAAAGCCAGAGGGGGCCTGGTGCAACCTGGCTCCGCCCCCTCTGGCTTCAGCTCTACCAGCAGCTTCTCCAGGCTTGAGGATGGCAATGCCAAGCCAGTGGTGACATAGCTAGCACAAGGCTGGCTTGGCACTACCGTCCTCAAGCCTGGGGAAGCTGCTGGGAGCTCCAAAGCCAGAGGGGGGGGGGCCTGGTGCAACCTGGCTCCGCCCCCCTCTGGCTTCAGCTCTACCAGCAGCTTCTCCAGGCTTGAAGATGGCAATGCCAAGCCAGTGGTGGCATAGCTAGCACAAGGCTGGCTTGGCACTACAGTCCTCAAGCCTGGAGAAGCTGCTGGGAGCTCCAAAGCCAGAGGGGGGGGCTGGCGCAACCTGGCTCCGCCCCCTCTGGCTTCAGCTCTACCAGCAGCTTCTCAGGCTTGAAGATGGCAATGCCAAGCCAGTGGTGGCATAGCTAGCACAAGGCTGGCTTGGCACTACGGTCCTCAAGCCTGGAGAAGCTGCTGGGAGCTCCAAAGCCAGGGGGCTGGCGCAACCTGGCTCCGCCCCTCTGGCTTCAGCTCTAAAAGCAGCTTCTCCAGGCTTGAGGATGGCAATGCCAAGCCAGTGGTGGCATAGCTAGCACAAGGCTGGCTTGGCACTACGTCCTCAAGCCTGGAGAAGCTGCTGGGAGCTCCAAAGCCAGGGGGGCCCTGGCGCAACCTGGCTCTGCCCCCTCTGGCTTCAGCTCTACCAGCAGGTTCTCCAGGCTTGAGGATGGCAATGCCAAGCCAGTGGTGGCATAGCTAGCACAAGGCTGGCTTGGCACTACCGTCCTCAAGCCTGGAGAAGCTGCTGGGAGCTCCAAAGCCAGAGGGGGGGGGCTGGTGCAACCTGGCTCCGCCCCCCTCTGGCTTAGCTCTACCAGCAGCTTCTCCAGGCTTAAGGATGGCAATGCCAAGCCAGTGGTGGCATAGCTAGCACAAGGATGGGTTGGCATTGCCATCCTCAAGCCTAGAAAAGCAGAAGCCGGAGGGGGGCGGAGCCAGGTCGCGCCAAGCCCGCCCCTCCCCTCTCCAGATCTTTCTGACTTGGTTTTATTATAAGTAGCTCGCATGCTGAAAAAGTGTGGGGACCCCTGTATTGTTGTGTTGTTTATTTACATTGGTTTTGTATTTAAATCATATTATTTTTATTTGCTGTTGTGTTCTTATGTTATATTGTGTTTTTGTATTGATGGGCGTGGCCTCACCACCCCGAGTCTCCTCGGGGAGATGGTGGCGGGGTATAAATAAAGTTTAATAATAATAATAATAATAATAATATTGACTGTCCTGAGTTTAGAGTTTTTTAAATACTGGCTATAATTTGCATACCTCTGCAATAATAGGGTTGTCGGGTTTTTGACAACTAGTCTACTTTTAACCGCTAAGTAATGAAAAGGCATGCATTTGGCAAAGAACAGGAAGCAGCCATCAAGCTCAAATACAGACTTACCTTCATTGGAAAGAGATTTCTGAAGGCCACTCCTGGCTGGAGCATGCAACCGACAGCAAGCGGAAGGTTCCTTCTTGCGCGTCTTGCCCTCTCCAAGCCCTTTCTGGATTGGGGTTGATGTCGGACATTGCAAACCGACACCGGAGTCTTTGGTGCTCTGAGATGCAGGGGTAGAAGCCTTTAAGGATGATGGGAGAAGCCAACAACACTGGTAAGACAAACATTTCTGGAGTAGAACAACTATTTTCAAAGTAAGTACCGCATAGCCGACTGAAAGTGAATCCGTCGAAGACGGAGATCTTGTGGCCCGGTCGACCTGGGCTGGATGTGTGCCGGTTGCCTACCCTGGATGGCGAGCAACTAAGCCCGTCATCCCTTGTTAAGAGCCTAGGTGTTCAGCTCGACCCCCTGCTGACCATGGAGGCTCAGGATACGAGTGAGAGGGTAGAAGAACTACATACACCAACTAACCAGATATTTGACCACTTCAAAGCCCTGGACCTGGAGGCAGTTAATAAAATCATCTCCACAGCACGGGTGACTACCTGCTCCACGGACCCTTGCCCATCCCATCTAGTCAAGGACTGCGCAGAGGGGCTCTCGATCCCCCGGATGCAGATAAGACGGACCGAGACCGTCCTGGTGGCCATCTCGGACGATATCCGCTGCCAACTAGACAAGGGAGGCTCAGTAGTTCTGGTATTGCTGGACCTTACCGCCGCATTCGACACGGTGGACCATGATCTGCTGATACGACAACTTGCCGCCACAGGGATACAAGGAACAGCTTTAGCTTGGCTTAGCTCCTTCCTGCGCGGACGTAGTCAGCGAGTTGAATGGCTAGGCCAAACATCTAGGAAATCTCTCCTCGAGTGCGGAGTGCCCCAAGGCGCCATATTATCACCAACGTTGTTTAACATCTATGTTCGGCCGTTGGCTGGTATAGCCCGGAGCTTCGGCCTAGGGTGCTACCAATATGCCGATGACACCCAGCTCCTACTGAAACTGGAGCCTGGCGCAACTTCGGTGCCCGAAAACTTCACTCGAGGCCTAGAAGCAGTGACAAAATGGCTCCGCGCCCACAAACTTAAAATAAATCCATCAAAGACGGAGATCTTATGGCCGGGCCGCCCAGAACCACCTTTCTCGCTGCCCCCCCCCTTTGAAGGGGAACCGCTGATTCCGTCCCTCTCAGTAAAAAGCCTGGGTGTTACCCTGGACTCCAAATTGTCGATGGAGATTGCCCAGGTTGCCTCCACGAGCAAAAGGGCCTTCTTCCACCTGCGCCCAGCGAGACACCTGGCGCCCTATCTTCCGTCGGAGCGCTAGCTACAGTAATCCATGCCACGGTGACATCAAGGCTGGATTACTGTAACGCTTTGTATGTAGGTCTACCCGGTCACTAACCCGCAGGCTCCAGACTGTGTAGAACGCGCCGCCAGGCTTCTCACAGGAACATCGATGAGATGCCACATGACACCATCTCTGCAGCGCCTGCACTGGCTGCCCGTTGAGTATAGAGCCTTACACAAGACCTTGACCTTGGCTTTCAAAGCCCGCCGGGGCCCAACATACCTAAAAGACCGCTTGCTGATGCCTGCTTGCTCAAGGACCCCGCGGCCAGCAAACAAGAACCTTCTTCACGTACCAGGCTTGAAAGAGGCCCACCTGGAGACCACGAGACGGAGATCGTTCTCCGTTGTGGCCCCCGTTCTTTGGAACTCGATGCCACCGGACCAGAGAGCCTCCCTCGACCTGCCCCAGTTCCTGACCGCTCTGAAGACCTGGCTATTTAGGAAAGCCCATGGTTAATGCAGAACCAGGAACCCAAATACCGAGCCTGGCCCCTGCACTTAACCCCTGAATATTTTAACCTAGTTTTAAATACTCTATTTTAATTGTGGAATTTGTTGTGTGTAAGTCGCCCGGAGCACTAACGTGGAGGGCGACTCAGAAATAATAAAGTCAGTCAGTCAGTCAGTCAGGTCTCCTCGGTCAGCAGGGTGGCGTTCTTCCACCTACGACAGGCTAGGCGACTGGCCCCCTACCTGTCCAGGGACAACCTGGCCACGGTGATCCAAGCGACGGTCATCTCGAGGCTGGACTACTGTAACGCCCTCTACGTTGGCCTTCCCTTGGCGACGATCCGGAAACTCAAGCTAGTGCAGAATGCCGCTGCTCACTTGCTGGCGGGAACGGCAGTAAGGGAGCACATCACTCCCATCCTTCGGCAACTGCACTGGCTCTCCATTGAGTACCGAATCGTTTTCAAGGTGCTGGTGTTGACCTTTAAGGCCTTGCACGGCCTAGGGCCTGCGTCTCTGAAGGACCGCCTTGCCCCGTACATTCCCCCAAGACCACTCCGTTCAGAAGAACAAAATCTGCTTCTGATACCATCAATCCGCTCCTGCCATCTGTCTTCAACTAGGCAAAGAGCCTTTTCTGTGGTAGCCCCAGTGCTCTGGAACTCCCTCCCAGAGGAAACCCGAACCATCTCAGAACTGATTTCCTTTCGGAGGGCCTGTAAAACTGCCCTATTTAGATCAGCCTTGACTAGGCCCCTCGGCCTGCTGATGCTGACATAATTGCCTTGCCTATTGGGGTCCCGGACCTAAGGCACTTTCTGTATTTCCTCCTTACTGCGCTATGACATGTAATTTTAAATGTTTTAATGTTTTATTGTAGGGCTGCATGGCTGTTGCACGCTGCCCGTTTTATATGTTGTAACCCGCCCCGAGCCTGCAGGGAGGGGCGGAATATAAAACCAAATAATAAATAAAAATAAAATAATAAATAAATAAATTAAACGGGAAATAATACTTTCAGTTCCATCTTGCCTCCTGCACTGTGCATATAATATCTCTATCTATCTATCTATCTATCTATCTATCTATTACATATCATAAAAGTCAGAGATTGCGGGGGGTGGGCGGGTGGGCTGAGCGACGGGAGGAATATTGGCTGCCACTCCGGGATTATTTGCATAAACCCATCTATTTAGGCAGGCCTTCGGTGGGTAGGCCCGCGCTTTGCAATTGTGCCACTACTTATTGTGCTATTACTCTGTTGTGTTCACCTGTTTTTAACTATTTTTTATTGTATTACTGCCTGTTTTATTGTGCCTTCGGCTCTTGTAAGCCGCCACGAGCCTTCGGGAGTCGGCGACATAGAAATCCGAAATAAAGTAAAGTAAAGTAAATAAATGGCGCTGACTGGCCAGCGTCAGAACTCCAACATTCTACAGAGGTGATTGGTTGCCACTGACAGACAATTTGCATAAATGACTGTGATAGGCCAGCAAAACAGAATGCAACTGAATGCTTGCGAGCAGTGCATATAGCCACTGATTAGCGACAGTTGACAGATTTTTTCCATTGACAGTTGACAGTTTTTTTCAGTGGCAATGGAATGTTCATTTTCTGAGAGGATTTCACTACAGGGTTTCCTGATGTACTGAGAGCATTACTAGCATTACAAGCTAGGCCCAAAAATAGACATACATCCTTCCAGCCAAAGGTGAAAACACCACTTTTCCCAACAGGCCTCAGCCTGCATTGACAGTAAGGCTTCCTAGGCCTCAGCCTAAACTGACAGTACGACTTCCTAGGCCTCAGCCTGCATTGACAGTAAGGCTTCCTAGGCCTCAGCCTGCATTGATAGTAAGGGTTCCTAGGCCTCAGCCTGAATGGACAGTACGGCTTCCTAGGCCTCAGCCTGAATTGACAGTAAGGGTTCCTAGGCCTCAGCCTGAATTGACAGTAAGGGTTCCTAGGCCTCAGCCTGAATGGACATTAAAGCTTCCTAGGCCTCAGCCTGAATGGACAGTAAGGCTTCCTAGGCCTCAGCCTGCATTGACAGTAAGGGTTCCTAGGCCTCAGCCTGAATGGACAGTACGGCTTCCTAGGCCTCAGCCTGAATGGACAGTAAGGCTTCCTAGGCCTCAGCCTGAATTGACAGTAAGGCTTCCTAGGCCTCAGCCTGAATGGACATTAAAGCTTCCTAGGCCTCAGCCTGAATTGACAGTAAGGCTTCCTAGGCCTCAGCCTGCATTGACAGTAAGGCTTCCTAGGCCTCAGCCTGAATGGACAGTAAGGGTTCCTAAGCCTCAGCCTGAATGGACAGTAAGGCTTCCTAGGCCTCAGTCCATTTCAAATAACCCGAGCACCACCGGGTCCCAAAGCTAGTATATAATAAAGCGGAATGTTTGTGTGTATGTATGTTTGTTTGTTTGTATGTATGTGGCAGCGTTCTGATTGGCTACCAGCCTCTAAAGTCCCACCCTCTACATTCAAACATCATGATTGGTTGCCACAGCGGCAAAATTTGCTAAACCGCTTCTGATTGACCACCATTGCCTCATTGCTAAACCACCTCTGATTGGCTACCATTGCCTCAAACACCATGATTGGTTGTCACAGAGTGAGCATTTGCTCCACCGGCTCTGATTGGCCACCATTCCTGCTTCCCTATTCTCAAAGCTCTCACAGACACTACTTTACAAACAGGCTTCCTTTAGCTACTTTTACCAACTAGGCCTCACTCTCCACACACAGCAGCACTCCCTCCACTTGATTCTCCTGGCTAGGCCTCAGCCTGATTTCACAGTAAGACTTACTTTTCTTATTTCTCCTGACTACGCCCCTTAAAACACAGAAGAAGACCACACTTGACGCACAGCCCCCCCCCCCCAACACCCACTTTACGTCCTGGTGCAGTTTAAAGGGGGGGGGGGGACACGGATGATGAGACTTCCTGTACCTTCAATAACTTCCTAAGACCACTGTGACCCTCATCCAATAACGAATACACACCCAACTGCCCACACAGAGCCCCCATGACCTGCTGCACTTTGGAGGAGGGTACACCACGAATGATGGGACTTGCAGTGCTTTCACTACTTCCATAATACCACTCCAACGCCTTATAATGAAGGAGCAACACCACACTTGGCAGGCAGAGCCTCCATGACCCACTCTACGTCCTGGTGCTGTTTGGAGGTGGGTGGACCACAGATGATGGGACTTGCAGTACCTTCAGTAATTTCATGATACCACTGCAACTCCCAATACTGAGGGATCAAGGCCAAACTTAGCAGACAGACCCTCCATGACCCACTTTACGTCCTGGTGCTGTTTGGAGGAGGTTACACCATGGATGATGGGACTCACAGTGCCTTCACTAACTTCCTGACACCACTGTGAGCCACATAATTAACTACTACACACCGACTAATACGTTTCTCAAAAAACCCGGGCACCACCGGGTCCCCAAGCTAGTAATATAATATAATATCTTGTATAATATTGATAATATTATAATGCAATACAATATAATACTACTATTAATAATATATTATAATTATATATATTATATTACTAATAATATTACCGTATAATGTTATAGTACAGGGCTGTCCAACTGGCGACCCACGGGCCGTATACGGCCCCCCAGCCCCTCCCCCACGGCCCCCAACCCTCCAGCAAGATACCTGCTTTTTAGGATTAAAAAATGTCTTTAAAAATATTTTTTTGAATATTTTTTTGGAATATTTTTTTTTCACGGCGGGGGGGGGGGGTGGGGCGGGGCGGGGAGGAGGAGCAGGCTCCCTTCCTCCTACTTCCCTCCCTCCCCCCTCTCTCTCCCTCCCTCCTTCTCTCTCTTTCCCCTTTTCATTCCTTCCCCCTTCCACCACCTGAACAAAAGAGGGAAGGAGAAAGAGAGTGCACCAAGCGAGAGGGGGCAAGGCCAGAGCGAAGAAAGGGCGGGGCCAAGTTCGGAGCGCGCGCGGGAGGGTGCTCATCCATTCCCTTTCCGGCTTCCTCCTCTTCTGAGGATTCCTGCCAAGTTTGGTCCTGATCCATCATTATTTGAGTCCACAGTGCTCTCTGGATGGAGGAGAACTACAACTCCCAAACTCAAGGTTCAGTACTTTCTGTTGCTCTCATGAGAGTTTAGGTTTGATTCAACATGGCTGAGGAATGCTTTGATTGTGTTTTCCCCTTATGGCAGAAGGAGATTGGACTGGATGGCCCTTAGAGGTCTCCTATTCTAGGAACCCATTGTAATTATTATCATCATCATCATCATCATCATCAGAGGCTGAATGGTCATGCTTCTGTGAGGAATGCTTTGATTGTATTTTCCCCTCATGGCAGAAGGAGGTCGGACTGGATGGCCCTTAGAGGTCTCCTATTCTAGGAACCCATTGTAATTATTATTATTATCATCATCATCATCAGAGGCTGAATGGCCATCTGTGAGGAATGCTTTGAGGAGGGGGCGGAGCTGAGGAGGGGGCAAAGCGGGGGGCAGGGCAGGGGTGGAGCCGGGGAGGGGGCGGAGGCAGACCCTTCGGCCTCCCAGGTCATCAGTAACCGGAATTCCGGCCACAGGTTCCGTAGAAGTTGGACAGCCCTGTTATAGTACAATGTACAATGGCCCATCTGCGGCCACTTAGTTTCCATACCTGCGATGACGAAGGCACATAAAACAAGTGTCTCTTCTGTTTGGGTGGGTCCATTATGCCGGCAATGGCATCGTTTTGGTGGGAAACGGCATGCCTGAGTTCTGAAATTTCATTCAAAATGCTGCTGATTTCTTCCCTGGAGCCTGCAAGAAAATTCAGGTTTTTAAGGCTCACTATATAGGTGTGGAATTGGAGGTACATTAAAGAACCTGACAATCATCTGAGCAACTAAATGTTCACAATAGGAAAAATAGCTCCTAACAAGTGTAACTACATAATGGAGATGAATGTACACAATTTTTCTTATCATGAAGAAGGGGAAAAGAGCTTGAAAAAAAGGTTTGAAAATTATATTCTGGTTTTATGGTGAGCTGCTTTGAGTCCCCTTTTAGGAGAGATAAAGCAGGATACAAATAATAATAATATAAAATAATAATTTATTTACTTTATTTACTTTATTTATATTCTGCTCTTTTTTCCACATACACACATATAGACGAACAGAGGCAAACTCTGGCCACCAGGGGGAGCTGACGCACTCCTCATCTCTCATGCCATTTCCACATACACACATATAGACGAACAGAGGCAAACTCTGGCCACCAGGGGGAGCTGACGCACTCCTCATCTCTCATGCCATTTCCACATACACACATATAGACGAACAGAGGCAAACTCTGGCCACCAGGGGGAGCTGCCGCACTTCTCATCTCTCATGCCATTTCCACATACACACATATAGACGAACAGAGGCAAACTCTGGCCACCAGGGGGAGCTGACGCACTCCTCATCTCTCATGCCATTTCCACATACACACATATAGACGAACAGAGGCAAACTCTGGCCACCAGGGAGCTGACGCACTCCTCATCTCTCATGCCATTTCCACATACACACATATAGACGAACAGAGGCAAACTCTGGCCACCGGGGGAGCTGACGCACTCCTCATCTCTCATGCCATTTCCACATACACACATATAGACGAACAGAGGCAAACTCTGGCCACCAGGGAGCTGCCGCACTCATCTTATCTCTCATGCCATTTCCACATACACACATATAGACGAACAGAGGCAAACTCTGGCCACCAGGGGAGCTGACGCACTCCTCATCTCTCATGCCATTTCCACATACACACATATAGACGAACTGAGGCAAACTCTGGCCCCCAGGGAGCTGCCGCACTTCTAATCTCTCATGCCATTTCCACATACACACATATAGACGAACAGAGGCAAACTCTGGCCACCAGGGGGAGCTGCCGCACTTCTAATCTCTCATGCCATTTCCACATACACACATATAGACGAACAGAGGCAAACTCTGGCCACCGGGGGAGCTGACGCACTCCTCATCTCTCAGCGTTCCCAGCGCCCCTTGTTGTTCCTTCCGCATTCCTCAGCGTTCCTGGAGTTCTTTAATGGCCTCATAATTCAGTCAAAATTTGCCTCCCCACTTAATGTGGTACCTTTATCTCCTACTTGACAGATGCAACTGTCTTTCGGGCTGCAAAGGTCGGCAGCAGGCTACACTTAAAGGTCGAGCACCCACCTCGACCTGGGCAGGCCTCGAACTCATGACCTACTGGTCAAAGAGATCTTATGCAGCTTAGCCAGCTGCGCCACGTCTCCTTTGTGGAGATGATATAAACGTAATAATGATAATAATCTATACACATAATAAAAGTGAGAATATGTGTGTATGTGGCTGGGCTGCCCACTTCCACAGACAGGCTCCCACTTCCACAAGCACTCACAGTGCTGAGGAGCCACCAAAAGCCCTCCCTCCAAAGACATTTCAGGTTATAGCGAGTGTCATAAACATGTAGCTCAAGCCCTAACAATGTCATCCCCAAACAACACACTGCCTGCCACCCAAGGAATGCTTTCATTCAGGGACAATTTCCTCCTAGATTTTATGTGTTTCCTCCACCATAAAGACAATCTAGTGCAGTGTTTCTCAACCAGTGTGCCGTGGCACACTAGTGTGCCGCGAGCAATCATCAGGTGCGCCATGGGAAATTGGAACCTCCAATACCCTTTCTTCCCCCAAACGTGGGCAAACTTGGACCTTCCAGGTGTTTTGGACTCCAACTCCCACCATTCCTAGCAGCCTCAGGCCCTTTCCCTTCCCCCCCTCAGCCACTTAAGCAGGAAAGGGCCTCAGGCTGTTAGGAATGGTGGGAGTTGGAGTCCAAAGCACCCAGAGGGCCAAAGTTTTCCCATGCCTGTTTTAGGGACCTTATAGTGGTGAGCCTCCTTCCAACATTGTGATTCTGGATAGAAAACAAACAACAACATAACATAACATTGTTTGAGTCCACAGTGCTCTCTGGGTGTAGGTGAGCTACAACTTCCAAACTCAAGGTCAATTCCCAAGCAAACCCTTTCAGTACTTTCTGTTGGTAATGAGAGTTCAATAGGCCAAGTTTGGTTCAATTCCATTGTTGCAAGAGTTCAGAATACTCTTTGATTGTGTGTTAACTATAAATCCCAGAAACGGTAACTCCCAAATGTCAAGGTCTATTTTCCCCAAACTCCACCTGTGTTCACATTTGGGCATATTGAGTATTCATGCCAAGTTTGGTCCTGATCCAACATTGTTTGAGTCCACAATGCTCTCTGGATATAGGTGAACTACAACTCCAAAACCCAAGGTCAATGCCCACCAAACTCTTCTAGCATTTTCTCTTGGTTATGGGAGTTCTGTGTGGGAAGTTTGTGTCTTTCTGCCATTCCTGCCAGGATTTCTATGTTGTGTTCATCGAAACAGGCCCAGGTTTCATGTATAAATACATTTAAAAACATATTAATTATATGTATTACTGTGTTAGAGTGTCATTTTGTGTCATTTTGGTTGGTGGTGTGCCCCAGGATTTGGTAAATGTAAAAAATGTGCCACGGCTCAAAAAAGGTTGAAAAACACTGATCTAGTGTTTCTTACTCTCTCAATTGGTGTGGAATTTCCATGAACCCGCCCATTGCCTCTCCCTTAACCCTTTTCTACTATTTTGAGCTCTGTCCGCACAACAAACAGAACAGAACGGAGCAGCAACTAAACATACTGGAGGAGTTTGGGGGACCGAGTCCACATGATGGAAGTTGAAGTTCACCCTGCATCAAGTCAGAGTACTTGGTAGACACGGATTATCTGGATCCGGCGCAGTCTGGCTTTAGGCCGGGACATGGCACTGAGACAGCCTTGGTCGCCTTAGTGGATGATCTACGCTGGGAACTCGACAGGCGGAGTGTGTCCCTGTTGGTTCTGCTGGACCTCTCAGCGGCCTTCGATACTGTCAGGCCCCAAGCCTCACAGGCCTCAGTTCCCCATGAACAATACTGTAGCCATGATGGCTTTAAGATTCCTTCCAGGCCTGCCTGTCTCTCTCACGAGAACCTGGTACGATGCAGGCAGGGTGAATCAGTCAAGGTTACCAAAACCATCACAGGCGATAAGCGGAGAGGCCCAGGGCTGAGAAAGGCCCAACTCCTTTCTGCAGCTGGAGTTGCTAATTAGGTTTACATTCTTAAAGAGTTGAGGTAGTTAAAACAACAGCTAGCAATCATCATGCACACTTTGACACTCGACACAAAGTTACGTGACCAAGATCAAAGGGCCTGAACACTATATCCATCTGGGGTTGGCCCGGAGCTTTATCTCGTGCCAACGACGCTTCCAGGACTATGGATCTCTGAGAAAGGCCGCGGGCCTACCTAAGGACAATTGCCTGCCAGCACTCTGCCTGTCTCGGATCTGGCCCGTTTGGGTGAAGTCTTGACTCCTTGCTACGTCCCTGCCTGCTCCTGAAAGGACTTTCCCTGCCACTTAATCCGGCTTGAATCTGAAAGAGACTTCCTTTGCATTTGAATCCAGCTTTGTTCCTGATTGCCTCCGGCTGACTTGTTTGCTACGGGACTATTTACTCCCTGCTGAATCCTGTGTGATGCTGCTATTGAAAGCACTATAAGATTGCTTTCAACTTCTTTCCTATACCTTTATTCCAAATAAACCTGTTGTACCTCAGCTGCTGGTGTGGTTTATCAAGGGAGGTCTTGACCAAGGGCCTAGAGGGCGACAGATACCGTCGACCACAGTATCCTTCTGAGACGCCTCGCAGGAATGGGCCTTGGGGGTACTGCTTTGCAGTGGCTCCAGTCCTTCCTCGAGGGTCGGTCCCAGAAGGTGTTGCTAGGGGACTCCTGCTCGGCCCACGGCCATTGTACTGTGGGGTCCCGCAGGGTTCAGTACTGTCCCCTATGTTGTTCAACATATACATGAAGCCGTTGGGGGAGGTCATCCGGAGTTTCGGGGTGCGGTGTCATCTGTACGCAGATGATGTCCAGCTCTGTCACTCCTTCCCACCTGCTACTAAGGAGGCTGTTCAAGTCCTGAACCGGTGCTTGGCCTCTCTAACGGACTGGATGCGAGCTAACAAATTGAAATTGAATCCAAACAAGATAGAGGCACTCCTGGTCAGTCGCAAGGCCGAACAGGGCATAGGGTTACAGCCTGTGCTTGACGGGGTTACGCTCCCCCTGAAGGCGCAGGTTCGCAGTCTGGGAGTGATCCTGGACTCATCGCTGAGCCTGGAGCCCCAGGTCTCGGCGGTGGCCGGGAGAGCTTTTGCACAGTTAAAGCTTGTGCGCCAGCTGGGCCCGTACCTTGGGAAGTCTGACTAGGCTACGGTGGTCCATGCTCTGGTTACATCCCGAATAGACTACTGCAACGCTCTCTACGTGGGGTTGCCTCTGAAGACTGCTCGGAAGCTGCAATTAGTCCAACGTTCGGCAGCCAGGTTACTAACGGGAGTGGGGTACAACTCCCCTGTTGTGCGAGCTCCACTGGCCGCCAATTAGCTTCCGAGCACAATTCAAAGTGCTGGTGTTGACCTACAAAACCCTATACGGTTCTGGCTCAGTTTACCTGTCCGAACGGATTCTCCCCTACGAACCATCAAGGACATTAAGTTCCTCTGGAGAGGCCCTGCTCTCGGTCCCGCCGGCTTAGCAAGCGCGGCTGGTGGGGACGAGAGACAGGGCCTTCTCTGTGGTGGCCCCTCGGCTGTGGAACTCCCTCCCAAGTGATGCTAGGTCTGCCCCCTCTCTGTTGTCCTTTAGGAGGCTGGTGAAGACCTGGATGTGGAACCAAGCCTTCCCAGAATAGGCTGAGATTGGCTACTATCTGAATGTTTGACCACGTTTACAGATCGAGTGGAATTGTTTTAATGGTGATGTGGTTTTATGCTGTGTTTTTATGTATTTTAATATGTTGTTCTACCCGTGTTTCCCCGAAAGTAAGACAGCGTCTTACTTTCTTTTTCCGAGAAGTCCCCTACGTCTTACTTTCGGGCACGTCTTATATAAACTAAGACGCATGCCCCATCGCCACGCCACCCCCGCCGCCGTCACCACCGTCACGCTGCTGCCGCCGGAACCGGCCCCATCGGCCGCGGCACACCTCCGTGGCGCAGCCTTTCCTTGGATGAAAGAAGGGAGGGGGAAAAGAGCAAGAGGCGTGGCGGCGGCGGTGCATCACTCTGACGCGACGCTGCTTCGCCACGCCTCTTGCTCTCTTCCCCCTCCCTTCCTTGGAGGCCTGGCAGAAAGGTGCGCAGCGGAGGTGTGCCATGGCCAATGGGCTGGTTGCGGCGGCGGCGGCGCGGCGGTGGCGTGCCGACGAGGGACGGCTTACTTTTGGGGTACGGCTTATATTAGCCGACGCCCCTGACACCCCCGATACGTCTTACAATCGGGGGTGTCTTACTATCGGGGAAACACGGTAGTTGTTTTTAAATTGTATAGCATTGAATCTTTGCTGTTATGCCGGTCTGAGTCCCTCGATAGAGGTGAGAAGGTCGGGGTACAAAAGTTTTAAATAAATAAATAATAATAAATAATAAATACTGTGACCCTCACTGACAATGGACCTGGGCTACATTTGGCACGCAGAACCCACGTGACCAACATCATCATCATCATCAGTTTCTCACTTGTTAATCGCCCTCCATTAAAATGCTCCAGGCAATTGACATGAAACCATTGCATAAAAACATTACACAATACCGAATAGACTGCATTAAACATTAAAAGCTCTGCTAAAAAGCCAGGTTTTGAGTGCCTGAGCCAAGGGTCGCAAGTCACGCATGGCCCTCAAGTGGGGAGGCAAGGAGTCCCACAAGACAGGGGCAGAGGTGGAGAAGGCCCTGCGTCTTGTGCTCTCGAGACGTACTTCCCTGGGGCCTGGGACATACAGTGAGTTTAGTTGGAGGAGTCGTGGCGACCACTGGCGGCGAAGAGGGGAGAGGCGGTTTCTGAGATAGGCTGGCCCCTGACCATAAAGCGCCTTAAAGTTCAGAACCAACCACTTAAACAGGGCCCGGAATTCCCTTGGAAGCCAGAGTTGGAGTTATGTGGCATCTCCAAGGCGTTTTTGCAAGTAGCCTGGCAGCCACATTCTGAATAATGCGGGTCCTCTGAGTAGTCGACAGGGGAAGGCCAGCATACAATGCGTTACAATAATACAGTCTAGATGTGACCGTTGCATGGATGATTGTAGCCAGGGCTTCCTCTGAGAGGTAAGGTGCCAGCTGTCTCGCCTGCCGGAGATGGAAAAAGGCCTGCTTACTAACATTAGCTGTCTGGGCCTCCATAGCCAACTGTGAGTCCAGGACGACACCCAAGCTCTTAACAGTGGAAGATGGATGCAGGGGGGCACCATCGAAGTTGGGCAGGGAGGGGGCCACTCCAAGCGAGTGGCCAGGCCACAAAATCTCAGTCTTAGTAGGATTCACCTTCAACCTACTGGCACGCAGCCATCTCAACACAGCCTCAAGACATAAGGTCAGGCCCGAATTATCCATAAGGCCAACATAGGCCATGGCCTAGGGGCGCAAGCCAAGGGGGCACAATTCACGGACCAAAAAAGGCCAGCCCTTGGGAATGGCGGGAGTTGAAGCACAAAGTTACCGGAGGGAGGGAGGGAGGGCTGAGCCTGGTCTCAAGACAGGACACGCAGGGTGAGGAGCAGCAGTAGCAGCAGCGGCTACCCTCCCTCCCTCCTCCCCGCTACTTAGCTGGGGGCGGGGCCTCCCAGGGTGACATCACTCCCTCCCTCCTCCTCCGCCACGCCCGTCTTCCTTGTTTGCTCCGTCGCCTCCCAGGGTGACATCACTCCTTCCCTCCCTCCCTCCCTCCCTGGGAGGCGGGGAGTGGGCGGGGCCAGGAGTGAGTCCTCCGAGCCGTCTCCTGGCCCCGCCTCCTGCCTTGTGATACCCATCGATCAAAGCTGAAGAGCGGCAGCCGGCCAATCGGGGAGCCTTCCTCCCTCCCGGGCATGGCTCAGCGGACTCAGCCAATAGGACGGCGAGGGCCTGCTGGGCGGCGCAAGTCCATGGAAAAGGGTTCTCTCTGAGCCACGGACTGCAATCGAGGAGGAGGAGCAGCGGCCCTGAAGGAGACGGAGACGAGTGGGTGTCTCTCTCTCTCTCTCTCTCTCTCTCTCTCCAGGGAGCCCCCCCCTGAAGGAAGGAAGGAAGGCCCCCAGGCCTCTCCCCACTACTCTCCCTCCCTGGGGCACGGGGATCCTAATCAGCTCCGGCAGATGGCCACCCCGCCATGGCCCCCAAGCCCCCGGGCGACGAAGGAAGGAAAGGCAGGCGTGGCTTGTGCCCCACCCTCCCTTCCTGGATCTCAAACAACAACTTTCAGTGCCAGTAGTAGAGGGGGACGTAATTCCAAAGTGTGGCCTAGGGCGCAAAAAGTTGTTAATCCGGGCCTGCATAAGGTGAAATTGTCCAGTATTGAGGTGACTCCAGGCTCCAGCCGTAAAAGCAACTGGGTATCATCCGCATATTGGTGGCACTCCAGACCAAAGCTCCGCACGAGGCTGGCAAGAGGTCTCACATGGACGTTGAAGAGGAGGGGGGAGAGAATTGCTCCCTGAGGCACCCCGCATGAGAGGGCGGATCTGTCAGAGGTTCGAGCGAGATACTCGACACATTGAGACCGGCCTCGAAGAAATGTGTCAAACCAACTGAGGGCCCGACCACGAACTCCCGCCATGGCGAGTTGATGGATCAGCAGGTCATGGTCGACAGTGTCGAATGCAGCCGTAAGATCCAGAAGTATAAGGAGCACCGACCCCCCTCTATGAAGCTGACAACGAAAGAAAAATACTAGAGAGGTTTGGGGGGAATTCACCTTGATTTATAGCCATTGTAGATACTGGGATTTATAGTACACCTGCAATCAAGAGCACTCTGAATTCCACCAAAACAGGCCCTGGACCTGACTCGGCACACATAACCCCCTTGATCAACAAAAGATACAAGGATGGCTATGGGGAAAATTTACCTCAATTGATAGGAATTATAGTTCACCTACATCAGGGCTGTCCAACTTCTACGGGCCCAAGGGCCGGAATTCCGGTCACTGATCACCTGGGGGGCCGAAGGGTCTGCCTCCGCCCCAGCTCCGCCCCTCCCCTGGCTCCGCCCCCTCCCCGGCTCCCCCCCTGCCTTTCCCCCGGCTCCGCCCCCTCCCCAGCTCCAATTTACTTACAATTGACCTTGAGTTGTGGAGTTGTAGTTCACCTCCACCCAGAGAGCACTGTGGCCTCAAATAACGATGGATCTGGACCAAACTTGGCATGAATACTCAATATGCCCAAATGGGAACACTGGTGGATTTGGGGAATGTTTCCTAATACCTTTGAGTTATTTGAGTCCACACTCAAATTGGGACACACCAAAAAAAAACCAAACACCTCAATGCCGTTGCAGGGCTTGGTGGGGCCTCATTTCCCAGAGGCCCAAAGAGCCCCCTCCCTCCCTGAAGGGAAAACAAGCCGGGGGGCAGGCGCAAAGGAAGCCACGTTGCGCCCTGCACGCGGGGGAAGGCAGCACAAGGGGAGGGCGCGGAGGAGGGAGGAAGCGTCGCCAAGGAAACCGCCGCTGAGGGACCCCCCCCTCACCCAACGTCCCACTGTTTTTAGATTGATTGATTCGAGCCAGGCCCTTCCTGACCCATACTGCGGGAGCCCGCCACAGGGCCGGCGCCAACGCCGCCGCCCCCCGAAGAGCCCGCTGGAGCCGAGGCCAAGCTCAGGCCGGGCGCGGCGGCTCTCCCATCCACGGGCGGGAAGCGAGGCCCTCCCCAGGAAGAGGACGGAGCCAGGAGGGGCTTTCCTGCCTCACTCCCCTCCTCCCTCTCTCCGAGGGAATGAATGGGGCTGGCCTGGAAGCAGCCGCGAGGGAGGAGGAGCGCGCGCCCAGGCCGCCGCAAATCCGCGGGACCCGAGATTTCGGCAGCTATTGTGAGACTACGCAGCCACAGACGGGATTTCGACCTCCTCGAAATCCCGTCTGTGGCTGGCGTAGTCTCGCGATGCTTGCCTAAACCCGGAAGTAGGGTTTTTATTTATTTTTTTATTTTATTTTTTATTTGTATTTTATTAAAACAAGTTAGGGGGCCGGCGGGAAGGGGCTCGGGGGCCGTGTACGGCCCCAGGGTCGCCTGTTGGACAGCCCTGACCTACATCCAAAGACACTGTGACAACCACCAAGGATGGAGCTGGACCAAACTAGCCTTGTCTGGATTCAGTGTCAATGTGTTTGCCCTCATCCAGACTGTCACAGCTAATGAAAATATGCCATTTTTTTAACTTTTCAGTGAGCAGACCCCAAGAACAAAGTTTTTGCCGTTTAGTACACTTTCCCCACGTTTTATGACAGAACCAATTAGGAAATGACATTTATCGCCCAGCAGCAAAAATCATAGTGTTACATAATGGAATGCGTTCAAAGACAACTCGAAACAGTTGAAAAACTAACTAGAGAGAAAACATTACCTGTCCCGGCCTGATCTAATGCGCTGCGTAGACGGTCGATTTCTGTTTTGTGGCCCTTCAAAAGGCGATTTAACTTATCGATCTCCTCTTTCTGAGAACAGGAACCGGTAGTTTCAGCGATAGCTTTTTCCGTTTCACACTGAAATGATATAAAGTAAGTTTAGTGAAGATTTATTATTATTAATTAATTAATATTATTTACTAGCTGAGGACCCGACGGTGCCCGGGTTATTTGAGGAAGGCCTTGTGTGCCAAGGTGGGCTCCTATTAGATGTTTATGTGGCTTGCAGTGGTCTCAGGAACTTAGTGAAGGTACTGCGAGTCCCATTGGCCATGGCCCATCCCCCTCCAAACAGCACCAGGATGTAGAGTGGGACTTGGGGGCTGTGTGTGACACATTTGGTCGTTTTCTAGATGAGGGTTGCAGTGGTCTCTGGAAGTGAGGGAAGGTACTGGAAGTCCCATCATCCATGGTCCCCCGTTCTCCAAACTGCACCAGGATGTAGGGTGCATCTTGGGGGGTCTGTGTGCCAAGTTTGGTCTTGTTCTGTCATTGTGGGGGCCTAGTCAGGAAAATCAAGTTGTGGAAGCCTTGCTGTCAATTTTGGGCCTGGTCTGTGATTTATAGGGGCTACAGTGTTGTTTGGGAAGTGAATGATGTGAAGGTACTGCAAATACCATCAATCGTGGCCCATCCTGCCCTAAACCGCACCAGGTTGTAAAGTGGGCCAGTGGGCATCTGTGTGCCAAGTGTGGTCCTGATCCGTCATTGGTGTGGGCCACAGTGCTCTAAGCAAGTGAGTACTGCAAGTCCCGTCATCCATGGTCCATCCTCCCTCAAACTGCACCAGGATGTAGAGTGGGTCTTGAGGGTTCTGTGTGCCAAGTTCGGTCTTGTCCTCTCAGTGTTTGGGGTTGCAAAGGGGTCGCAAAAATGTTTTGGCCTTAAACTCCCACCATGCCTGACTGCCTCAGGCCTTTTCCTTCCCCCCCCCCCTCCCCGCCGCCACTTTAGAGTGTTGGAATGTTCGTGTTGGCTGGCCAATCAGAGTGTTTTATGCAAATGCTTCCTCAGGGCAACCAAGCCCCTCTGTCTGCTGCCTTAGAATGTTGAAGTTCTGAGGCTGGCCAATCAGAGCCCTTTATGCAAATAATCAATCAGAAAGCTGCCACATATCCGCCCTTCTGCCCTTCCACCCTCCGCACACATACAAACATTCCGCTTTATTATAGACTAGCTTGGGGACCCAGCGGTGCCCGGGTGATTTGAGAAGTGCAGCAGGATGTAGAGTGGGTCATGGGGGCTCTGTGTGCCAAGTTTGGTCTTGATCCATCATTATTGGGAGTTGCAGTGGTATCATGAAATTACTGAAGGTAGTGCAAGTTCCATCATCTGGTCCACCCTCCCCCAAAGTGTAGTAGGATGTAGATTGGGTTATGGGGGCTCTGTGTGCTAAGTTTGGTCTGTATTGGTGAATGGATGAGGGTTGCATTGTTTTTAGGAAGTGAGTGAAGGTAGTTCAAGTCCCATCATCCGTGGTCTGTCTCACACAAAACTGCGCCAGGATGTAGAGTGGGTCACGAGGGCTCTGTGTGGCAGGTTTGGTGTTGATCAGTCATTGGATTAGGTTTGTAGCAGTCTTGGAAAGAGAGGGAAGGTACTGCAAGTCCCATCATCCATGTTCTGCCCCCCTCCAAACTTCAGTAGGATGTAGAGTGGGTCACTGGGGCTCTGTGTGCCAAGTGTGGTCTTTATCAGTGTTTGTTGGGGGCCGCAGTGGTCTGTGGGAACAGAGGGGTGTGAAAGTACTACAGATCCCATCATCCATTGTCAGTCCTCCCCCAAACCTCCCCAGGACGTGAAGGCAGTCATGGGGGTTATGCATGCCAAGTTTGGTCTCGATTGGTAATTGGATGAGGGTCGCAACGGACTTGGGAAGTGAGTAGAGGTACTTCAAGTCCCATCATCCATGGTCCACCCTCCTCTGAACTGCACCAGGACGTAGAGTGGGTCATGGGGGCTGTGTGTGCCAAGTGTGCTCTGTATTGGTCCTTTTTGGTGGCCTCAGTGGTCTGTGGGAACCAAAGTGTTTGAAAGTACTACAAATCCCATAATCCGTGGGTCATGTCCCCCGAACAGCACCAGGACGTAAAGGGGGTTAGGGGGGGGTTATGTGTACCAAGTTTGGTGCAGGTCCATCACCCGCGCTGGTCGCTGTGGCCTGTGAAAGTGGCTGCCAATCAGAACGCTGCCACATATCCTTCCTTCCGCCCTCCGCACACATACATACAAACATTCCGCTTTATTATATAGATAGATATAGATAGATAGATATAGATATATAGATAGATATAGATACAGATTATTAATTATTATTAATTATTAATTATTATTATTTAGCATGCTGTGTGTTTTAAGAATTGACTGGAAGACATAAAAGTACATTTCTGGCATCCTGCTCTGTTTGGAATTTACATCGCCCCCAATGGGCAGAGGGAACTGAATGTCGACATACTTGCTCCTCCTTCTTTTTCAGAAGCTTTTGCAGCAGTTCTATTTCCGCTTCTGCCTTGGCGAGATCCTGAGTCGCCCGATTGGCCTGCAGATAAAATGTTTCTGCTTCTTGAAGTCCCTGCAGGAAGCACAAGAGTAATAATTTATTGTGATATAGTTGCTAGCATTATGTCTTGATTATTTATTTATTACTATTTACCAGTATTTAGTACGTCAGAAGCAAATTGAGAAAACAGTTAAATTGTATAGAACAGTGTTTTTTAACCTTTTTTGAGCCGCGGCACATTTTTTACATTTGCAAAATCCTGGGGCACACCACCAACCAAAATGACACAAAATGACACTCTAACACAGTAATACATATAGTTAACATGTTTTTAAATGTCTTTATACACTCAGTGTGAAACCTGGGCCTGTTTCCATGAACACAACATAGATATATCCTGGCAGGAATGGCAGAAAGACACACACGAAGGTCTTGCTCAACAGCTGGGAGTTATAGTTCACCGGCAATCAAAGAGAATTCCTGCCAGGATATCTATGTCGTGTTCATGGAAACAGGCCCAGGTTTCACACTGAGTGTATAAATACTAGGCATGGTTTAGAACCCAAAAATAGCAAATCGAAAATCTAATGGGGGGGGGGGGGGGGGATTTTTTTTTTGGATTAGTAATAGGAAGACTTACAAAAAAAAATTTCCAAAAGTTCTAAATGTAACTTAATTACTAACGAAATTGTTAGTAGTTCGTATGCCAGAGCATGCGCATTCCAGATGGTTTTTGGCCTACAACTCCCAGAAATCCTAACAGCTGGTAAATTGGCTGGGATTTCTGGAGTTGTAGGCCAAAACTTGAATAAATCACACTGAATTCTAGATGGGACTCTCCAAATAGGAAGGAGGGAGGGAGGGAGGGAGGGGGTATTCTATTCTTGGAAGCAGCAAAAAAAAGGAGGAGGAGCCCCCCCTCGCTCCTCGCTGCCCCTCTCTCACCCCGATCCCGGGGAGCGAGGGCCCAAGTTTGCTCCAGGCTGGTCATATACCTACATTCCATGCACATGCAATAATACAGCAGTAATAACAATGGGTATAAGAAGAGGTAAAATTCAAACCGAAGTATTCTGACTCTGGTCCCTCCTCAAACGGGCTCTTCTCTGTGAGCCCGGAAATTAGCCTGAAAAGCCAGCGTTTTCTGCTTGGTGCACACGCATACATATTCTTTGGGGGATTTGCTGCAGAATCTTCTCTATGAGCCTGGGATTCTGCAGCAATCCCCCCCAAGAATATGTATGTGTGTGCTCCAAGCAGCAACGCTGGCTTTTCCAGGCTAATTTCCCGGGCTAATAAGAGAAGAGCCCGTTTGCACCGCATGAGGAGAGACCAGTCAGAATACTTCGGTTTGAATTTTACCTCTTGTTATTGTTATTACTGCTGTATTATTGCATGTGCATGGAATGTAGGTATGACCAGTTGGATTACTTATAATATTAGGCACTTACAGTAGCATTCATTCTATTATACATTAGGTTGGTTTTCACCCCAATACTCTTTGATGCTTTAGATCCTGGCAGGCAGGAGAGGCAGGGGAAGCCTGGAAAATAAACAGAGGTTTACTCAGAAGTAAATCCACAAAGGAGGGCCCTTAATCCAAAGGGCCCTTCTTTGCAGATTTACTTCTGAGTAATCCTCTCTGTTTACATTTTTTCCAGGCTTCCTTCCAGCCGAAAGAAGGAGCGAGTTTAGGGCTTGCCTTGCCATAATACTTATTGGCAAGGGAGGCGGGAGGGTGGTGAGAGAGAAGGAGGGTGCCCCCCCCCCTTATGACCTAATAACGACACTTAAGAAAATCCTGGCCCCCGAAGTTCGAAAAAGAAAGTCCACTTCCTGGTTGGCGCTCCAGGTGCGGAAATACTCGAAAGTAGCATTTCTTACGAATTTCTTACTTAAACGAATCATTTTCATAATTTTTTTCTCATGCCTAATAAATACATTTAAAAACATATTAACTATATGTATAGCTGTGCTAGAGTGTCATTTTGTGTCATTTTGTTTGGTGGTGTGCCCCAGGATTTTGTAAATGTAAAAAATGTGCCGTGGCTCAAAAAAGGTTGAAAAACACTGGTTTAAATAATAATGATGGTGATAACCTCAGAAGAACAAATCTTGCCAAGAAAACTCCATGATAACTTAGACTCAGGCTCACCATAAATCAGAAACACCTTGAAGGCACCTAGCAACTGCTCAAGCATACAATCCTGCCATACTGTACCTCAGTGCGCTCCTGGTTTATTCGGGACACAGTCCCACGGAGCGATTGTAGCTGATCCTTTGCCGCAGAGAGTTCTGCGGTTGCCTGTTTGTCTGATGCAGATATCGCCCTCTTTAACTCCTTCAGCTCTCTATCAATACCAAGGAACTGCATCTGGGCCTCGGCATCTTCAAGATTTTTCTGAAAGGGAAACAACACACCATTCGACAGACATGGAAAATGGTAAAGTAGCAGCAGCAGTAGCTGAAATCGTTTTAGGATATATATACGCACATTAAAATATATTCAAATGTCTAAGTACTTTGGCAAGGGAGCCGCTTTGAGCCTGTTTTTAGAGAGAGAAAGCGGGGTACAAGTAATAATAATAATATTGATGATTGTGTACAAGGACATATCTTTCCTCCAAATTAGCTTTCTCCCAAAAAAAATTCCCCGTGTCAGGAGCGACTTGAGAAACTGCAAGTCGCTTCTGGTGTGAGAAAATTGGCCGTCTGCAAGGACGTTTCCCATTACACTATGAAGCAAAATTTGAAAAAATGTTCCAATTCTTTATCCAGCTTTAGGGCATTGTTCCAATTCAATCACTCTGGGAGTTGGAATCTATCTTCTATATATAAAGGAGGACCCGTCATCGAAAGACTGCCATAGACAGAGAAACCATCCAAGGCAGAGACACCAAACTTGGCAACAAAAATAGGCCTCAGGCAAGGAAGGTTTTTAGCAAAGAAACTTCCCCCAAAACCTAGAAGGCTCCCAAAACAACAATACAAAAAAACCTACATTTCCCAGCGTCCTCTGCGGCCGCCAGTGAATCCCATTGGCCAACATCGGCCCATACAAAATGCCGGGAGGTTGAGTTCCCATAGTAACGGTGGGTGGAGCCAGCCAAGGCTAGGTTAGAATGCTGAGTGAATTGAATTTAGTCAGTTGGTGTTTGTGGGTTAAACTGTCAAGACCAAGCTCTAGGAGGGAGCAGGTTCTTAGTGGCAGTCAAAGTTTGGAACTGTAGTTCTGATAGATTGTGCTTTACAAACACCACACCCACAACATGACAGCCACACAACTCGCGATGCCTACCTCTACAGACCCACAACACACACAACGCATACATACCACTGCTAAACAGAAACCTACACAGTACAACCAACTAAAACAGGAGGACATAACAACTACCAGGAGGACATAACACTAACACAAATAGGGCACCAGGGACACAGGCACCACTGACAAACACATACCGCCGGAATAACACCAACTTGCCAAACCCACAAAAAAACACAACAATGTACCTGAGGGAACGGCTTACCCCTTATGTGCCCAGGAGATCACTGTGCTCAGAGGGGCTCAATCTATTGGATGTGCTAGCACGCGACAGAGGGCGTTTGCCGTAGCTGCGCCAACCCTGTGGAACACCCTCCCGAAGAGCTGCGAGCCATCCGGGACTTAATGCCGTTCCGTAGAGCCGTAAAGACCTGGCTATTCAGACAGGCATTTGGTCCATAACCAATGCCGTGTTATCAGCATCCTGTTGTGTCGCTGTCAGCATGTTCCTACTGCCATCGCAGTTCTGCTGGAATTTGATTTTAACTGGGGGTTTTATCTGGTTTTATTGCATTTTATGTGGTTATCCGTTTTTAACTCTGTAAACCGCTCTGGGCTCCAGAGAGAGCGGTATATTAAGTCGAACGAATAAATAAATAAATACTCCAGCAATTCCTACCCACACAACACAACACAACTTCCTATCACAAGCCATCCCCCCAACCTTACGGGACCCAGCACACACAACACCTACCACCACCACAAACAAAAACCAACTCCACCTATACTCCAACCACAACACAACACTGCACTGATACTCTACAAACACCCAAAACATGACCCCACCAAGATCATAAGTAACATCAATTCCAACCCTTACATACTCAGACTTTCTCGCATCTCCTAAATAGGGCACAGCAACGCGTCCTGGGTATAGCTAGTATTATATATATAGATAGATAGATAGATAGCTGTCATCCTAAGTAGCCTATAGTCAAGCAAAACCACACAAGGCAGACACACACAAAAAGCCCACATACCCATAAAACCCTACGAGGTATGTTTACCACCCGAAAAATTCAAAAAACATAGTAAACAACAAGGTCAAAAATACAAAAATAAAAAGAACTACAACTCCCATGATCCCCCACGCTAATGCAGCACAGCGCATGCATGTAAACAACTCCTGCGTGTGCAAAACGGTTTTCCCTCCCCAACCCCCCGGCACCACTGAGAAAATGAGAAGAGGGCCCGCCATCTTCCCACAGGCCCGCAGCTCCACTGCTGCCTCGGCCTACCCTACCTCTCCCCGGATTCGCTGAGAACAGCGGGCCTCCCTCCTCCTCCGGGGAATTGCTGGTGGTGGCGCAGGCTGATGAAGATCTAAAAGGAGGAAGGAGGCCCGCTGTCCTCGGTGAAGCCGCGGCCTCGATTGGTATCACCTCGGGCCGGCCTCCCTCTCTCCTCCTCCTGACCCAAACGCCGGCCAGCGGGGTGAGTGTCTGTCTGGTTGCACTGCCGCTGGCTGGCACAGACACAAAAGGAGGAGAAGGTCCCGCCAACTTTGCCAAAGCCGGGGCCTCCATTGGTGGCACAGCCCAGCCACCCTCTCGCCTCCGCCGGCCTCAAAAACAGACCTGGCGGAAGGTGAGGGGGTGTCTCCGTGGGAGGGGAAAGGAAGGAAAGAAGGATGGATGGTAGGTAGGTAGGTAGGTAGGAAGGAAGGAAGGAAGGAAGGAAGGAAGGAAGGGAGAAGAAAAGAAGGGAAGGATAAAAGGAAGAATGGATGGAAGGAAGGAGGGGAGAAGAAAGGAAGACCAAAGGAAGGAAAGCAGGAAGGAGGGGAAGGGAAAGGAAGGAAAGGATAGAAGGAAGGAAGGAAGGAAGGAAGGAAGGAAGGAAGAAGAAAGGAAGGGAAGGATAGAAGGAAGAATGGATGGAAGGAAGGAGGGGAGAAGAAAGGAAGGAAAAATGAAGGATAGCAGGAAGGAGGGGAGGGGAAAGGAAGGAAAGGATAGAAGGAAGGGAGGGAGGGAGGGAGGGAGGGAGGGAGGGGAGAAGAAAGGAAGGGAAGGATAGAAGGAAGAATGGATGGAAGGAAGGAGGGGAGAAGAAAGGAAGGAAGAAAAATGAAGGATAGCAGGAAGGAGGGGAGGGGAAAGGAAGGAAAGGATAGAAGGAAGGAAGGAAGGAAGGAAGGAAGGAAGGAAGGAAGAAGAAAGGAAGGGAAGGATAGAAGGAAGAATGGATGGAAGGAAGGAGGGGAGAAGAAAGGAAAGAAAAAAGGAAGGATAGCAGGAAGGAGGGAAGAGGAAAGGAAGGAAAGGATAGAAGGAAGGAAGGAAGGAAGGAGGGGGAGAAGAAAGGAAGGAAAAGGAAGGATAGCAGGAAGGAGGGGAGGGGAAAGGAAGGAAAGGATAGAAGGAAGGAAGGAAGGATAGAAGGATGGAGGGAAGGAAGGAAGGAGGGGAGAAGAAAGGAACACATATACACATACACACACATATATACATGCACAGAAATATACAAATATACACATACACACATCTGTACTTACACACATCAACACATATACACGCATATACTGTACATATACACATATACATAACTACACACACAGTCCCCAAGTTACAAACATCCCACAGCAACGGGTGGCCGGGTCAGCTAGTATATAATATAAACATAATATAATATATTGTATATACATATTTATTTATTTATTTATTATTTGGACTTACTAGACCGCCCCTCTTGAGGCTCGGGGCGGTTTCCAACAGATAAAAACACACAATAGTATAAAAACATCAAAATCATTCCTAAAACCATTCGAAATAGCATAAAAGTGTCACAGTGGATCGGAACGAAGCCGATCTGCAATACAATACAGTAATATATAATATTATAATGTAATACAATATACTACTAATAATAATAATATATCATAATTATATATTTTATATTACATGTAATATTACTAATAATATTATGTTATAATGTTATAGTACAATGTAATATATAATATTAATTTTGTGCTATGGAAATAATATAATATATTGTATTTACCTTTTACTTGTAAGCCGCTCTGAGTCCCCTTTGGGGTGAGAAGGGCGGCATCGAAATGCCGTAAATAAATAAATAAATAAATTTCAAGGATTTTTTTTTTTTAAGGCACAGGTTGGAAAATATTTGTACGGTGCCGTACCCTGTTTTCCAGGCCTTCCAGCTGAGCCAGAATCTTTTCTTTCTCCTCCTCGGCTTCTTGAAGCTGTTGATCCGTGAGCCCCTGGATCTCTTCCATGCTCTTCAGCTTCCCACTGAGATGCTGGATTTCATTCTCTAGCTGCTGAACTCTGGCCTCGTTCTGCCTTTTCTCTGATTTGATCTGAAGATAAAATGCAAAAAAAGGCACAGCTATCTCTCTGAAACTTAGGGGGGATGTTGTAGTAGAGCCTGAGGCTCTTGCTACTCTGGTAGTAGAGAATTGGGTGAGGCTGATTCTTCAGCATCTAGCAGTAGTACGGAGCTGGGTGGGACTGATGATAGCCATTCTATGCAAAAGGCTTACTCGTGAACAAAGTGATCTCTCAGTGCAAATACTTACAGAGCCCGCTGATGATGAGTCTTTTGAGGGCTTCCCTGGGGAGGATGGGAGTCAGAATGAAGGGGATACTTCGAATGAAGAACCAGAGATGGGTTGGGCCAGGGTGTGGGAGGTTCAGGCTGTGTGCGAGGAAGCCACAAGCAGTGACACCTTTTTGGGGTTCTCTGATGACAATGAATGGCCCTCGGGCTATCCTGATGACTGCTGAGGAGACCTAAGTCTTGAAACAACACACTGAGAAATAAATACCTCTGAATAACCAGGCACTACATGAATGAAGTAGCAAAATGTATCATTATAATGCATATATCATAACAGAATACTTAAAAGAGCAACCCAATTCCATACATGGGAAAATACATCAATCATTTGAGAATTATATAAGCAGTACACTCTAAGCCAGTCTTTCTCAACCAGTGTGCCGTGGCACACTAGTGTGCCGTGACGGACCTCCTGGTGTGCCGCGAGGAAAGCTCTCTGCCCCCCTTCCTCCCCCCTCCTGTCGAACTCCTGCTGCTTGGGGGAGGAGGAAGGGCCGGGCAGTGATGAAGAAAAAGAAGAAGGGACCGGGGCGCCGCCTCCTTCAGCCGTTTCCCCAGCAAGCCTCCAATCTGCCATGACTCTCGCCCCTCGCTCCCTGAAGCCGCATGGAGGAGCCCTGCCCACTGAAGCCCGTCCACCGCTCATGCTCCTCCTTTGTAGGAGAGCTGAAGCTGGGGGGAGGGGCAGGGCATGGCGCGGCCTGGCTCTGCCCCGCCCCTTCCCCGGCTTCGGAACTCCCAGCAGCTGCTCCAGCCTTGAGGGGACAGTGCCAAGCCAGCATTGTGCTGGCTCTGGCACCGTTGGCTTGGCACTGCCCCCTCAAGGCTGGAGCAGCTGCTGGGAGAGGTGAAGCTGGGGGTAGGGGGCGGGGCATGGTGCAGCCTGGCTCCGCCCCTCCCAGCTTCGCACTCCCAGCAGCTGCTCCCAGCAGGCCACCAACCCCAGCCATTCTTTACTGTGTTAGAGTGTCATTTTGTGTCATTTTGGTTGGTGGTGTGCCCCCTGGAATTTTTTTAATGTTAAAAGTGTGCCGTGGCTCAAAAAAGGTTGGGAACCACTGCTCTAAGCGGTAATCATAAGTGCATATAACATCAGTAAATACATACAAGGTAAAGCCCCAGCAGAATGAATGCAAGTACAAAATATACATAGGGTAAACCCCAGAATACAGGCTCAAAATGCATATAGGGTAAGTCTCAACAAGATAAACATGAACTCAAATAGATACCTGGGAACCCAGGTGAATGATGCCCAACGGAGGAGGCCAGGGGGCGTGTTCGCTAGCCGCGTCAGGCTGAGCGCGCCAGATGGAGAAGTCAAGGGGCGTGTCCACTTGACGTCAATACTGTAGGACGTCGCTGGTGAGTGATGTCATGAAACAATCGCCATGCAATCGTGTCAATGATAAAGAGCGTCGCTCGTCAATGACGTAGCGTCAATAGCGCCCAAATTTAAAGTATAACTTAAACAGGAAAAAAGTCCCAAAATCAAAAGTTCAAAAATCAAGGGCAATAGCTTGCCACAGGAGTAGATAATACTCAACAAGAGCCAGACCTCCGTGGCCGCAGTGAAGCCGATGAAGCCGGTAGGGATCCACTCAGAGGAGGGGGGCCAGTGGGGGAAGAAAGCAAGCCGCAAAGATTTCTGAACTTTTGATTTTGGGACTTTTTTCCTGTTAAAGTTATATTTTAAATTTGGGCGCTATTGACGCTACGTCATTGACGAGCGACGCTCCTTATCATTGACACGATTGCATGGCGATTGTTTCATGACATCACTCACCAGCGACGTCCTACAGCAGTGCTGTCCAACTTCTAACCGGCCAAGGGCTGGATTCCAGGTCACTGATGACCTGGGGGGCCACCCGCCCCTGGCCACGCCCCCCCGCCCCCGCCCCCCGGGATGCTTTGGGAGAGAGGGAGGAGCCACGCGGCACCCCCCTCCCTTCAAAGGCATCCTAGCCGCAGATTAAGCTGGCGGTTTCGCTGGCTTCAGCTGCTTCCGGGATGCCTTGGAAGGGAGAGAGGCGCCGCCGGGGGAACCCCCCTCCCTTGCAAAGCATCGCGGCAGCCGCGGAAGCCGTTGCTGGCTTCAGCCGCTGCTGCGATGCCTTGCAAGGGAGGGAGGCGCCGCCGGGGGAACCCCCCTCCCTTGCAAGGCATCAGCGTCGGCGAGAGAGGGAAGAAGAGGGCGGTGCAGGGAGGAGGAGCTAGCTCTCTTCCTCCTCCTTGTACACCCTTGTCCTCTCTCACCGGCGCCGATGCAATCGGGCGGCGCGGAGAGAGGACGGAGGGGGCGGTGCAGGAGGACGAGCTGGCTCACTTCCTCCTCCCTGCCCCGCCCCCCCTCCCTCGGCCGCCGTTTTAAAAAAAAAAATTAGTTTTTTTTAAAAAATTAAAATGGCGGCCAGGGGCATAGCGGGGGCCGTGCCCAACAGGCTGGGGGGCCGTGCACGGCCCCCGGGCCGCCAGTTGGACAGCCCTGTCCTACAGTATTGACGTCAAGTGGACACGCCCCTTGACTTCTCCATCTGGCGCGCTCAGCCTGACGCGGCTAGCGAACACGCCCCCTGGCATCCTCCGTTGGGCATCATTCACCTGGGTTCCCGGGTATCTATTTGAGTCCATGTTTATCTTGTTGGGACTTACCCTATATGCATTTTGAGCCTGTATTCTGGGATTTACCCTGTGTATATTTTGTACTTGCATTCATTCTGCTGGGGCTTTACCTTGTATGTATTTACTGATGTTATATGCACTTATGATTACCGCTTAGAGTGTACTGCTTATATAATACTCAAATGATTGATGTATTTTCCCGTGTATGGAATTGGGTTGCTCTTTTAAGTATTCTGTTATGATATATGCATTATAATGATACATTTTGCTACTTCATTCATGTAGTGCCTGGTTATTCAGAGGTATTTATTTCTCAGTGTGTTGTTTCAGTACTGTATACCAGTCCTATATTGTTCTTTTTGTTTGCTTGAGACCTAAGTCTTGACAGGAGATGGAAGACATGGAGGGGTGGTCTAGAGCAGGGGTGCTCAGAATGGTGATCGGGATCACCAGGGTGATCTTCAGGCCTCATCCTGGTGATCTTCAGGCCCCTGACCAGGTTTTTTGCTGTTGGTCCTCTTCACGTGCCCCTGCACGCTGCAAAGAAGTCCTCCGTCATTGCTCCCCCGCTCCTGCTTGCGCGCTGCCTCCAAAAGCTCCAGAGTCCAAGAGGCAGAATGGGCCCCTTTTGGATTCCTCCTCCTCCCTCCGTCCTTCTCCAGCCACTCAGAGTCGTAGGAGACCAAAGGGGGCGGGCCTGATGACGCGCTGCATGGCTGGCCCCGCGCGCATGCGCAGCCGCGCCCCTTCTGCCTCTCGGCCGTCTCGTGAGCTCTTGAGGCGGCACGCATGCTGGCGGCATGGAAATAGGAGCAACGACGGAGGAGGAGGAGAAGGACGCTTTGGGGTCATTTCCTTACCGCATCTCAAAGGTCGGTCTTTCTTCTTTGGGGTGGGTGCTTGATTGTTCTGTGGCATGTCTCTTTGTTTATTTTTAATATTTAAAAATGGCCTTTTATCTCCAAAGATTCTGCTTGCTTTGTTACTTGAGAAATATATGTTGGGGAATATGGAAATGTGGGAGAAATGGGGTGGTTGGATGTATTTTTGCATGCCCCTTTGTTTACCTTGCTGAGTATTAAATGGCCTTGCAGTTCAAAAGCCTCTCTTCTTACTTTCTGGCTGATAATATGTGTGGTAATATGGCAGTGTGGGAGAAATGGGGTAGTTAGATGTATGTTTATGCTCTGATTTATATTGTTGTTATTAGATTGAAACGTTGATGTTTTATAACTTCATTTTATGTAAACTGCCCCGAGCCTGCTGGAAGGAGCGGTACATAAAAATGAATAATAAATATAAATAAATATAAATAAATAAATAAGAAAATAGTTATACGTTTTACATTTCTGGGTAGGTGATCTTTGGGACTTGGTTTTTTAATCAGTAGCTCCCATGCTGAAAAAGTGTGAGCACCCCTGCTCCAGAGTCTGCAGTTGCTGAGGCAACAGCAGCTGAGATTGCTAATGACGGGGCGTTGTCGAGGTCGGGTGGGTCTGAGATGGAAGACTAAAAAAATGCGGGATTTTGGGCACTTCACTTTGCGGCTGGCAAGGTGTTGCGTTTGAGACTTGCGACTCTGAATTGTTGTCTCCTGTATCTCTTGATTCCTGTATGGAGTAACGTGATTTTAGAAATGGCTTTGCTTTTCGGGGCTGGGATGCTGCTACTCCAGCTGGGGCCTGTGGGAAGAGGTTGGGGATTTTACTATTGTGCTTTTGTGTCTAGTCGCTGCTGCTGCCCGTACCACGTTTGGCGTGGTTTGAATTCCTTTGAAATAATGTGAGTGCCAGATGCTGCCTGCCTGCCTGCAAGAGTGGGGTATAGTATGGAGTGGGGTGGAAAGTGGGGTGTTTGCAGGGATTACGCTGTGTATTATCCCCCTGCATTAGCTCCTGTCTGGACTTTGGTTTGCCCCCTCCCTCTGCTTGATCTGGTTTCTTTTATGACGTTTGCTGCTCAACCTTAAGGACGGCCCACCCGTGATGACCCAGGACTTCTATTTGACTTCGCTTTTGTTCCTGCTCCGTTTGTGTTTTTCCCTGTTTGTGATTTACAAAGACTGTTTACGTGTATGCCGGTTAGGCTGTTTTTTGAGTTACTCTCACTGACTTTCAAGTGCTTTTAGTTTCTTTTGAGTGCTTTTAAGCACAGCGATTTGTGGACAATAAACTCTTTTGTTAGCCCTTACTGGGTCTGGCTCTTTTAAGAGGCATCTGCTTTGACAAACCAACTCTAATTAAACCATTATTGTAATCTTCTTCAATGTAAATGTGCTTACATAACCTTCCAATAATAAGAATAAAGAGAATAAAATAATAAATGTAATAACAGTAACAATAAAGTAAAATAATAAATGTAATAATAACAATAAAGTAAAATAATAAAAATAATAGAGTAAAATTATAAATGTAACAACAACAATAAATAGTGCAAAATAATAAATGTAATTAAAAATAATAATAACAGAGTAAAATAATACATAACCTTGACTCAAGTATAAGCCAAAGGAATATAAACTAGGCTTATATTCGAGTATATACAGTAATTCATAGAATCATAGAGTTGGAAGAGACCTCATAGGACATCCAGTCCAACCCCCTACCAAGAAGCAGGAAAATCAATTCAAAGCACCCCCAACAGATGGCCATCCAGCCTCTGTTTAAAAGCCTCCATAGAAGGGGCCTCCACCACATAATTCTACACAATGCATCAGGATGTGGCTGAACTACAATTCCCATCATGCCAGGTTAACTCTGAAAATCTCCATCCATCAGTATTGAATTTGTTATGTTGGGCAAGTTTGCTCTGGATGCATTATCAGTGGGGTCCAGTGTGCTCTCTGGCTGTAAGGTAAACTACAACTCACACTATCGCGAATCGGTCCCCTCAAACGGTTGTTATAATTTGTCTCTATGAAAGCTAGAAGCGAAGGATGGTCTTCCGTGCCCTTCAGCAGGCGAGGATTACCCATAAAGCCAACCAAGGCCATGGCCCAGGGTGCAAGCCGGGGGGGGCGCAGATCACGGACCAAAAAAAATGTAGCTTCTTCAGGGCGTTTAAAGGTCAACACATATGTTGTACTGGTGATTACATACCTTTGGGTCACTCTTGACCGGATGGAAACCATCCACATCTGTGATATCCATGATGTTAAAATAATTGATTCGTCTACTATGTATGTAATCACCAGTACAACATATATGTTGACCTTTAAACGCCCTGAAGAAGCTACATGTATTTAGCGAAACGGGACCAGGGACCCTCCCAAGTGTCTACTCCCCCCGTTGGTGTTTCTGTACCATTGTGAGAGCAGCCAGCCTCACAATTGGGCTTCAACGTTTATTTTACTGGCAACTTTGTATTGGTGCTCATGCTGGTTTGTGACAAACCGCTTGGCGTTTACAGCATTCTCCGAGACCCAAATAAACCACTTTTGGGACCGCTTTAATAATATCCCTGTGTGCACTTGGATTCTCCCATGGATGCACTCCCACATCTGACCACGATTGCTTTCAACACTTAGAGGATTTGTACCCTTCAGTCCAGCAACATCGAGAGATATTTGCCATAAGAGCCCAGCGGGCTGGGAGTGGATTACACATAGGATCCAACCATCTCCAGCTGTGTTCCAGCTGTGTTCACGGATCCATTAGCTCGGCGCTCCTCGATTTTTGACTTGAGCGCCAGCCTCATTGTGGCCATTTAGCCAGCATATTTACAACTTGGGGATCCGGAACTCCATATAAGGTACCAGCACGAGGATTGGCTATGGACTACCCATAACAGCGCCCCGTCATCAGCTCGCAATATATACTGGAGACGCGTGACGTAGATACACCGCGACCCGCATATGTTTCGGCGATCCGCTGGTTTGGTCTGAGCAGGAACGCAGAAACAGCACGGCTGGGGACTTAGCCACGCCGCTCGTATTTTGGAGGTACCGTGTTTCCCCGAAAGTAAGACAGCGTCTTACTTTCTTTTGACCCCCAAAATCCCCACTACGGCTTACTTTCGGGGTACGTCTTACGGGCACGCGACAGTACCCGAAAGTAAGACGAAAGTAAGACTTACTGCGGGCGGCATGGCGTGGCTTCCTGGCTGGGCGACGAGAGGCTCCCAGAGGGGCTCAAAGGGGCCCGGAATCCTCCTCCTCTTCCTTCCAGCGGCGCCTTCCATCCTCCTCCTTTTCCTCCCAGCGGCGCCTTTCCCTCGCGCGGTTCCGCCCCCTCCCTTCAGTGAAGGGAGGACGGCGGAGCCGCCGCCAGCGAGAGGGAAGAGGCGCCGGCGGAAGTCCTGCCCCCAGGGCGACTCAGGCGCTTCGCCGCCGCCCGCATGTGTTTGGAGCGCAGGCGAGCGGGGCGGCCGGGAAAGATGCCTGAGTCGCCCTGCGGCGGGACTGCGGGCGGGCTTTCTTCCCTCTCGCCGGCGGCGGCTCGCCCCTCCTCCCTTCACTGAAGGGAGGGCGGAACCGGCGAGAGGGAAAGGCGCCGCTGGGAGGAAGAGGAGGAGGATTCCGGCCCCTTTGAGCCCCTCTGGGAGCCTCTCGTCGCCCAGCCAGGAAGCCACGCCATGCCGCCTGCAGTACGTCTTACTTTCGGGGTACGGCTTATATAAGCCGACCCCTCTGACACCCCCGATACGTCTTACAATCGGGGGTGTCATACTTTCGGGGAAACACGGTAGTTATACCAAGCCCCCACTGGGCTAAGAAAGGAGTGTGACCCAGGGACTTGCCACGCCGGGTCTGTAATATTTATGTTTTGGCTTAAGTCGGCGCCTTTCCCTCTCGCCGGTTCCGCCCCCCTCCCTCTTGCGCGACCCGTCCCTTTTTGGCGGGGCTGGGTGACGTCAGGCGTGGCGCCTGATGTCACCCCGCCGAAAAGGGGCGGACCGCGCAGGATGCTGGGCATGCGCGCCAGGGCGGTAGCGGCCCCACCCCCGCGAGCGGCCCCGCCCTCCGCTCCGGCCCCCAAGGTGATCAGCCCTTGGCCCGAAGAAGTTGGACAGCCCTGGTATATATCATCCAGCCGCGGTTTTCTTACTTTGGATTCGGCAGCTCTATTACAGGCCAGCCTGTACTTTTCTTGAGCTTCTTCCACCTCCTTTCGAAGCTCTCCTTCTTTGGCCTCGTTTCCTTGCTGTAAATGAGCCAGGATTTCGCCAAAATGCTTCTGAAGATCTCCGAGACTCTTCCCTAAAATATCCTTTGGGTTATGACACCTATAAAAGACAAAAACAAAGCACAAGAAAGAAGAAAACAGAAGGAAGAAGAGGTGATCAACAATTCTCTAAAGCACTGTTTTTCAACCTTTTTTGAGCCGCAGCACATTTTTTACATTTATTTATTTATTTATTTATTTATTTATTTATTAAGTTCGATTTGGTATACCGCTCTCTCTGGAGCCCAGAGCGGTTCACAAGAATGGCAGAATAAAAACATAAAACACATAATACATTAAAATACATTAAATTACATTAAAACAATTTCAATCCCCGACTAAAACAAATTGCAGACCGGGCTGGAGTACAGTGGCAGGCTAGCAGCAGGATAGCGGGTGCGGTAAACAGCAATCAGCTATGGGCCGAATGCCTTTCTAAACCACCACGTTTTAACTGCTCTGCGGAACGGCAGAAGGGCTCGAGTGGCCCGTATCTCTTCAGGAAGGCTGTTCCACAGAGTTGGTGCCACTACGGTGAACGCCCTCCGACGGGTAGTGTCCAGTCTACAGACCTAACACTGGGCACATCCAATAGGTTGAGCCCCTCTGAGCGCAGTGATCTCCTGGGCACATAAGGGGTAAGCCGCTCCCTCAGGTACACTGGCCCCAAACCATATAAGGCCTTGAAAGTTAGAACTAGCACCTTGAAGGTGACCCGGAATTCAATTGGAAGCCAGTGCAGCTCGCGCAAGAGTGGAGTCATGTGATCAGATCTTAAGGCTCCTGAGAGCAGGCGGGCTGCAGCGTTCTGCACCAGCAAGTTTCGGATCGCCGACAAGGGTAGGCCAATGTACAGCGCATTACAGTAATCGAGCCTCGAGATGACCGTGGCTTGGATCACCGTGGCCAGGTCGCAGCGGGAGAGGTAAGGAGCCAGGCGTTTTGCCAGACGCAGATGGAAGAAGGCTGTCTTGCAGGCGCAGCCAATCTGCGCCTCCATCGACAGCTGAGCATCCAGCCGGACCCCCAAACTTTTGACAGATGGTTGCGGGCAGAGGGCCGCACCGTCGAACGTCGGCAGCTGGGTCTCTACCCCCTCCGGCCGGCCTAGGCACAAGATCTCCGTCTTCGCCGGGTTCACCTTCAACTTACTGGCTCGCAGCCATCCAGTTATGGCTTCAAGGCAGAGATGGAAATTATCGGGTACGGAGACCACCCCGGGGTCCATCCTCAGAATGAGCTGGGTGTCATCAGCGTACTGATGGCACTCCAGCCCAAAACTCCGCACCAATTGGGCGAGTGGTCGCATATAGATGTTAAATAACAGCGGGAGAGAATGGCCCCCTGAGGGACTCCACAAAATAGAGGGGAGCCCTCGGAGACCACCCCTCCCCACTTCACTCGCTGCAGGCGGTTTTGCAAAACTCTGGGGCACACCACCAACCAAAATGACACAAGATGACACTCTAGCACAGTAATACATATAGTTAATACATATGGAAAACGTTAGGTGTCCACTGAGATATTTCCAGCATCCTTTTGGATGTCTGCTTCTCTTTAGAGCAGTGTTTCCCAACCGGTGTGCCGTGCCACACTAGTGTGCCGTGGGAAATTAGATTCTAATCTATCTGATGTCATGTATAATACGTATGGAAAGAAAATTCATATTAGTATATTTTAAATTGTATACTAATGTTTTTATGTCAAACTGCTTTGAGGCACCTTTGGGGAGATAAAGTGGGGTATAAATAAATATCATAAATATAATAATAATAATGGAATGGTATAGGACCTCAGCCCAAATTTCACATATGGTGACAGGAAAAGGCCCAATGTGTTGACATTGTGGATTAAATAAAGGATCCCACCATATATGGTGGGAAAGTTTCAACTAGCTCCCAGAGTATTTGCTCAGGGTGGTTTACACAGACTTAAACAAGATGATCACAACAACGATTAAAATATAAAAACAGTTAGGACAGATATGAAACTGGCGGTCTCTAGAGGTTAAACGTCTGTCGGAAGAAGTTACGTCTTGCAGGCCCTCCGAAAGGCCTGCAGTTCGGTTATTGCTCGGACCTCCCCTGGCAGATCGTTCCAAAGGTTAGGCGCTACTACAGAGAAGGTACGCTGTCACGTAGACGCCAAGCGGCAAGTCCTAACTGATGGTACATCTAACAGATTTTGATCCATGGACCGTAGTGGTCTCTGGGGAACATGCAGGGAGGGCGGTCCTTCAGATACACTGACCCCAGGCCATGCAAGGCCTTAAAGGTTAGTACCAGCACTTTGAAGGCAATCCGGTACTCGATGGGAAGTCAATGCAATCCCTGTAGGACTGGTGTGATGTGACACGTTAGTGTCACTCCAGCCAGCAGTCGAGCTGCAGCGTTTTGCACCAGCTTAAGTTTCCGGATCACTGACAAAGGAAGGCCACTGTAAAGGGTGTTACAGTAGTCTAGTCTCGAGATGACTGTGGCCTGGATGACCGTGGCTAGGTCACTGTCGGGAGAGGTAGGGCGCCAGCCGCCTTGCCTGGTGCAGATGGAAGAATGCTGCTCTACTCACGGTGGAGACCTGAGCCCCCATCATCAGTAGCGGGCCCAGCTGGACCCCAAGGCTTTTCACTAGGACCAACGGGCTGACCACCTCAGCATCCATTATTGGCAACCAGAGCTTCCCCCCCCCCCCCCCCCGGGACGACCCAGGCACAGGACCTCCATCTTCGGTGGGTTCACCTTCAACCTGCTGGCCCGTAGCCACCCAGTCATGGCTTCAAGGCACTGATGGAAATCATCAGGTACAGAGTCCGGCCGACCTTCCATCCTCAGCACCAGCTGGGTCTCATCAGCGTACTGATGGCACTCCAGACCGAAACTACGCACCGGTTGGGCCAGTGGACGCATGTAGATGTTAAATAACAGAGGTGAGAGGATGGCTCCTTGGGGGACCCCACAATCGAGGGGGAGCCTTTCCCGGACCACCCGTTGTCCCCAATCTTGGAGAAAGGAGGCCACCCACTTAAGGGCGGTCCCCCTAACTCCCATCACAGCTAAACGGTGGATCAACAATGCATGATCGACTGTGTCAAATGCTCTCGTGAGGTCCAATAACACGAGCAGCACTGACCCACCTTGGTCCAACTGGCAGCGCAGCTGATCTGTGATAGAGACCAGCACAGTCTCTGTCCCGTGCCTAATACGGAAACCGGACTAGAAGGGATCTAATCTGGCTGTATCGTCCAAGAACCGCTGAAATAACTCACGCCATTTCTGCTCCGGTTCGAAGCTTCCGTTTGAGTTCGTTCACACGAGACAAGACTTCTTCGGGATGAATCAAGCTGTCGGCCGCGTGATTCATCTGGTTTTGAGCATCTTTCAGCTTCTGTTTCAAAAGGCTGTTTTCCTTCTGTAAGAAACAGGTTGGAAAGATCAGTTGTCTGCTCTCGGTCAGCGAAATCTGCCTTGATTCTATAAATTAAAAAAGGAGAAAACACTAAACATATTCATGATGTACCAACACTAACAGAGCAACATTTTAAGTGATTTTGCTATGAATCACTTTTAATAATAACTAGCTGTACCTGGCACGCGTTGCTGTGCCTTCTTTAGATATTAATATATTCCATAATTTGATAACAAAAGAGAGATGCAACAATTTGGGCTGAATTATCCCTGATCTCTTCCCAGAATAATCGTGTGTGTGTGTGAGTGTGTGTGTATATATACCGTATTTTTCGCACCATAAGGCGCACCTGCTGATAAGACGCACCCTGTTTTTGGAGGAGGAAAATAGGAAAAAAGGGAGCCCTGCGGAGGCGCTGCGGCCTCTTCCTCCTTCCTTCCTTCCCTCCCTCCCTCCGGCCTCTCTCCTTCCGTGCGTACTTACAGCCGGCGAGGCCTTCCTCCCCTTCCTGTTCGGAAGACAACGGGGGCAAAGATGGCGGCAGGCCAGACGTCTTGAGGGCTCCTCAAGTCGCAACCGTTTCTGCCGGCCAGAATCGCGCCCTCACCTCCAGCCACAACAGACGGTCGAGAGGCAGCGAAGCCAGGGGACCACACCGCCGGCTCCAAAAGCCCCCCCCCCTTCTCAAGAGGGGGAGGCTGAGAGAGCCCGGAATGCGATCCGCATCGGCAAGCAGGCCGCGAGCGGGTAGCGGGCTTAACCGGCACCTACTGCCAGCCCGGCCCACACAATTCCAGCAAGAAGGAGGGCTAAGGAAGAAAACCCTGGGGCCGAACACCAAGCCCAAAAGAAGGGAGACGAACCTGAGGAAGACGGCGGCTGGCATCCGAGCCAGGAAGCGGGAAAGAAGGAACCCTGAAGAGAGGAAGGCACGGCCGGTAAGAACAGGAAGGCAAAACCACCCGGAGGAGGAAGAGGGAGGCGGCCTCACGGAGACCTGAAGACAGGCGCATCTTCCTGACGTCAGGAAGATGCGCCTCTCTTCGGGTCTCCGTGGGGCCCCCCTCCCCCCTCCTCCTGCTCCACCTCGGGTTCCTCCGCCGCCCGGTAAGTACAATATATCGCCGCCCCTCTGCTCCCCCCTCCCTCCCTGCGTCTTCGCTCCATAAGACGCAGCTGATTTTTCATCCCACTTTGGGAGAAAAAAACTGCGTCTTATGGTGCGAAAAATACGGTAGATATATATATTTGAATTGGAAGGGATAATTTTATTAAAAATCTATTAGATTATTAATAATTAATTTTGGGGTTGTTGTCTCAAGGAATGAATGAAAGAAGGGTTTCTGCTCATTGTAGCTGTCTGAGATGGAGAAAGGGAGGGGGAATAGGGAGGACGGCAAGAGGAGGGGGACAAAACACCTCCAAAAGAGAAGCAGGGGTGGGAGGGTTTGGGGTCGGCAAGCGCTGTACCGTTACCAGTGCCATCGCCGGGGCGGCCGGCCGGGCTTGGACGTCCCCTACTCCATGGGGAGACCCAGAGCGGAGGACACGGACGTCCTCCCCCTTCGATGCTCTCCCGCCGATTGAGGAGCGGCCGGGTACAATGAGACGCTAGCGCGCATGTGCCTTTTGTCAGCCGTTGCCGCTGCTAGGTCCTGCCCTCCCCAGCTCCTTGCGCGCCCCTCTCCCTTCAGACGCCCCAAGGGCCTACTTCCGGCGGATGAAGCGGGTATGGCCATGGGACTACACTTCCCAGAAGGCCCCGCACGGCCACGTCCTGTTCCTTACTGCCCACTCTCCGCCCTCCTTGGCAGTGTGTCATGCAATGCCGTCTGGGAAGTGTAGTTCCTGTGGCTGTGGCTGCTTCCTCCGCCGTCTTACAACCGATTGTATTCCCGGGTCACGTGGACGGCGCCGTGGCTGTCTCCTCCGTTGTCTTCTCGGCCTCCTCTCGCCTTCCAGCCGCTCCCGGACCCGGGCACCCGGTGAGCGAGGACTGAGGGCGTGGGGGTTTGTGTGTGTGTGTGGGGGACTGAGTGTGCCGCAAGCGCCACTATGCTTGTTGCCAATGGCGGTTTTTTGGGGGTCATTTTTGGGGATCTTGCGAGGTATCTATGGCGGGTCTTTTGTGCCCTGTAGGTACCTCATGGTGTGTTGTGATGTGTACGCTGGGTTTTGTGGTTCTGGGGCAGATAGCTTACCTGCCTATTTGCGACATCACACGACCACTCTCTTTTTATATATATAGATAATAATAATACACTTTATTGATTTTCTGCCCTTTTTCCCTATGGGAAGTGTTTCCCAACCTTTTTTTGAGCCACGGCACATGTTTTACATGTACAAAATCCTGGGGCACACCACCAACCAAAAGGACACAAAATAATAAATCCCTTCTGTGCTAGATTCTGCTAATCCTTTGCTTTGGATTCCGGACTAACCTGACTTCGCTGCCTCGTTTGCATCCCTTCTGGCTGATTAAAGGACTGTTTCGCCTCTGCTACTTCGTCCGCGTTTCCCTTGGCTCAATTAAGGACCATTTGACACCTCTTATCCGATTGCATTCAGCCTGGCTGGTTCTGATTCTGTACTGGTTGATCACACACTCTCAGCCTTCTTTTTGTATTGTGAAGAAGTCAGAACTGGGCGTTTACTTTGCGTTTGCTTTCCTTTTTCAACTTGCTATGTCTCTAGGCTCATTTGAGTCACGGTGAGGAAGTCTGAGACATCTGTAAATAAACTCTACTAACTTTACGGTGCTTGGCTTCTTAAGGTGCTTTGGCTCTGGGGAGGTGATTTCCTCTATCTTCAAGCTGAGGAGCCTGCATTGTCACCTCCAGATTGTGTGGCCAGCAAGATCACTTGGAGCATCATTTTGCCTTTTCCAACCAAATTGGTACCTATTTAGATGGCTTAAGGCTGAGGGCTCGCACTAAGACTCTAAACCAGGGGTGCTCACACTTTTTCAACATGGGAGCTACTGATTAAAAAACCAAGTCCCAAAGATCACCTACCCAGAAATGTAAAACGTATAACTATTTTCTTATTTATTTATTTATATTTATTATTCATTTTTATGTACCGCTCCTTCCAGCAGGCTCGGGAAAGTTTACATAAAATGAAGTTATAAAGCATCCACATTTCAATTTAATAACAAGAATATAAAACAGAGCATAAAAATACATCCAACCACCCCATTTCTCCCACACTGGCATATTACCACACATATTATCACCCAGAAAGTAAGAGGAGAGGCTTTTGAACTGCAAGGCCATTTAATACTCAGCAAGGTAAACAAAGGGGCATGCAGAAATACATCCAACCACCCCATTTCTCCCACACTGCCATATTACCACACATATTATCAGCCAGAAAGTAAGAAGAGAGGCTTTTGAACTGCAAGGCCATTTAATACTCAGCAAGGTAAACAAAGGGGCATGCAGAAATACATCCAACCACCCCATTTCTCCCACACTGCCATATTACCACACATATTATCAGCCAGAAAGTAAGAGGAGAGGCTTTTGAACTGCAAGGCCATTTAATACTCAGCAAGGTAAACAAAGGGGCATGCAGAAATACATCCAACCACCCCATTTCTCCCACACTGCCATATTACCACACATATTATCAGCCAGAAAGTAAGAGGAGAGGCTTTTGAACTGCAAGGCCATTTAATACTCAGCAAGGTAAACAAAGGGGCATGCAGAAATACATCCAACCACCCCATTTCTCCCACACTGCCATATTACCACACATATTATCAGCCAGAAAGTAAGAAGAGAGGCTGTTGAACTGCAAGGCCATTTAATACTCAGCAAGGTAAACAAAGGGGCATGCAGAAATACATCCAACCACCCCATTTCTCCCACACTGCCATATTACCACACATATTATCAGCCAGAAAGTAAGAAGAGAGGCTTTTGAACTGCAAGGCCATTTAATACTCAGCAAGGTAAACAAAGGGGCATGCAAAAATACATCCAACCACCCCATTTCTCCCACACTTCCATACTCCCCAACATATATTTCTCAAGGAACAAAGCAAGCAGAGAGGCTTTGGACCTAAGAGGACATTTTTAAACAATAAAAATAAACAAAGAGACATGCCACAGAACAATCAAGCACCCACCCCAAAGTAAAAAGACCGACCTTTGAGATGCGGTAGGGAAATGACCCCAAAGCGTCCTCCTTCTCCTCCTCCTCCTCCATCATTGCTCCTATTTCCCCACCGCCAGCATGCGTGCCGCCTCCAAGAGCTCACAAGAAGTCCGAGAGGCAAAATGGGCACTTCTGCGCATGCGCGCGGGACCAGCCATGCATCGCGTCATCCAGGCCCGCCACCTTTGGTCTCCTACGACTTTGAGTGGCTGGAGAAGGATGGAGGGAGGAGGAGGAATCCAAAAGAGGGGGCCCATTCTGCCTCTTGGTCTCTGGAGCTTTTGGAGGCGGCGCGCGAGCAGGGAGCGGAGAGGAGCAACGACGGAGGACTTCTTTGCAGCGTGCAGGGGCGCGTGAAGAGGACCAACAGCAAAAAACCTGGTCAGGGGCCTGAAGATCACCAGGATGAGGCCCAAAGATCACCCTGGTGATCCCGATCACCGTTCTGAGCACCCCTGCTCTAAACTATCTAGTCCGTGAGCTGCTTTTTGCCGACGATGCTGCCCTTGTCGCCCATTCAGAAGCAGCCCTGCAGCACCTCACATCCTGCTTTGCAACAGCTGCAGAGCTGTTTGGGCTGGAAGTCAGCCTGAAGAAAAGGGAAGTCCTCTACCAGCCCGCACCACAGGAAGAACACCATCATCCCCACGTCAGCATAGGCAAATCTGTGCTTAAGTCTGTTCAGCAGTTCACCTCCCTGGGAAGCATCATCTCTTCAGACGCCAAGATTGATAAAGAGATAGATCACAGATTAGCAAAGGCATAGAGTGCATTCGGAAGGCTTCACAAAAGAGTCTGGAGCAACAAGCACCTGAGGCAAAGTACCAAAATCAGTGTGCACAGAGCTATCGTACTGTCTATTTTCCTCAATGGGTCTGAAACATGGGTCACCTATCGCTAACACCTACGACTCCTCAAACGCTTTCATCAGCGCTGTCTTCGCACAATCCTAAATATACACTGGACCGACTATGTGACGAATGTTGCTGTCCTTGAGCAAGCAGGGATCACCAGCGTTGAGGCCACGCTATTGAAAACACAGCTGCGCTGGGCAGGGCACATCTCTAGGATGGAGGACAACCGCTTCCCTAAGATACTACTCTACGGTGAACTTGCCACAGGTCAGCGCAAGAGAGGCGCCCCCAAAAAGAGATATGAGGACTCCCTGAAACAACATCTCAGGCTCGGCCAGATTGATCACCAACAATGGTCCACCCTGGCCTCACATCGGGAGGCATGGAGACGCACTATCCACGATGCTGCAGCCTCTTTCGAGAAGACACGCCGAACGGGTCTCGACAACGCAGAAAGAACCGCAACTTGGAAACAACATCACCCAAGGAGACTTTCTGCTGTGCTTTCTGCAACCGGACTTGCCTATCTCAGATTGGCCTTTTTAGTCATCAACGCGCTTGTAGAAAGCGTGGGATGAGTCCTTCCTAAGAATCTTCATTCGCGAAGTAAGGCCAGAGAGGGATTATTATTATATTAATGGAGCTTAAAACCATTTGGGACCGCAGGGAACAATTGTGACAACTGTGACAACCGGATCCTCAAAAGGTCTGGTTAATTTTTAACAGGCTTGCCTGAAGGGAAAATGCTGCCGCATTTGGTGCACACTTGACTTCTACTGAAAGGAACAGCTGGAGCCTCTAGAAAATGAGGTCCAAGTGTTATATGTATTAACTCTTAAGGCATAAAGGATAAAAATACGATACCTGCAGCTGTTTGAGCAGGGAAATTAGCTCGTGATTCTCCCGTTCTCTCTCTTTCATCAGCTGGGCTTTGGTTAAGGCGTTCTCCAAGGCTTGCCTTTCCTTGTCGAGTTCACCTTGAAGAGCAGCGTGTTCCAGCTTGGGAGGCAAAAGCAAGAGACCGTCAAGCTGTTGTTACCTGTCTTGTGCCTTGCATTTATTTACTACTAGCTTGGGGGCCCGGCCCTGCCCGGGTTATTTGAGAAAGACATTGTGTGCCAAGGGTGGTCCTTATGAGACGTTTACGTGGCTTGCAGTGGTCTCAGGAAGTTAGTGAAGGTACTTCAAGTCCCATCATCCATGGTCCATCCTCCTTCAAACGGCACCAGGATGTGGAGTGGGTCATCAGGGCTCTGGGTGTCAGGTTTGGTCTTGATCAGTCATTGGATTAGGTTTGCAGCAGTTTTGGGAAGTGAGTGAAGGTACTTCAAGTCCCATCATGCATGGTCTGCCCTCCTCCAAGCTGCACCAGGATGTAAAGTGGGTCATGGAGGCTCTGTGTGCCTAGTTTGTTCTTTTTTGGTAATTGGATGAGGGTCACAGTGGTCTCAGACACAAAATGACACTCTAACACAGTAATACATATAGTTAACTAGCTGAACCCGGCACGCGTTGCTGTGCCCTATTTAGGAGATGTGTGCAAGTGTGGGTATGCAAGGGTGGTAAATGATGTGACAATGTGTTTTGTATGTGTATATATGTGTGTGTGTGTGTGTGTGTGTGTGTATGTATGTTTGTGTGTGTGTGTGTGTGTGTGTATGTATGTGTATGTATGTGTGTTTGTGTATGTATGTGTGTCTGTGGATGTGTGTGTGTGTCTGTATGTGTATGCATGTGTGTCTGTGTATGTATGTGTGTTTGTGTATGTATGTGTGTGTATGTATGTGTATGTGTGTCTGTGTATGTATATGTGATTGTGTGTGTATGTGTTTGTGTATGTGTATGTATATGTGTTTGTATTTATGGGTATGTATTTGTGTGTGTATGTTTATTGATGTGTGTGTGTATGTTTGTGTGTGTATGTTTGTGTGTGTGTCTGTGTATGTTTGTGAGTGTGTATGTATGTGTGTGGATGTATATGTGTTTGTGTATGTATGTGTATGTATTTGTGTGTGTATGTGTATGGATGTGTGTGTATGTTTGTATGTGTGTGTCTGTATGTGTGTGTGTGTATGTGTGTGTGTATGTACACTTCCGGCCCCTCTCTCTCTCCCCCTATGTCTGTCTGGTTTTCCCCATTCTCTCCCCCTTTCTCTCTGTCTCACTCTCCCCTCCTCTCTCTCTGCTCGTTCTCTCTCTCTCTGTCTGATTCCCCCTCTTCTATCCCCCCCTTCTTTCTCTTCCAGTAAGGGGAGGGCCGCGTGTGGCGCTGGACATGCGCGCCAGGGCGGGAGGCAGGCCGGGAGATCGGCGATCCGCCCTCCGTCGTGTGCCCAGCGGTTCTAGTGGCCGTGCCTGAAGCAAGGGAAGCTCGGGAGGTTACCTTCTTTTAGGTGTGGGCGGTGGTACCGCTGGGGACACGGCGGAGGGCGGATCGGCGATCTCCGGGTCTGCCTCCCGCCGTTGCACACATGTGCTGCGTTGTACGCGTTCCGCCCCTTTTTGTCTGTGCCGGGTGGCGTCAGGGCCCTTTTGGGAAGTCCCGCCTTTCGGACTACACTTCCCAGAAGGCCCCGCATGGCTACTTCCGGGTTTATGCAGAGGTTTCTGGGAAGTGTAGTGCGGCGCCCCAGAGCTGCTGTGGGACCGGGGTCATGCCGGCACGGGCGAGGATGGCGAGGAGGGGGTTCGTGCGCCGGTGGTGTGGCTGTGAAGGTTCAGGGTGAGTGGGGAGAGAGGGTGACGGGATGGGTTGGGGGGGGGGGGGGTCGGAGTGCGCCTGCGTGGTTGCTCTCCCTGTGTTCAGCGCTCGCGGCCAGCGCAGAATGGGAGGCAATGGGAGGTTTTTGGGGGCTGTTTTTGTGGGGGTTGCAAGGTAGGGAGGTGGGTTTTTTTGTGCTATGTTTATACCTCTTGGTCTGGGGGAATGTGTGTCTTTGGATTTGTGTTTCTGGGGGGTATAGTTTGGCCGTGCATAACGTCCATCGCACGACCACTCTTCTTTTATATATATAGATATGTTTTTAAATATATTTATACACTCAGTGTGAAACCTGGGCCTGTTTCAATGAACGCAACATAGATATCCTGGCAGGAATGGCAGAAAGACACAAACCTCCCACGCAGAACTCCCATAACCAAGAGAAAATACTATAAGAGTTTGGTGGGCATTGACCTTGAGTTTTGGAGTTGTAGTTCACCTATATCCAGAGAGCACTGTGGACGCAAACTATGTTGGATCAGGACCAAACTTGGCATGAATACTCAATATGCCCAAATGTGAACAACACAGATGAAGTTTGGGGAAAATCGACCTTGACATTTGGGAGTTACAGTTTCTGGGATTTATAGTTAACACACAAACAAAGAGCATCCTGAACTCTTGCAACAATGGAATTGAACCCATGGTTGTGAGGATGACCAGCTGTCCCCCAGCAATACCTTCTGAGAACGATCCTCAAGGAAGGACTGGAGCCACTGCAAAACAGTACCCCCAAGTCCCATATTCCTGAGGCGTCCCAGAAGGATACCATGGTTGATGGTATCAAAGGCCACTGAAAGGTCCAGCAGAACCAACATCATCATCACTTTCTAAATGGTCTGCATACCTGGCTCAGCTGCTTCAGCCTTTCCAGCTCGTCCTTCTGTTGACCAACTTTGGCATCTCGGGCGTCCAGCTCAGCCTCCAGCTCGGCCTCATAAGCACCGAAGTCACTCTGGGCCTCTTGTAGGGCTTTGTTGAGTTCTTGTTGCTCCTGGAGGGCTTGCTCCAGGTCTGCAATTTCCTGAAAACAAAGACGTCGCTTATGGTTTGGGGCTGGAGTGGCTCGAGCGCCTATGGCTGCCAGGCAGAAACTGTGCTCCACAGGATCAGGCATTTGAGATACTCATCTGTATATTGTTTTCTATATATATAAAATCCTCCATGTCATGGGTCCTGTCTTAAAGACAAAGAAACCACACAAGGCAGAAAAAGCAAAAACAGCCCACAGACCCAGAAAACCCTATGAGGTATTTTTGGCCACAAAAAAAAACCCAGTATGGATTACAACTCCCATGATCCCCCCACACCACCTCCCTCTGGCAGTTTAGAGTCGGAATGTTAGTGGAGCTGACCAATTAGAGGGATTATGCAAATACTCCCTCAGTTAGAATGTAGGCTGGGAGCCCCCCACCCCACCCCCCTGGCAGTTTAGAGAGTCGGAATGTTAGTGGAGCTGACCAATTAGAGGCATTATGCAAATACTCCCTCAGTTAGAATGTAGGCTGGGAGCCCCCACCCCACCCCCTGGCAGTTTAGAGAGTCGTAATGTTGGTGGTGGCAGGGAAAGGAAGGGAAAGGAATGGAGGGACTGAGACAAGGGGAGCAAGGACTGATACAGAAAGGGGAGGAATGGCAGGAAGGAGGGGGAAAAGGACAAAAAAGGAAGGAGGGAAGGAAGGAAAGAAGGAGAGGAGAAGAAAGGAAAGGAAGGATAGAAGGAAGAATGGATGGAAGGAAGGAGGGAAGAAGAAGGGAAGGATAGAAGGAAGAATGGATGGAAGGAAGGAGGAGAGAAGAAAGGAAGGAAAAAGGAAGGATAGCAGGAAGGACGGGAGGGAAAAGGAAGGAAAGGATAGAAGGATGGAGTGAAGGAAGGAAGGAAAGAAGGGAGAAGAAAGGAAGAATAGCAGGAAGGAGGGGAGGGAAAAGGAAGGAAAGGATAGAAGGATGGAGGGAAGGAAGGAAGGAAAGAGGGGAGAAGGAACACAGAAACACATACACACACACATATATACATGCACAGAAATATACAAATATACACATACACACATACATAAACACACCTGTACTTACACACATCAACACATACACACACGCACATACATATACAAACACACATATACAGAAGTACACACATATACACATATACATAACTACACACACAGACCCCAAGTTAAAAAAATCCCACAGCAACGCGTGGCCGGGTCAGCTAGTTATTTATAAAAGAGTCGCCGGAGCAACCCCCCCCCCCCCCGAGGTGGGGGATACTGACCAGACTAGCCATACGTGAGACCCCTGGGCAGCCTTCCTTTGTTAGGATGGGCGCCGGGAAGAATGCCAAGAAGACTGACCCACCCGCTGCCGAACATCTTCGAACTGAATTTGATCGGCTGCTTCTGTGTGTCAAGAGGTTTGAGGACCTGCTGATGGAGCTAGAGATCCTACACCCCCACTACCCCTGTGCGGAGTGCAAAATCCCCACAGAACCTCTGACCAGCCAGCGAGAGCTCCCGGAGATGGACTGGGATCACTCCTGGGACCTGTCGGTGGAGGAAAGGAAAGACCGGCGGAGGAGGAAAGACCGATGATGAACGATTTGGGGGCGACAGGGAGACCATGTGCTGCGCCGGAGCCCCTGGAGACTGAGGGAAAGCCTGGCAGCTTGGGGCTGGAGATGCTGGATTCCCCTGAAGCCTGGGAGAGGGATGCCGGCCCTCCAGCAGTGCCCCGAGCGCCAGGAGATCGACGAGGACGCCGCTGTCTCTCTCTTTCGGAGAGACAAGCCTCGAGCAAGATGGCGGTCGACCTTGAAGTCGCCAACATTGAGACCACCAGCTTGAAGGCGGATGTCGCCGGGAAAGCTTCCTCCCAGCAACCCATCGGTCACTCTCGATGTAGACGTGGTTGCAGAGCTGGGAGGAAGCGGAGGGGCCGCCAGTCACAGAGCACCACATCCGGCAACGACCAAAGAGTTCCACAGTGGAAGGAGTGCAGAGAGGCAGCTCCGGCTGCCCAGAACAGCAAGCGGACTGAAACACGGGTGCCGGAAGCTGAACCAGAAGAGCATCTGAAATACAGAGCCGACCGACGGAGACTTCAGCACCGGCGGTTTGGTCCCAGAGTTTTCTGGGGTCTGATGGCCAGGAACTGGAGTTGGACTGAAGCCTTAAACTCTCCTAAAGGAGCCCAGTACAGAGCGGCGAGGGCCTCCCAAATTGCCATGGTTGAGACCCCTCCTTGCCATCCGACTGGAGTCCCCTCCCCATCACTTGGAGGTGTGGCCGCTCTGAGGTTGCCGAATGGGCCCTTAAAACCAGACTATAGGGCTGCTCGGTCCCTAACCTTACGTGCGGCCCCTAAACTGACTATCAATCCCACCTGATACACAACCCTTAGTTCTCCTCCACCTTCTTGTATTTATTATAATTTAATGTTATGTAATGTGTTGGTTATTATATGTGTATTCTATGTTGGATTGTATTTATGCATACTACTGTAAACCGCTCCGAGCACTTCGGGGAGTGGCGGTCTATAAATGTGAAGCATAAATAAATAAATATGTCTGTATTTTTATTGTGTTGCTGCTGATGTTTTCGGTTTGTATTTATTGTATTTGTTGTTTGGGCCTGGCCTCATGTGAGCCGCCCCGAGTCCCCATCGAGGAGATGGTGGCGGGGTATAAATAAATAAATATTATTATTATTATTATTATTTTTGAGCAATTGCCTGGGATGAAAAAAAAAGAGTGAATTTGTTTTTACTACCAATCAAACTACCAATAAGGCAAGGCTTGGTGCCAAAAATGTGGCTCTTGATATGACACACCAATGACGTGGATGCAACAAGAAGCATTGATACAGATGGAAACTTAATGCGGTTTGGGGAGAAGGACAAGAAAACAAGCGAGTGCTGTCTTTTCAGGTTGGCCAAGTTTGTTGGGCTCCACAAAACATAGTGAAGGCAAGAAGTAGTGGCAGCACTAACTAAAAGGAAAAAACTTGGACAAGTAGAGAAAGAAGGGAACAGATGAGTAGGTCGCACAATGCCTTGCTTAAGAACAATGCTGGGTCTGGCGGAGAGGGATTTGATAGTGAATGGGAGAGTAATACAGCATGTCACTGGGTTGATAATATAATTAATATATTGTGTTTACAATATATTGATAATATATATAATACTAGCTGTACCCGGCACGCGTTGCTGTGCCCTATTTTGGAGATGCGAGGAAGTCTGAGTATGTAAGGGTTGGAGTTGTTGTTAGTTATGTTGTTGTTGGGGTCATGGCTGTGTTGTTGTGGGTTGTTCTGGTGGGTGGGATGTTGAAGTCCTGGGGAGTTGTCGGTGTGTGGTGTTGCTGGTGTTCTGCAGAGCTTGTGGATATACAATGTTTTTTGTCTTTCCGTCTGCTGTGTTGATGTAGAGGTTGATGCGTGGGTGGGTGGGGTACTTTGGAAGTGAGTGGAGGTACTTGAAATCCCATCATCCATGGTGTGCCCTCCTCTAATCTGCAGTCGGATGGAGTGTGGGTCATGGGGGCACTGTGTGCCAAGTTTGGTCTTTATCGGTCTTGGTTCTTGGACACAGTGGTCTGTGGGGAATGGTGGGTTTTGAAATACTACAAATTCCATTATCCATGGAGGTACTTCATGTCCCATAATCCATGGTCCACCCTCCTCCAAACTGTAGTAGAATGTAGCGTGGGTCATGGGGGCTCTGTGTGCCAAGGTAGGTTACTGTAAATTCAGGCCATACACAGTCCCATGAGCTGAGGCCTAGTCAGGAACAGCAAGTTAATGAAGCCTTACTGTCAATTCAGGCCATACACAATGTCCAATGAGCTGAGGGCTAGTCGGGAGAATCAAGTTAATGAAGTCTTACTGTCAATTCAGAGCGTAAACAGCATTCCATTAAGTGAGGCCTAGTCAGGGAAATTAAGTTACTGTCAATTTTGGGCGTGGTTTGTGATTTGTAGGGGTGTAAATTTTCTGTGGGAAGTGAATTGGGTGTTTGTGCCTCAGCCCTTTGCCTTATCCTCCTCTGACAGTTTATTATGGGTCGGAATGTTCATGTTGGCTGGCCAGTACAGGAGTTATGCAAATCCGCCCTTATTGGCAGCCAATCATGTTGTCAGAATGTAGAGGCTGGGAGAGTTTGAGGCAGCCCGAAGGATGCTGGGAAATGTAGGGGTTTTTTTACTCGTTGTTTTGGGGGCCTTTTAGGTTTTTTTGGGGGGGAAAGTTTCTTTGCTACAAACGTACCTTGTCTGAGGCCTATTTCTGTTGGCAAGTTTGGTGTCTCTGCGTTGTAAGGTTTCTCTGTTTGGGACGGTCTTTCCATGACAACTCTTCCTTTATATATATAGATTGATAATATTATAATGTAATACAAATATAATAGTACCAGGCCCGGATTAACACCTTTTTGCGCCCTAGGCCACACTTTGGAATTACGCCCCCTTTAAGCCAACCTCTACCCCCCACACACACACACACCACTCAGACCCACACTTGGCTGGCTTTCGCCATGGTGCCTCCGGAGCAGAAGAGAAAGGCGAGTAGGCACCATCCCGCCACCCCCAAGGTCCCCATTCCCACCGGCTGGAAAGCTCTGCTCTGCTCTGAAGGTCTTCTCGGGAGGCTTGGGGAGAGCGCAGCGGGTGCAAACTCACTCCAAAGGCGCGCACGAGATGGAGAGAGAGAGAGGGAGAGAGCAAGAGAGCGGGAGAGAGAATAGAGAGAGAGAGAGAGAGAGAGAGAGAGAGAGAGAGAGAGAGAGCAAGAGAGAGATGTCTGCTTGGCGTGCGCTCCCGCAGAGCGAGGGAGGATTCAGGTTGGGGTTTGTGCGGCTTTTGTTCGGCTGCTCCCAAAGGCAGGCAGGAGAGCCAGGCCCTGGCCTTGATCCTCCCCTCCCTCCCGCGGCTCCCTTTGGCCAAGCAGCCCGCCCCGGTTTGGTCCGAGAGCGCGGGAGCGAGCCTGGGTTGGTGTGGTCTCGTGCTGGGGGCCTGGGAGAGGTCCACCCAAGCAACGCCCTTTCTCTCCCCTCTCCCTCCCTCCCTCTCTTCCTTCTTTACTTTCTTTCTTTCCTCCTAGTTGCCTCCTTCTCCTCCTTCTCTCCTCCCTCCCACCGCCCTTTTGCGGATGCTGCCGCTCGGCTCTGGCTGCAGGAATTTACAGTCTGCCGTCGGGGGAGCCGGGCGAGTCGCCATGGAGACGGCTTCTCCGGGAGCCAGGAGGGCCGCGCTGCAGCCCAGAGAGCGAGAGACTTTGCCGGGAGAAGGAGCAAGGAGGGGCATGAGAAAGGGGGAAAGAGGCACGGACCAGTTTTTAATTTTTATTTTTTTGGTCCGTGATTTGCGCCCCTCTGCGGCATGCGCCCCTAGGCCATGGCGTATTTTGGCCTTATGAGTAATCCGGCCATGAATAGTACTAAAAATATTATAATTATGTATTTTATATTACATGTAATCTATAGATATAATAAAAGTCAGTGTTTGCGGAGGAATATGTGCCAGCGTTTCGATTGGCTCCCAATGCAGGGTCATTTGCATAACGGTCTGATTGGCCAGCCTCCCAACATTCCGAAACTCTAAACTGCCAGGGGGGGGGGGGGTGTCACCCAGCATCTACATTCTATCAACATGATTTCAGGCATGGTGGGAGTTTAAGTCCAAAACACTTTGCAGCCCCCAACAATGAGACAACAAAACTAAACTTGGCACACAGAACCCACAAAACCCACTTTACGTCTTGGTGCAGTTTGAGGGAGGATGGGCCATGGATTGGCCAGCATTCCAACATCCCAAATCTCAAAGGTGCCAGACAGAGTTCTTTACAAAAAGGCTTTCTTTACCTGATTTTACAAACTAGGCCTCAGCCTGAATTGACAGTAAGGCTTCCTCAACTTGATTTTTGAGACTAGACCTCAGCCTGAATTGACAGTAAGGCTTCCTCAACTTGATTCTCCTGACTAGGCCTCAGCCTGAATTGACAGTAAGGCTTCCTCAACTTGATTCTCCTGACTAGGCCTCAGCCTGAATTGACATTAAGGCTTCCTCAACTTGATTCTCCTGACTAGGCCTCAGCCTGAATTGACAGTAAGGCTTCCTCAACTTGATTCTCCTGACTAGGCCTCAGCCTGAATTGACAGTAAGGCTTCCTCAACCTGATTCTCCTGACTAGGCCTCAGCCTGAATTGACAGTAAGGCCTCCTCAACTTGATTCTCCTGATTAGGCCTCAGCCTGAATTGACAGTAAGGCTTCCTCAACTTGATTTTCGAGACTAGGCCTCAGCCTGAATTGACAGTAAGGCTTCCTCAACTTGATTTTCGAGACTAGGCCTCAGCCTGAATTGACAGTAAGGCTTCCTCAACTTGATTCTCCTGACTAGGCCTCAGCCTGAATTGACAGTAAGGCTTCCTCAACTTGATTCTCCTGACTAGGCCTCAGCCTGAATTGACATTAAGGCTTCCTCAACTTGATTCTCCTGACTAGGCCTCAGCCTGAATTGACAGTAAGGCTTCCTCAACTTGATTTTCGAGACTAGGCCTCAGCCTGAATTGACATTAAGGCTTCCTCAACTTGATTCTCCTGACTAGGCCTCAGCCTGAATTGACAGTAAGGCTTCCTCAACTTGATTCTCCTGACTAGGCCTCAGCCTGAATTGACAGTAAGGCTTCCCCAACTTGATTTTCGAGACTAGGCCCCCAACAATGACAGAACAAGACTACAGTTGGCACACAGATCCCCCCCAGACCCACTCTACATCCTGGTGCAGTTTGAAGGAGGGTGGGCCATGGAGGATGGGACTTGCTGTACCTTCACTCACTTACTCTGGCCAGCACGGGTGACGGACCTTGAACAAACTTGGCACACATAACCCCCATGATGCCCTTTACGTCCTGGTGCAATTTGGGAAAGATGGACCACGGATTATGGAATTTGTAGTACTTCCAAGTGCTTTGCTTCCCAGAGACCACTGTGGCCCCCAACAAAGACCGATAAATATCAAACTTGGCACACAGAGCCCCCATGACCCACTCTATGTCCTGGTGCAGTTTGGAGAAGAGCAGAGCATGGATGATGGGGCTTGAAGTATCTCCACTCACTTCCCGAGACCGCTGCGACCCTCATCCAATGACTGATCAAGACCAAATTTGGCACACAGAACCCCTGACATCCTGGTGCAATTTGGAGGAGGATGGACCATGGATTATGGGACTTGAAGTACCTTCACTCACTTCCCGAAACCACTGCGAGCCAAATGAACAACTGATAGGGACCAACCTTGGCACACAATGCTTTCCTCAAATAACCCGGGCGGCGCCGGGTCCCCAAGCTAGTATTACTAATAATATTACAGTATAATGTTATAGTACAGTGTAATATATATTAATATTGTGCTATGGCAATAATATAATATATTGTATTTACATTTTACTTGTAAGCCGCTCTGAGTCCCCTTCGGGGTGAGAAGGGCAGCATATCAAGGTCGCAAATAAATAAAATAAATTGCCTTATACCCTACTTTTCTCAGGTTTTCTGCATCCATGGCCACTATTTCCAGCTGGTTCCTTTCCTTCTCCAGTCCTTCCACCTTTTGCAGCAACGCTTCCCTCTCTTTCTGCAACTCCTTGCACTCATCACTGCTCTGCTTGGCCTGGCCCTTGACGCTCTCCAGATATTCCTGCAACCCAGTGATAATGGCTTCCAAGTCTTTCTTCAGGGCATCGTTTGCTGCTATTTGACCTGTGAACAGCAGGAGAGAAACGAGAAGACACATTGGCTGCTGTGAGTTTTCTGGGCTGTCTGGCCATGTTCTGGAAGCATTCTCTCCTGACGTTTCGCCCACACCTATGGCAGAGGTTGCAAGGTCTGTTGGAAACTAGGCGAGTGAGGTTTATATATCTGTGGAATGTCCAGGGTGGGAGTTTTGGAGTTGTAGGTACTGGGATATATACCGTATTTTTCGCACCATAAGACGCAGTTTTTTTCCTCCCAAAGTAGGAGGAAAAATCAGCCGCGTCTTATGGAGCGAAGAGGGGGGCGATAGTAAGCCTTCCCTTGGCCGCCTCCCCCTCGGTCCCACCTCCTCCTCCGTCGCCGTCCGTCGCCGCCCGCCTCCGCCCGCCTCCACCCGCCTCCGCCTACCTCTGCCTCCCTCCCTCGCCACCGTCGCGCAGGGGCAGTAGGTCCCACGCGCGTCTGACGCGCCTGACGTCTGACACAGGCGCGCCTGGCGGCGCTCGGGACCTACTGCCCATGCGCCGAATGTCCGCGCATGGGCAGTAGGTCCCGAGCACGCCAGGCGTGCCTGCGTCAGCGCCAGGCGCGCCTGCCAGACGCGTCAGACGCGCTTGGGACCTACTGCCCATGCGCGACGGCGGCGAGGGAGGGAGGCAGAGGTAGGCGGCGGCGGGCGGAGGAGGAGGCGGGACAGAGGAGGAGGCGGCCAAGGGAAAGGCTTAGGGATGGCGGAGGGCGCCGAGGAGGGTCCACCCTTCCAGGTGGGCAGGCCGCGCTTCAAGCAGGCAAGCGCTGGGGCCCACTTTTTGGCTCAAAATATTTTTTTCCAATTTTCCTCTTCTAAAATCTAGGTGCGTCTTATCAGCAGGTGCGTCTTATGGTGCGAAAAATACGGTAGTTCACCTACAATCAGTGAACACTCTGAACTCCACCAAAGATGGAATTGGAACAAACTTGGCACATACAGCCAGGCCCGAATCAGGCCCTTTTGCCGCCCTAGGCCAAAAGGGCCATCTGCCGCCGCCCCCGGTTCCGCCCCGCCCCCTCACCGGTGAGGAGAAGGAAGGCCCCACCCCCGACTCTGCCCCGGCTCCGCCCCCACCCAGGCGAGGAGGAGGAAAGCCCCACCCCCGGCTCTGCCCCGGCTCCGCCCCCGGCCCGCTCCCTCGCCAGCGAGGCGGAGGAAAGGCCCACCCCCGTTGCCTCCCCACAGCTCCTCCCTCCCTCCTAAAGCCACCATGCCGGCACGGAGGCGGGGCGGAGCCGAGGCAGAGCCTTTGGAACGAGTAAAGGGGGGGCGCGCATGCGCACTTAATTTTTTTATTATTTTTTCGGGAAAAAAATTGGACTATTTTTTTGAATTTTTTTTTAATTTTTTAAAACTTTTTTTGGGGGGGGGTCCGGACCTGTTGCCCCCCCATGGGTGTCGCCCTAGGCCTTGGCCTAGGGTGGCCTTATGGGTAATCCGGGCCTGCACACAGCCTCCATGACTATGATATGCCGAAATTTGATTACTGGAAGGGTTTGGGGTGAAGTGACCTTTTTTTCTGGGAGTTGTAGTTCACCTACAACCAGAGAAACTGTGACCTCCACTAATGATGGACCTGGACCAAACTTGGCACACAGAACCCCCATGACTAACTAAACCTACTGGAGGGATATTGAGGGGACAGACTTACCACAGTGGGAGTTGTAGTTCACCCTACAGCCAGAGCGACCACCGAACCCCACTGATGATGCATCTAGAGCCAAATTGCCCAACATAACAAATTTGAAGGACTGATGGAGTTTCCGGGGGTTAACCTGGCATGATGTGAGTTGTAGTTCACCCACAACCTTATGCATTTTGTACAATTCAAAACTGACTTTTTCAAATAACTGGGTATTCAATCTAGTAAACCAGTGCTGTCCAACTTCTAACCGGCCAAGGGCGGATTCCAGGTCACTGATGACCTGGGGGCCGCCCCGCCCCTGCCCTGGCCCTGGCCCAGCCCCGCCCCTGGCCATGCACCCCCCCCCAGCCCGCCCGGCTGCCGGGAAGCTTTGGGAGAGAGGGAGGAGCCACGCGGCACCCCTCCCTTCCAAGGCATCCTAGCCACAGATGAAGCTGGCGGTTTCGCCGGCTTCAGCTGCTGCCAGGATGCCTTGAAAGGGAGAGAGGCGCCCGGGGACCCCCTCCCTTGCAAAGCATCCCGGCAGCCGCAGAAACCGGCGCTGGCTTCAGCCGCTGCTGCGATGCTTTGCAAGGGGGGGGTGCCGCCGGAGACCCCCTCCCTTGCAAAGCATCCCGGCAGCCGCAGAAACCGGCGCTGGCTTCAGGCCGCTGCTGCGATGCTTTGCAAGGGAGGGGGGTGCCGCCGGGGACCCCCTCCCTTGCAAAGCATCCCGGCAGCCGCAGAAACCGGCGCTGGCTTCAGCCGCTGCTGCGATGCTTTGCAAGGGAGGGGGGTGCCGCCGGGGACCCCCCTCCCTTGCAAAGCATCCCGGCAGCCGCAGAAACCGGCGCTGGCTTCAGCCGCTGCTGCGATGCTTTGCAAGGGAGGGGGTGCCGCCGGGGACCCCCCTCCCTTGCAAAGCATCCCGGCAGCCGCAGAAGCCGGCGCTGGCTTCAGCCGCTGCTGCGATGCTTTGCAAGGGAGGGGTGCCGCTGGGACCCCCTCCCTTGCAAAGCATCCCGGCAGCCGCAGAAGCCGGCGCTGGCTTCAGCCGCTGCTGCGATGCTTTGCAAGGGAGGGGGGGTGCCGCCGGGGGACCCCCTCCCTTGCAAAGCATCCCGGCAGCCGCAGAAGCCGGCGCTGGCTTCAGCCGCTGCTGCGATGCTTTGCAAGGGAGGGGGTGTCCCCGGCGGCACCCCCTCCCTTCCAAGGCATCCCGGCAGCTGCAGAAACCGGCGCTGGCTTCAGCCGCTGCTGCAATGCTTTGCAAGGGAGGGGGGTGCCGCCGGGGACCCCCCTCCCTTGCAAAGCATCCCGGCAGCTGCAGAAACCGGCGCTGGCTTCAGCCGCTGCTGCGATGCTTTGCAAGGGAGGGGGCCGCCGGGACCCCCTCCCTTGCAAAGCATCCCGGCAGCCGCAGAAACCGGCGCTGGCTTCAGCCGCTGCTGCGATGCTTTGCAAGGGAGGGGGTGCCGCCGGGGACCCCCCTCCCTTGCAAAGCATCCCGGCAGCTGCAGAAACCGGCCCTGGCTTCAGCCGCTGCTGCGATGCCTTGCAAGGGAGGGTGCCGCGGGGACCCCCTCCTTGCAAAGCATCCCGGCAGCCGCAGAAGCCGGCGCTGGTTTCAGCCGCTGCTGCGATGCCTTGCAAGGGAGGGAGGTGCCGCCGGGGGACCCCCTCCCTTGCAAAGCATCGCGGCCGCTGCAGAAACCGGCGCTGGCTGCAGCCGCGGCGGCGATGCTTTGCAAGGGAGGGTGCCGCGGGGACCCCTCCCTTGCAAAAGCATCCCGGCAGCCGCAGAAGCCGGTGCTGGCTTCAGCCGCTGCTGCGATGCTTTGCAAGGGAGGGGGTGCGCGGGGACCCCCTCCTTGCAAAGCATCCCGGCAGCTGCAGAAACCGGCGCTGGCTTCAGCCGCTGCTGCGATGCTTTGCAAGGGAGGGGGTGCCGCCGGGGGACCCCCTCCCTTGCAAAGCATCCCGGCAGCCGCAGAAGCCGGCGCTGGCTTCAGCCGCTGCTGCGATGCTTTGCAAGGGAGGGGGTGCCGCCGGGGACCCCCTTCCCTTGCAAAGCATCCCGGCAGCCGCAGAAACCGGCGCTGGCTTCAGCCGCTGCTGCGATGCTTTGCAAGGGAGGGGGTGCCGCCGGGGACCCCCCTCCCTTGCAAAGCATCCCGGCAGCCGCAGAAACCGGCGCTGGCTTCAGCCGCTGCTGCGATGCTTTGCAAGGGAGGGGGGTGCCGTCGGGGGACCCCCTCCCTTGCAAAAGCATCCCGGCAGCCGCAGAAACCGGGCGCTGGCTTCAGCCGCTGCTGCGATGCTTTGCAAGGGAGGGGGTGCCGCCGGGGACCCCTCCCTTGCAAGGCATCCCGGCAGCTGCAGAAACCGGCGCTGGCTTCAGCCGCTGCTGCGATGCTTTGCAAGGGAGGGGGTGCCGCCGGGACCCCCCTCCTTGCAAAGCATCCCGGCAGCCGCAGAAACCGGCGCTGGCTTCAGCCGCTGCTGCGATGCTTTGCAAGGGAGGGGGTGCCGCTGGGGACCCCCTCCCTTGCAAAGCATCCCGGCAGCTGCAGAAACCGGGCGCTGGCTTCAGCCGCTGCTTTGCTTTGCAAGGGAGGGGGTGCGCGGGGACCCCCTCCCTTGCAAGGCATCCCGGCAGCTGCAGAAACCGGCGCTGGCTTCAGCCGCTGCTGCGATGCTTTGCAAGGGAGGGGGGTGCCGCCGGGGGACCCCCCCTCCCTTGCAAGGCATCGGCGCCGGCGAGAGAGGGAAGAAGAGGGCGGTGCAGGGAGGAGGAGCTAGCCCTCTTCCTCCTTCTTGTACCACCCCTTGTCCCTCTCCGGCGCCGATGCAATCGGGCGGCGCGGAGAGAGGGACGGAGGGGCGGTGCAGGGAGGAGGAGCTAGCTCTCTTCCTCCTCCCTGCCCCGCCTCCTCCCCGGCCGCCATTTTAAAAAAATAGATTTTTTAAAAAAAAATTTAAAATGGCGGCTGGGGGCATAGCTGGGGCCGTGGCCAACAGGCTGGGGGGCCGGATCCGGCCCCAGGGCCGCCAGTTGGACAGCCCTGTAGTAGACTAGAAAAAAAACCCAAAAACAGAATGGTTTTTTAAGCCTTACCATCTGTGAGCTGTTGCTCCAAGTCTCTGATTTCCTCCGTTTCTTTGGCAATCCGAGACAACATGTCATCCAGCCGGGCCTCGAGCTGCTTGTAATGCCTGTTCATGATGTCGAGCTGCTGTTCCTTGCTTGCTCTCTGAGCCTTCATGTGAGCCTATGAAGGGCAGTTAAAATAGTCAACTCAAACTAATACCTTAAAAAACCTCTCGGAAAATTCGGCAAAATATATCTTGCGTTACAAGAGGGTGTTATTTCCAAAACATCCTTAAACTACACAAAGTACGAGGATGGGTCAAAAAGCTGCTCCCTCTTCTGTATTATATGCATGATCACATACATCTGATGACATCATTCATACCGATAATTACAAACAAGGCATTGACATTGAGAAGTCACAATATTTAGCATTATTTATTTATTTACTATGTTTCTATACCGCCCCTCTCAGCCCGAAGGTGACTCGAGGCGGTTTACACATGGCAACCAGTGCCCAAAATCTCTATCTCTATACCTTAATAAAGTGGAATGTTTGTATGTATGTATGTATGTATGTGTGCGGAGGGCGGAAGGGCGGATATGTGGCAGCTATTTGCATAAAGTCCTTTGATTGGCCAGCCTCATAAGAACATAAGAAGAGCCATGCTGAATCGGGCCTCAGCCCATCTAGTCCAGCATTCTGTGTCACACAGTGGCCCACCAGTTGTACACGGGGATCTCGAGCAGAAGGGAGGACAAAACCCTGACCTGCTCCCGACCCCCCACAACCAGTACCCAGGGAAATCCTGCCTACCTCAACCAACTCCGAGGTGGCACTTGAATGTCCATTTCAGTAGCTACTGATTCCCTTGGTATCCATGAATCTGTCTAATCCTGCCTTGAAGCTGTCCAGGCTGACCGCTGTCACAACCTCCTCTGGAAGTGAGTCCCATAACCCAATGACCCTCTGGGTGAAGAAATATTTCCCTTTATTAGTCCTAACTTTCCTACCTTGGAGCTTCAGGAGTGCCCCTAGTCCTAGTGTTGTGTGACAGAGGAAATATGTTTTCTCTATTCACCTTTTCTATCCCATGCATGATTTTATACACTTCGATCAAGTCACCTCTTAGACGCCGTCTTTCAAGGCTGAAAAGACCAAGGCGTTGCAACCTGGTTTCATAAGGGAGCCGCTCCATCCCTTGGATCATTCTTGTTGCCCTTTTCTGTACCTTTTCCAGTTCCGTTATATCCTTCTTGAGGTGCGGAGACCAGAATTGTACACAGTACTCTAGATGTGGCCTTACCATAGATTTGTAGAGAGGCAATACAACATTTGACGACCTATTTTCGATTCCCTTCCTGATCATGCCAAGCATAGAATTTGCTTTTTTACTGTTGCTGCGCACTGGGTTGACATCTTCATTGAGCTGTCCACCAAAACCCCGAGATCCCTTTCCTGGTTTGTCTCGAAAGCTTTGACCCCATCAATTGGTAGGTGTAGTTGGGGTTCTTTGCCCCGATGTGCATGACTTTACACTTGTTTAGGTTAAAATGCATTTGCCACTTTGTTGCCCATTCACTCAATTTCGAGAGATCTTTCTGGAGCTCTTTACAGTCAGTTTCATTTTTAACTACCCTGAACAATTTAGTGTCGTCTGCAAACTTTGCTACCTCAGAATTCACTCCTACATCCAGGTCATTAATGAATAAATTAAAAGTAACGGACCCAAAACTGAACCTTGGGGTACGCCACTTCTCACCTCTTTCCACCCAGAGAAGTGTCCGTTTATTACCACCCTTTGTTTCCTACAGTTTAGCCAGGTTCCAACCCAGGACAAGACCTGTCCCCTGATTCCATGGCTGAAGAGCTTGTTTAGGAGCCTTTGGTGAGGGACTTGGTCAAAAGCCTTTTGAAAGTCAAGGTAAACAATATCGACTGGGTCCCCTTTATCTATGTGTTTATTTACACCCTCAAAGAATTCTATCAAGTTAGTAAGACATGATTTGCCTTTGCAGAAACCATGTGATTTTCCTTCAGCAATGCCTGTTCTTCTATGTGCTTAGTAATTTTTTCTTTAATAATGGTTTCCATCACTTTGCCTGGAACTGAGGTTAGACTAACTGGCCTATAATTTCCTGGATCACCCCTGGATCCTTTCTTGAAGATCGGAGTTACATTTGCTTCCCTCCAGTCCTCGGGTACACTCCAAAATTCTCGCCACTCCAAAATTCTAAGGCACCAGACAGAGGGCATTGATACCAATTACCAGCACAGGCCAGAACATTACAGGCCCCAAAAGAGAGTTTAGGACAGGATGGGCCACGAATGATGGGATTTGCACTACCTTCACCCAATTCACTTCCCAGAAAACACTGTAGCCCCTACAAATCACAAACCAGGCCCAAAATTTACAGTACGGCTTCATTAACTTGATTTCCCTGACTAGGCCTCAGTTAATGGGACATTGTGTATGGCCTGAATTAACAGTAACCAACCTTGGCACACAGAGCCCCTATGACCCATGATTCATTCTACTGCAGTTTGGAGTAGGGAGGACCATGGATGATGGGACTTGAAGTACCATCACAGGTTATGAGATTTGTAGTACTTTCAAACTCTTCATTCCCCACAGACCAAGGCAGCCCAGAACCACAAGACCAAACTTGGCACACAGTACCCCCGTGACCCACACTCCATCCTACTGCAGTTTAGAGGAGGATGGACCATGAAGGATGGGATTTCAAGTACCTCCATTCACTTCCCAAGCCCGCTGCGACCCTCATCCAGTGTATAATCATGACCACACTTGGCACAAAAAGCCCCCATGACCCAATGGACGTCCTGATGCAGTTCGGAGGGCGGACCACGGATGATGGGACTTGAAGTACCTCCACTCATTTCACCAGACCATTGCCAACCTCATCCAAACACTGATCAAGACCAAACTTGGCACACAGAGCCCCCATGACTCATTCTACATTCTGGTGCAGTATTGAGGAGGATGGACCACAAATGATGGGACTTGAAGTACCTCCACTCACTTCCCAAGACTGCTGCGACCCTCATTCAATGACTAATGAAGACCAACTTGGCACACAAAGCCCTCATGACCCACTCTACATCCTGGTGCTGTTTGGAGGGGGATGGACTATGGATGACGGGACTTGAAGTACCTTCACTCACCTTCTGAGACTACTGCAACCCTCATCCAATGAATGATCAACACCAAACGTGGCACTAAGAGCCCCCATGACCCACTCTACATCCTGGTGCTGTTGGGAGGGGGATGGACCATGGCCAATGGGACTTGCAGTACCTTCACTAACTTCCTGAGACCACTGCAAGCCACATACACATCTAATAGGAACCACCTTGGCACACAATGCCTTCCTCAAATAACCCGGGCACCGCCGGGTCCTCAGCTACTATATAATAAAGCGGAATGTTTGTATGCGTGCGTGTGGAGGGATATGTGGCACCATTCTGATTGGTTGCCACTGTGGGATTATTTGCATAACGTCTCTGATTGGCCAGCCAACATGAACATTCCGACACTCTAAAGTGGCAGAGGGGGGTAAGGAAAAGGCCTGAGGCAGTCAGGCATGGTGGGAGTTTAAGGCCAAAACACTTTACGACCCCTTTGCGACTCCCAACAATGAGAGAAAAAGACCAAACTTGGCACACAGAACCCCCAAGACCCACTCTACATCCTGGAGCAGTTTGAGGGAGGATGGACCATGGATGATGGGACTTTCAGTACTTTAACTCACTAGCTTAGAGCACTGTGGCCCACACCAATGACGGATCAGGACCACACTTGGCACACAGATGCCCACTGGCCCACTTTACAACCTGGTGCGGTTTAGGGCAGGATGGGCCACAAATGATGGGATTTGCAGTACCTTCACCCGAAGACTGTAGCCCCTACAAATCACAGACCAGGCCCAAACTTGGCACACAAAATACTCATGACCCACTCTACATCCTGCTACAGTACTAAGAAGGATGGTCCATGGATGATGGGATCTGCAGTACCTTCACTCACTTACTGAAACCACTGCGACCCTCACCCAATGACCAATGCAGACCAAACTTGGCACACAGAGACCCCATGACCCACTCTACATCCTGGTGCAGTTTGAAGGAGCAGGGACCATGGATGATGGGACTTGAAGTACTTCCACTCACTTCCTGAGACCGCTGCAATCCTCATCCACTGACCGATCGAGACCAAACTTGGCACACATAACCCCCAAGACCCACTCTACATCCTGGTGCAGTTTGGAGAAGGATGGACCATGGATGATGGGACTCGCAGTACCCTCACTAACTGCCAGAGACCACTGCAAGCCACATAACCAACTGATAAAGACCAACCTTGCCACACAATGCCTTTCTCATTTAACCCGGGCACCGCCGGGTCCCCAAGTTTGTATAAAATACAATAGAAAACAGTTACATACTAACAGATAAAAACAATAAATATTAGCAATTAAGATCAAAAATACAGTTTCCAGCATCTCATCATTAAAATCATTTTCCATTGCATCGTCTTATCATTCCGTGATCACAATTAAATAGTTATATTTCATCTGCAAAAGCCTGCTCAAACAGCCAGGTCTTAACTTTCTTTTGAAATGTTAGGAGGGAGGAGGCTGATCGAATGTCCATAGGTACCAGCAGCTTCTCCAGGCTTGAGGTTGGCAGTGCCAAGCCAGCCTTGTGCTAGCTATGTCACCACTGGCTTGGCATTGCCATCCTCAAGCCTGGAGAAGCTGCTGGTAGAGCGGAAGCCAGAGGGGGGCGGAGCCAGGCTGCGCCAAGCCCCTCCCCCTCCCCTCTGGCTTTAGAGCTCCCAGCAGCTTCTCCAGGCTTGAGGTTGGCAATGCCAATCCAGCCTTGTGCTAGCTATGTCACCACTGGCTTGGCATTGCCATCCTCAAGCCTGGAGAAGCTGCTGGTAGAGCGGAAGCCAGAGGGGCGGAGCCAGGCTGCGCCAAGCCCCTCCCCCTCCCTCTGGCTTTAGAGCTCCCAGCAGCTTCTCCAGGCTTGAGGTTGGCAATGCCAGACCAGCCGTGTGCTAGCTATGCCAGCACGGGGTTGGCCTTGCTATCCTCAAGCCTGGAGTAGCTGCTGGTAGAGCGGAAGCCAGAGGGGCGGAGCCAGGCTGGAGCCAAGCCCCGCCCCCTCCCCTCTGGCTTTAGAGCTCCCAGCAGCTTCTCCAGGCTTGAGGTTGGCAATGCCAAGCCAGCCTTGTGCTAGCTATGTCACCACTGGCTTGGCATTGCCATCCTCAAGCCTGGAGAAGCTGCTGGTAGAGCGGAAGCCAGAGGGGGCGGAGCCAGGCTGTGCCAAGCCCCTCCCCCTCCCCTCTGGCTTTAGAGCTCCCAGCAGCTTCTCCAGGCTTGAGGTTGGCAATGCCAATCCAGCCTTGTGCTAGCTATGTCACCACTGGCTTGGCATTGCCATCCTCAAGCCTGGAGAAGCTGCAGGTAGAGCGGAAGCCAGAGCTTCTCCAGGGGGGCGGAGCCAGGCTGTGCCAAGCCCCTCCCCCCCTCCCTCTGGCTTTAGAGCTCCCAGCAGCTTCTCCAGGCTTGAGGTTGGCAATGCCAAGCCAGCCTTGTGCTAGCTATGTCACCACTGGCTTGGCATTGCCATCCTCAAGCCTGGAGAAGCTGCTGGTAGAGCGGAAGCCAGAGGGGGCGGAGCCAGGCTGCGCCAAGCCCCTCCCCCCCTCCCCCTCTGGCTTTAGAGCTCCCAGCAGCTTCTCCAGGCTTGAGGTTGGCAATGCCAATCCAGCCTTGTGCTAGCTATGTCACCACTGGCTTGGCATTGCCATCCTCAAGCCTGAGAAGCTGCTCCCAGCAGCTCCTCTCCAGGTAGAGATGAAGCCAGAGGGGGCGGAGCCAGGCTGTGCCAAGCCCCTCCCCCTCCCCTCTGGCTTTAGAGCTCCCAGCAGCTTCTCCAGGCTTGAGGTTGGCAATGCCAAGCCAGCCTTGTGCTAGCTATGCCACCACTGGCTTGGCATTGCCATCCTCAAGCCTGGAGAAGCTGCTGGTAGAGCGGAAGCCAGAGGGGGCGGAGCCAGACCGCTCCAAGCCCCGCCACCTCACTGCTGGCTTTAGAGCTCCCAACAGCTTCTCCAGGCTTGAGGATGGCAGTGCCAAGCCAGCCTTGTGCTAGCTATGTCACCACTGGCTTGGCATTGCCATCCTCAAGCCTGGAGAAGCTGCTGGTAGAGCGGAAGCCAGAGGGGGCCAGGCTGTGCCAAGCCCCTCCCTCCTCCCCTCTGGCTTTAGAGCTCCCAGCAGGTTCTCCAGGCTTGAGGTTGGCAATGCCAATCCAGCCTTGTGCTAGCTATGTCTCCACTGGCTGGGCATTGCCATCCTCAAGCCTGGAGAAGCTGCTGGTAGAGCGGAAGCCAGAGGGGGCGGAGCCAGGCTGCGCAAAGCCCCTCCCCCTCCCCTCTGGCTTTAGAGCTCCCAGCAGCTTCTCCAGGCTTGAGGATAGCAGTGCCAAGCCAGCCTTGTGCTAGCTATGTCACCACTGGCTTGGCATTGCCATCCTCAAGCCTGGAGAAGCTGCTGGGAGCGCCGAAGCCGGGGAAGGCGGCGGGGCTTGGCGTGGCCTGGCTCCGCCCCCTCTGAGAAGCGCCCCATCCAGCTGGGATCGACAGGTCGATCGCGATCGACTTCCTGGGCAGCCCTGGTTTAGGGCTTTAAAGGCTAAAGCCAGCAGTGTGCATGCATCTTATGTTTAGCATAAGATGCATGCACAGCTTCCTAATAAGGATCGTGCATGAACTCAAGAGCTAAAGCGGCCACAATGGCCAGCTTTGTTATCAGTGTTCAACTTGAGAGCTGAAGAAGTCTGTGCCCAGTTTAGAAACAGAGTCAAATCCTAAAGGCATACGAAACACACCCCTATAAAACAACGTACACGCAATAAATGAACCCGAAACACACCCACATTAAGACAGGACAATATATCCCACATAGGAAGCTGCTTCCATAGTTAGATGTAATCTATGTAACACAAAATGGCTGAAGGAGAAGTTTCCTTCTAGCAAGACGACTCCCTCCTGATCCAATCTCAAGTTCGTCGAGCAGCAAACTAAACAACGCAGCCTTAAACATCCGCAGTAACGTTAGCTAAATGCATGCGGTTTGAAAATGTTTCTATCAAGTCCACACTATTACAAAACTCAACTGCAGCTGTTAGAGCTTCTCTCGGGTCTTTTGCGAGGGGAGGGTTAGCGGGTGGGAAGGGGCGGCACACTCACAGCTTTCCTCTCTTCTTTTCAGATCATGTGCCTGAAGCCACACTCACGGTTCGGACAACGTTGTGAAAGCGAGCCAAGCAAGCCGCACAGCGGAAAGGTTGCTTAACCGGAACATCGTTCTCCTAATCTGCCTTTCAGTATCAGCTTCTCTGTTTGACAGTTAAAAAGAGTGAGTTTGAACCGAGTCCGAGTCCTGGGGCTGCGAGAGGAGCCTCTTTGTGACGTCCCACGCAGGGCGAACATGTGCGCTCCAATCCCGACTTCCCTCCCAGAGCTGGACTCCGTCCCGTTTGCTTTAAATCACAACACAGGAAGCGGCGGCTGGCGGGAGCCAGGAACAGGCAGCTCCGCTCTCGGAAAGGCAACAGGCCTCCAGGGAAAGCCCTTCCTGCTTGTTTAGGAGGCCTCTCCGCAATGTACAGAACGCTACTATTGGAGAGCTTTGGTTCTGGACTGCTGACCTAACCATTCTTTTCTCAACGTGAGCCCCTGGGCCTCCAAAACAAAGGGAGGAGATTTCGCACGCCACATCTGAAAGCATGAAGTCCTGCAGCAACAAGTGGTTTGGCTTTTCTTCCGAAAAATATACATCTTCGTGTTTATTTCAGGATTCAGTAGAACATTAAACACATTAATAAAAGGGATTTTTTTCGAAAACAAAAACGAAACCAAGTTGTGCTTGTTTGAAATGAACATCTGCAGTCCACTAATGCAGTGTTTCCCAACCTTTTTTGAGCCGTGGCACACTTTTAACATTGACAAAATCCTGGGGCACACCACCAACCGAAACGACACAAAATGACACTCTTAACACAGTCATACATATAGTTAATATGCTTTAAATATATTTATACACTCAGTGTGAAACCTGGACCTGTTTCGATGAACACAACATAGATATCCTGGCAGGAATGACAGAAAGACACACACACACAAAACATACTAATACTAACCCAAAATGACACAAAACGACACTCTAACACAGTCATACATATAGTTAATATGTTTCTAAATGTATTTATACACTCAGTGTGAAACCTGGGCCTGTTTCGATGAACACAACATAGATATCCTGGCAGGAATGGCAGAAAGACACAAACCTCCCACACAGAACTCCCATAACCAAGAGAAAATACTATAAGAGTTTGGTGGGCATTGAGCTTGGGTTTTGGAGTTGTAGTTCACCAGAGAGCACTGTGGACTCAAACAATCTTGGATCAGGACCAAACTTGGCATGAATACTCAATATACCCAAATGTGAACACAGATGGAGTTTGGGGGAAATAGACCTTGACATTTGGGAGTTACAGTTTCTGAGATTTAGAGTTAACACACAATCAAAGAGCATCCTGAACTCTTGCAACAATGGAATTGAACCAAACTTGGCATATTGAACTCTCATTACCAACAGAAAGTACTGAAAGGGTTTGCTTGGGAATTGACCTTGAGTTTGGAAGTTGTAGTTCACCTACACCCAGAGAGCACTGTGGGCAGGAGGGGGAAGAAAGGGTATTGGAGGTTCCAATTTCCCACGGCACACCTGATGATCACTCACGGCACACTAGTGTGCCACGGCACACTGGTTGGGAAACACTGCACTAATGCACACAGTCAGACCAAGAAATTGTTATTATTGCCTATGTGTTATTTATTTATTTATTTATTCGTATTTGTTTGCCGCCCCTCCCAATGGCTCGGGGCGGCTTACAACATAGTCATAAAAACAGCCAAAACACAGCTAAAAAGTTAAAACCACAGTTAAAACAACATATTAAAAATATCACAGTAAGCCGTACATTAGAAGAATGCTAAGCGCAAGATGGTGATACACAAAGAGAGACTGCAGTTCACCCGACTCTGAAAGCCTGCTGGAATAACAGAGTCTTGCAGGCTTTCCAGAACGGAACGAGGCTCTGAATAGAGCAGACGTCGGCGGGCAACGCGTTTCAAAGTACCGGAGCAGCGATCGAGAAAGCCCAACGAGGGGTTGCAGTCAGGCGATGTGTCCTAGGACCAGGAACGACCAGGAGGTTTTGCTCTTCGGAGCGTAAAGATCTGGTGGGATAATACGGGATGAGGCGGTCCCGCAGGTACACTGGCCCTAGACCATGTAAGGCCTTGTTTTATTATTTTATTATTATTATTTTATAAGTTTGATTATATTGTTTATTATTTGCTGTTGTGTTATTATTTATTTATTTATTGTATCTATTTATTGTTCATGTTTATATACGGCTCCTCCTCCCTGCAGGCTCGGGACAGTTTACATAAAACGACAGATTAAAATACAGATAAAACACTTTGTTATATAAAACACAGGACGTGGTCAGAGATGTCCGGGGAAACTTAGGTTGAAGGCCTGCTTAAAAAGGGTCGTCTTGCAGGCCCTCCGGAAGGGGGCGAACTCTGTGATAGCCCGAACGTCGTCTGGTAACGCCTTCCATAGCGTCGGTGCCACCACGGAGAAGGTTCGTTGTCTTGTCACTGAGAGGCGACAGGGACAAACTGATGGAATCGTCAGAAGGTTTTGTTCTTCTGAGCGCAGAGATCTCGGGGGAACGTATGGGGTGAGGCGGTCCCTCAGGTACACTGGCCCTAGACCAGTGTTTCCCAACCTTTTTTGAGCCGCGGCACACTTTTAACATTAAAAAAATCCGGGGACACACCACCAACCAAAATGACACAAAATGACACTGTAACACAGTAAAGAACAGCTGGGGGATGGTGAGCTGCTGGGAGCAGTTGCTGGAGTGCTGAAGCCAGGGAGGAGCCAGGCCACACCATGCCCCTCCGCTGGTTTCAGTTCTCCCACAGCTTTGCCAGCCTTGAGGGGGCAGTGCCAAGCCAGCATTGTGCTGGCTCTGCCACCGCTGGCTTGGCACTGCCCCTCAAGGCTGGTGAAGCTGTGGGAGTGCTGAAGCTGTGGGAAGGGACGGAGCCAGGCCGCGCCATGCCCCGCCCCTCCCCCCGGCTTCAGTTCTCCCACAGCTTCGCCAGCTGTGAGGGGGCAAGCCAGCATTGTGCTGGCTCTGCCACCGCTGGCTTGGCACTGCCCCCTCAAGGCTGGCGAAGCTGTGGGAGTGCTGAAGCCGGCGGGAGGGGGCGGAGCTAGTCTGCGTCATGCCCCCCCCTCCTCCTGGCTTCAGCTCTCTCACAGAGGAGGAGCATGAGCGGTGGACGGGCTTCAGTAGGCGGGGCTCCTCCTCCACGCGGACCGACAAGCAAGGGGCGAGAGTCATGGCGGGAGTCATGGCAGATTGGAGGCTGGTTGGGGAAATGGCCGAAGGAGGCGGTGCCCCGGTCCCTTCTTCTTCGCTGCCGCCCGTCTCTTCCTCCTCCTCTCCCAAGCAGCAGGAGTTCGGTTGGAGGAGGGGGGAAGGAAGGGGGCAGAGAGCTTTTCCCGCACACCTGATGATCACTCACGGCACACTAGTGTGCCACGGCACACTGGTTGAGAAACACTGCCCTAGACCATACAAGGCATTAAAGGTCAAAACCAGCACCTCGAAAACAATCCAGTACTCCATTGGCAGCCAGTGCAATTGCTGTAGGATTGGTGTGATGCGCTCTCTCGCAGGTGCTCCCACCAGCAATCGAGCGGCAGCATTTTGCACCGGCTTGAGTTTCCGGGTTGTCGACAAGGGAAGGCCAATGTACAGGGCGTTGCAGTAGTCTCGCCTCGTGATGACCGTCGCCTGGATCACCGTAGGGAGGTCATTCCTGGATAGGTAAGGAGCCAGTCTCCTAGCCTGTCAGAGATGGAGAAATGCTGTCCTGCTAACCGTGGAGATCTGAGTCTCCATCGATAGCAGTGGGTCTAATTGAACCCCCAGGCTTTTTACCAAAGACAACGGGCTTAACCGCTCGCCATGCAGGGTAGGCAACCGGCACTCACCGACACCAGGACGACCCAGCCATAGGATCTCCGTCTTCGATGGATTCACCTTCAACCGGCTAGAACACAGCCATCTAGTCATGGCTTCGAGGCATTGATGGAAACAATCGGGTACGGTGTCCGGCCTGCCATCCATTCTCAGCACCAGCTGGGTGTCATCAGCGTACTGATGGCACTCCAGACCAAAATCGCGAACAAGTCGGGCAAGTGAATGCATATAGATATTAAACAATAAAGGGAAAAGGATAGCTCCCTGGGGGACCCCACAATTAAATGGGCCAACCCCCCGCCCCTCTCTCCACCCGTTGTCCCCGGTCTTGAAGAAAGGAGGCCACCCATTTAAGGGCAGTCCCCTTAACTCCCGTTGCGGCTAAACGGTGGGTCAATAATGCGTGATCTACCGTGTCAAAGGCTGCCGTGAGATCTAACAACACCAGCAGCGCTGACCTGCCATGGTCCAACTGGCAGCGAAGTTGGTCTGTAATGGAGACAAGCGCGGTCTCCGTCCCATGCCCGATATGGAAGCCGGACTGGAAGGGATCGAGTCCAGCTGTGTTATTATGTGTTATTGGGCTTGGCCTCATGTAAGCTGCCCTGAGTCCCCTTGGGGGTATAAATGAAGATTATTATTATTATTATTATTATTATTTTCACAGGATTCCCAAGTGCAGGCTTACTTGTATGGAGCCCCATCTACAGTACAAGGAGGCTTTCGATCAGATTACAACGTCAAGAGCCACCCATAAAAAAAAACCCAGTGAAAGACAACTTTAAAATGTGTATCTGCATGAGATTAAGAAACTGGTCCATCCACATTGTTTCCATGAAGGAATGCCTTGCCTTTTGTTCTTTGTGTCTGCACAAAAGGGTTTTATCCGAGGAAAACGCAAAGAAGCTGCCCACCCTTCTCCCTCTCTTACGGAAACATTGAACTACAAAGTAAATCACCTATAACAGGGCTGTCCAACTTCTACGGGCCCAAGGGCCGGAATTCCGGTCACTGGTCACCTGGGGGGCCGAAGGGTTTGCCCCCGCCCCCGGCTCTGCCCCCTCCCCCCCTCCAATTTACGTACAATTGACCTTGAGTTGTGGAGTTGTAGTTCACCTCCATCCAGAGAGCACTGTGGACTCAAATAATGATGGATCTGGACCCAACTTGGCATGAATACTCAATATACCCAAATGGGAACACTGGTGGATTTGGGGGAATGTTTCCTAATACCTTTGAGTTATTTGAGTCCACACTCAAATTGGGACACACCAAAAAAAACCCCAAACACCTCAATGCCGTCGCAGGGCCTGATGGGGCCTCCTTTCCCAGAGGCCCAAAGAGCCCCCTCCCTCCCTGAAGGGAAAACAAGCCGCGGGGGCAGGCGCAAAGGAAGCCACGTTGCGCCCTGCACGCAGGGGGAGGCAGCACAACCAGGGGAGGGCGCGGAGGAGGAAGGAAGCGTCGCCGAAACCGCCGCTGAGGACCCCTCCCCCTCACCCAACGTCCCACTGTTTTTAAATTGATTGATTCGAGCCAGGCCCTTCCTTACCCCACTGCGGGAGCCGCCACAGGGCGAGCGCCAACGCCGCCGCCCCCGAAGAGCCCCACTGGAACCGAGGCCAAGCTCGGGCCGGGCGGCGGCGGCTCTCCCATCCACGGGGCGGACGGCGGGCCCTCCACAGGAAGGACGGAGCCAGGAGGGGCTTTCCCTGCCTCACTCCCCTCCTCCCTCCCTCTCTCTGAGGGAATGGGGGCTGGCCTGGAAGCAGCCGCGAGGGAGGCCGGCCGCAAATCCCGCGAGACCCGAGATTTCGGCAGCTATCGCGAGACTACGCAGCCACAGACGGGATTTCGACCTCCCTCAAATCCGTCTGTGGCTGGCGTATCTCGCGATGCTTGCCTAAACCCGGAAGTAGGTATTTTTAAATTTTATTTTATTTTTAATTTGTATTTTATTAAAACAAGTTAGGGGGCCGGAGGGAAGGGGCTCGGGGGCCGTGTACGGCCCCCGGGCCGCCTGTTGGACAGCCCTGGTCTATAATATCTGAAATAACATGCATTGTAGACCTAAATATATGTAACAATGGGCAGTGGAGGTCTTCACCCATTCACGGACAACATAACCACATCAAAAGGAACGGTCGCTTACATGTCTTGGGTCTTTAGGATCCAGAGACCCTATGAAGCTCTGCAGGTCTTCCAACTCTTTCTCTTTCCTGGCCATTTCCTGCCGCTGCCTTTCCATCTGTTTCTCTAGTTGCAGAGCTTCCTCTCGCAGCTGATTCAGAAGACCTATCTTGCTGCTTAGTTGCCGTCTACAGCCGTCTTTTTCTGCTTCAGACATCTAGAACCGAACGTATGTAAGGTAAGAGATACAGTGTGTTTACAACAGGTATGGGTCAACCCATGCCCGGGGGCCTGATTCGGCCCCTTGGGCTCTTTTCTCAGGCCTTCCTCTCTCACACCATCCTATCCTTCCTTCCCTCCCTTTCTCCTTCCCTTCCACCCTTTTGTACTTCTTTCATTCCTCCTGCCTTTCCTTCCATCCTTTCGTCCTTTCTTCCCTCTCTCCCTCCTTCCTTCCCTTTTGTCTTTCCTTCCTTCTCTCTTTCCTTTATACTTCTTCCTTCCATCCTTCTCTTCCTCCCTCCCTTTTGTTTTTCCTTCCTCCTTCCCTTTCTTGCTTTCCCTTTCTCTTTCCTCCCTCCTTCCCTCCCTTTCTCCTTCCATCCTTTCCTTCCACCGTTTCTTCCTGCCCTCTTTCCTCCCTCTCACCCTCCTTCTTTCCTTCTCGTTTGTCTTTCCTTCCTTCTCTCTTTCCTTTATACTTCTTCCTTCCATCCTTCTCTTCCTCCCTCCCTTTTCTTTTTCCTTCCTCCTTCCCTTTCTTGCTTTCCCTTTCTCTTTCCTCCCTCCTTCCATCCTTTCCTTCCACCGTTTCTTCCTGCCCTCTTTCCTCCCTCTCACCCTCCTTCTTTCCTTCTCGTTTGTCTTTCCTTCCTTATCTCTTTTCTTTATGCTTCCTTTCCTTCCACCTTTCATCCTTCCTTCTTTGCGGTTTGTCTTTCCTTCCTTCCATCTTTCCTCCCTCCTTCTCTCTCTCTTTTGCCTTCCATCCTGCCTTTCCACCCTTTCATGCTTCCTTCCCTCCATTTTGTCCTCCTTCCTTCCCTCTTTCCTCCCTCCTCCTTTCATCCTTCATTCCCTCTTTCCTTCTTCCCTCCCTCTCCTTCCTGCCCTTCCTTATCTTTCCCTCTTTCCTCCTTCTCTCTCCTTCCTTCCCTTTTGCCTTTTTCTTTTCTTTATCCTTCCCTTCTTTCTATCCTTCCTTTCTACCCTTTTATCCTTCCTTCCCTTTTGTCTTTCCTTCCTTCCCTTCTTCCTTCTCTCCCTCACTTTCATCCTTCCCTTCCTCCATTTCGCATATCCTTCCTTCCCTCTTTCCTCCCTCTCCTTGCTTCCCTTTTCTTTCCTTCCTTCCCTTTTCTCCCTCTCCCTTTTCTCCTTCCATCCCTCCATTCCACCCTTTCATCCTTCCTTCCCTTTCTTCCCTCCCTCTTCCTTCCCTTATCTTTCCCTCTTTCCTCCCTCTCTCCTTCCTTCCCTTTTGCCTTTCTCTTTTCTTTATCCTTCCCTTCTTTCCACCCTTCCTTCCCTTTTGTCTTTCCTTCCCTCTTTCCTCCCTCCTGCTCTCTTTTACCTTCCATCCTGCCTTTCCACCCTTTCATGCTTCCTTCCCTCCCTTTTGTCCTCTTTCCTCCCTCCTTCCCTCTCTACCTCATTCTCCTTCCCTTTCCTCCATCCCTCTCCTTCCTGCCCTTCCTTATTTTTCTCTTTCCTCCCTCTCTCCTTCCTTCCCTTTTGCCTTTCTCTTTTCTTTATCCTTCCCTTCTTTCCACCCTTCCTTCCCTTTTGTCTTTCCTCCCTTCTTCCCTCTCTCCCTCACTCTCCTCTCTTCCTTCCCTTCCTCCATTTCGCCCGTCCTTCCCTCCCTCCCCTTGCTTCCCGTTTGTCTTTCCTTCCCTTTTCTTCCTCTCTCCCTTTTCTCCTTCCATCCCTCCATTCCAATCTTTCATCCTTCCTTCCCTCTTTCCTCCCTCCCTCCCTCTCCTTCCTGCCCTTCCTCATTTTTCTCTTTCCTCCCTCTCTCCTTCCTTCCCTTTTGCCTTTCTCTTTTCTTTATCCTTCCCTTCTTTCTATCCATCCTTCCCTTTTGTCTTTCCTTCCTTCCTCCCTTCTCCCCCCTCTCCTTTCATCCTTCCCTTCCTCCATTTCACGTATCCTTCCCTCTCCTTGCTTCCCTTTTGTCCTTCCTTCCCTTTTCTCTCTCTCCCTTTTCTCCTTTCACTCTCCATTCCACCCTTTCATTCTTCCTTCCCTCTTTCCTCCCTCCCTCTCCTTCCCTTCCTTATCTTTCCCTCTTTCCTCCCTCTCTCTCCTTCCTTCCGTATTGCCTTTCTCTTTTCTTTATCCTTCCCTTCTTTCCATCCTTTTTACCCTTCCTTCCCTTTTGTCTTTCCTTCCTTCCCTCTTTCCTCCCTCTCTCCCTCGCTCTTTCATCCTTCCCTTCCTCCATTTCGCCCATCCTTCCTTCCCTCTTTCCTCCCTCCCTCCCTCACTTCCCTTTGGTCTTTCCTCCCTTCTTCCCTCACCCTGCTGTCATCCTTCCCTTCCTCCATTTCACCCATCCTTCCTTCCCTCTTTCCTCCCTCCCTCCCTCACTTCCCTTTGGTCTTTCCTCCCTTCTTCCCTCACCCTGCTGTCATCCTTCCCTTCTTCCATTTCGCCCATCCTTCCTTCAGTCTTCCCTCCCATCCTGCTTCCCTGTTGTCTTTCCTTCCTTCCCACTTTCCTCCCTCCCTCTTTCTCCTTCCATCCCTCCATCCCACCCTTTCATCCTTCCTTCCTTCCCTCTTTCCTCCCTCCCTCTCCTTCCTTCCCTTTTGCCTTTCTCTTTTCTTTATCCTTCCCTTCTTTCCATCCTTCCTCCCTCCTTCCCTCTCTCCCTTTCTCTTTCAATCCTTCCCTGCTTCCCTCTCCTCTCCCTCTCTCCCTCTTTCTCCTTCCATCCCTCCATTCCAACCTTTCATCCTTCTCTCTTTCCTTCCTCCTTCTCTTCCTTCCTCCCATCACTGGACACCCAGTCCTCCTAGCAGGGAATGCTACCGTGTTTCCCCGAAAGTAAGACAGCGTCTTACTTTCTTTTCCCCCCCGAAAAGTCCCCCTACGGCTTACTTTCGGGGTACGTCTTATATAACCCAAGACGTACCCTGTCGCCACGCCATGACGCCGCCCGCCCGCCGCTGATCACGCCGCCGCCGCCGCCAGCCGGCCCCATCGGCCGCGGCACACCTCCGCGGCACACCTTTCCGCCAGGCCTCTAAGGAAGGGAGGGGAAAAGAGTCAGGCGTGGCGGCAGCGCGCGCATCACTCGGCGCGCGTCACTCTGGCCGGCGCTGCCTCGCCACGCCCCTGGCTCCTTTCCCTCCCTTCCTTGGACGAAAGAAGGAGGAGGAAAGGAGCCAGGGGCGTGGCGGCGGCGCGTCACTCTGGCGGCGCTGCTTCGCCACGCCTCTGGCTCTCTTCCCCCTCCCTTCCTTGGAGGCCTGGCGGAAGGTGTGCGGAGAAAATATGCGGCGTCGAACATTGCGGCGGCGCGGACGACTTAAACACTTTTCGAGTACGGCTTATATTAGCCGACCCCCCTGACACCTCCGATACGTCTTACAATCGGGGGTGTCTTACTTTCGGGGAAACACGGTAGCATGCGGCCCCAAGTTAGAAAGTTTGCCTATGCCTGGTTTAGAAACCCCAAAAGATATGGATTTTGGCTTTTGACAACATAATTTCCGCTGGGTCAGACGCACCTTTTTCTGAGCCACGGCATCTTGGACTTGTTTAAGCTCCTCCGTTGCTTTTAAAATGTGTTGCTCGACATTTGCAATTTCGCCGTGCAAGTTGGCCAGTTTTTCTTGGGCTAAAAAAAAAAGGACAAAGATAGGAAAGCTGGAAAACGCGAACCCATTTAAGCACAGGTAGATGGGTGCGGCGGTTATGAAAGGGGTATGTATGCTGAGGCAGTGTTTCCCGACCACACTAGTGTGCCGTGAGCGATCACCAGGTGTGCCGTGGGAAATGGGAACCTCCAATCCCCTTTCTTCCCCCTCCTGCCGAACACTTTTCCTTCTCCACTCGGGCTCCCTTCTTCCCAGCCTCGCTCTGCTCGCTTTGCCTCGCTTTGCTCTGGGGCGAGTCTGCGCAGTAGCGCCCGCACGGATCACGTATTCCTCCCTCCCCCCTCCCCTCCTGAACACGCTCACGCTGCCCCCTCGGATCAAAATGGCGGCAGAAGCGGCAGTGGAGAAGAAAAAGTAAGTGTTCAGCAGCAAGGGGAAGAAAGGATGCGAGGGGGGAGGAAAGCTGGCATGGGCAAACTTGGACCTTCCAGGTGTTTTGGACTCCAACTCCCACCATTCCTAGCAGCCTCAGGCCCTTTTCCTCCCCCAGCCACTTAAGCAGGAAAGGGCCTCAGGCTGTTAGGAATGTGGAGTTGAGTCCAAAGCACCCAGAGGGCCAGAGTTTTCCCATGCCTGTTTGAGGGACCTTAAAGTGGTGAGCCTCCTTCCAGCATTGTGATTCTGGATAGAAAACAAACAACAACATAACATAACATTGTTTGAGTCCACAGTGCTCTCTGGGTGTAGGTGAACTACAACTCCAAAACTCAAGGTCAATTCCCAAGCAAACCCTTTCAGTACTTTCTGTTGGTAATGAGAGTTCAATATGCCAAGTTTGGTTCAATTCCATTGTTGCAAGAGTTCAGGATGCTCTTTGATTGTGTGTTAACTATACATCCCAGAAACTGTAACTCCCAAATGCCAAGGTCTATTTTCCCCAAACTCCATCTGTGTTCACATTTGGCCATATTGAGTATTCATGCCAAGTTTGGTCCTGATCCAACATTGTTTGAGTCCACAGTTTTCTCTAGATATAGGTGAACTACAACTGCAGAGCTGTTTGGGCTGGAAGTCAGCCTGAAGAAAACGGAAGTCCTCTACCAGCCCGCACCACAGGAAGAACACCATCATCCCCACGTCAGCATAGGCACATCTGTGCTTAAATCCGTTCAGCAGTTCACCTCCCTGGGAAGCATCATCTCTTCAGACACCAAGATTGACAAAGAGATAGACCACAGAATAGCAAAGGCATAGAGTGCATTTGGGAGGCTTCACAAAAGAGTCTCGAGCAACAAGAACCTGAGGCAAAGTACCAAAATCAGTGTGTACAGAGCTATCATACTATCTATTCTCCTATATGGGTCTGAAACATGCGTCACCTATCGCCAACACCTACGACTCCTTGAACGCTTTCATCAGCACTGTCTTCGCACAATCCTAAATGTACACTGGACCGACTATGTGACGAATGTTGCTGTCCTTGAGCAAGCAAGGGTCACCAGCGTTGAGGCCATGCTATTGAGAACACAGCTGCGCTGGGCAGGGCACGTCTCTAGGATGGAGGACCATCGCCTCCCAAAGATACTACTCTATGGTGAACTCGCAAGAGTGGCGCCCCCAAAAAGAGATATAAGGACTCCCTGAAACAACATCTCAGGCTTGGCCAGATTGATCATCAACAATGGTCCACTCTGGCCTCACATCGGGAGGCGTGGAGACGCACTATCCACAATGCTGCGGCCTCTTTCGAGAAGTCACGCCGAATGACTCTCGAAGAGAAACGACAATGCAGAAAGAACCGCAACTTGGAAACAACATCACCCAAGGAGACTTTCTGCTGTGCTTTCTGCAACCGAACTTGCCTATCTCAGATCGGCCTTCTTAGTCATCAACGCGCTTGTAAAAAGCGTGGGATGAGTCCTTCCAGAATCTTCGTTCGCGAAGTAATGCCGAGAGAGAGAACCTTGGTAACCACAACTCCAAAACCCAAGGTCAATGCCCACCAAACTCGTATCGCATTTTCTCTTGGTTATGGGAGTTCTGTGTGGGAAGTTTGTGTCTTCCTGCCTTTCCTGCCAGGATGTCTATGTTGTGTTCATCGAAACAGGCCCAGGTTTCACACTGAGTGTATAAATACATTCAAAAACATATTACCTATATGTATTACTGTGTTCGAGTGTCATTTTGTGTCATTTTGGTTGGTGGTGTGCCCCAGGATTTTGTAAAATGTAAAAAGTGTGCCGCGGCTCAAAAAAGGTTGGGAAACACTGGCCCAGGGAAGGCACCGGTTGAGGGCGATGCTGATACCTTCTTCAATCTTCCTCTGCTTTTCTTCCAATTGTCCATCGAGGGAATTAACCACGTTCAGTGTAAGATGCTGGGCTTGATGTTGCTCCTCCTGCTCCACGTTTCCCACTTGCATTTTCTGGGCTTTGCTGGGGATATAACTTTCCGCAGCAAACGCGTTCCTTTTGTACCTGGCTTTCCCAATGTAAGGGCTTTCGCCCGGCACGTCATCAAGTTCAACATCCTATAGCAGTCACATTAAAAGGATGTGTGAGTCTAAGCAGCTCAATGGGATAGACATGATTTCAACATTCAATGGTTTTAAATACCTGGCATTTGGCTCTTGATACATTTATTTATTTATTTATTATTTATTTATTTATTTATTATTTTGATTTATATACCACCCTTCCCAGAAAGGCTCAGGGCGGTTCACAACAATGAATGCACAACACAACGTAGTTAAAAACAGAATAAAAATAGATTAGGACCAGAATGGAAACCACAACCTTAGAGATTAAACGCCTGGCGGAAGAGGGTGGTCTTACATTCCCTCCTGAAGGCCTGTAGCTCCGTTATTATTTGTGCCTCTGCCGGGAGGGCGTTCCTCAAGCCAGGAGAAGCTGCTGGGAGCTCCAAAGCCAGAGAGGAGGGGGCGGGGCTTGGTGTGGCCTGGCTCCGGCCCCCTCTGGCTTCAGCTCTACTAGCAGCTTCTCCAGGCTTGAGGATGGCAGTGCCAAGCCAGCCTTGTGCTAGCTATGTCACCACTGGCTTGGCATTGCCATCCTCAAGCCAGGAGAAGCTGCTGGGAGCTCCAAAGCCAGAGGGGAGGGGGCGGGGCTTGGCACTGCCTGGCTCCGCCCCCTCTGGCTTCTGCTCTACTAGCAGCTTCTCCAGGCTTGAGGATGGCAGTGCCAATCCAGCCTTGTGCTAGCTATGCCACCACTCGCTAGGCATTGCCATCCTCAAGCCTGGCAGTGCTGGCAGCTTTGTGCTAGCTATGTCACCACTGGCTTGGCATTGCCATCCTCAAGCCAGGAGAAGCTGCTGGGAGCTCCAAAGCCAGAGAGGAGGGGCGGGGGCTTGGCACTGGCTGGCTCCGCCCCTCTGGCTTCTGCTCTGCTAGCAGCTTCTCCAGGCTTGAGGATGGCAGTGCCAATCCAGCCTTGTGCTAGCTATGCCACCACTGGCTTGGCATTGCCATCCTCAAGCCTGGCAGTGCCAAGCCAGCTTTGTGCTAGCTATGTCACCACTCGCTTGGCATTGCCATCCTCAAGCCAGGAGAAGCTGCTGGGAGTGCCAAAGTCAGAGAGTGGGGGGGGCTTGGTGTGGCCTGGCTCCGCCCCCTCTGGCTTCTGCTCTACCAGCAGCTTCTCCAGGCTTGAGGATGGCAGTGCCAAGCCAGCCTTGTGCTAGCTATGCCACCACTGGCTTGGCATTGCCATCCTCAAGCCTGGAGAAGCTGCTGGGAGCCCAAAGCCAGAGGGAGGGGCGGGGCTTGGTGTGGCCTGGCTCCGCCCCCCTCTGGCTTCCACTCTACCAGCAGCTTCTCCAGGCTTGAGGATGGCAATGCCAAGCCAGCTTTGTGCTAGCTATGTCACCACTGGCTTGGCATTGCCATCCTCAAGCCTGGAGAAGCTGCTGGGAGCTCCAAAGCCAGAGGGGAGGGGGCGGGGCTTGGCACGGCCTGGCTCCGTCCCCCTCTGGCTTCTGCTCTACCAGCAGCTTCTCCAGGCTTGAGGATGGCAGTGCCAATCCAGCCTTGTGCTAGCTATGCCACCACTCGCTTGGCATTGCCATCCTCAAGCCTGGAGAAGCTGCTGGGAGCCCCAAAGCCAGAGGGGAGGGGGCGGGGCTTGGCGCGGCCTGGCTCCGCCCCCTCTGGCTTCCACTTTACCAGCAGCTTCTCCAGGCTTGAGGATGGCAGTGCCAAGCCAGCTTTGTGCTAGCTATGTCACCACTGGCTTGGCATTGCCATCCTCAAGCCTGGAGAAGCTGCTGGGAGCTCCAAAGCCAGAGAGGAGGGGGCGGGGCTTGGTGTGGCCTGGCTCCACCCCCCTCTGGCTTCTGCTCTACCAGCAGCTTCTCCAGGCTTGAGGATGGCAGTGCCAAGCCAGCCTTGTGCTAGCTATGCCACCACTGGCTTGGCATTGCCATCCTCAAGCCTGGAGAAGCTGCTGGGAGCTCCAAAGCCAGAGGGGAGGGGCGGGGCTTGGCGTGGCCTGGCTCCGCCCCCTCTGGCTTCCACTTTACCAGCAGCTTCTCCAGGCTTGAGGATGGCATTGCCAAGCCCGCTTGTGCTAGCTATGTCACCACTGGCTTGGCATTGCCATCCTCAAGCCTGGAGAAGCTGCTGGGAGCTCCAACGCTAGCGGGGTGGGGGCTTGGTGTGGCCTGGCTCCGCCCCCTCTGGCTTCCACTTTACCAGCAGCTTCTCCAGGCTTGAGGATGGCTGCCTGGCAGTGCCAAGCCAGCTTTGTGCTAGCTATGTCACCACTGGCTTGGCATTGCCATCCTCAAGCCAGGAGAAGCTGCTGGGAGCTCCAAAGCCAGAGAGGAGGGGGCGGGGCTTGGCATGGCCTGGCTCCGCCCCCTCTGGCTTCTGCTCTACTAGCAGCTTCTCCAGGCTTGAGGATGGCAGTGCCAATCCAGCCTTGTGCTAGCTATGCCACCACTCGCTTGGCATTGCCATCCTCAAGCCTGGAGAAGCTGCTGGGAGCCCCAAAGCCAGAGGGGGGGCGGGGCTTGGTGTGGCCTGGCTCCGCCCCCCTGGCTTCCACTTTACCAGCAGCTTCTCCAGGCTTGAGGATGGCAATGCCAAGCCAGCTTTGTGCTAGCTATGTCACCACTGGCTTGGCATTGCCATCCTCAAGCCTGGAGAAGCTGCTGGGAGCTCCAAAGCCAGCGGGGAGGGGGAGGGGCTTGGCGTGGCCTGGCTCCGCCCCCTCTGGCTTCTGCTCTACTAGCAGCTTCTCCAGGCTTGAGGATGGCCGTGCCAAGCCAGCCTTGTGCTAGCTATGCCACCACTGGCTTGGCATTGCCATCCTCAAACCTGGCAGTGCCAAGCCAGCGTTGTGCTAGCTATGTCACCACTGGCTTGGCATTGCCATCCTCAAGCCAGGAGAAGCTGCTGGGAGCTCCAAAGCCAGAGAGGAGGGGGCGGGGCTTGGCACGGCCTGGCTCCGCCCCCCTCTGGCTTCTGCTCTACTAGCAGCTTCTCCAGGCTTGAGGATGGCAGTGCCAATCCAGCCTTGTGCTAGCTATGCCACCACTCGCTTGGCATTGCCATCCTCAAGCCTGGAGAAGCTGCTGGGAGCTCAAACGCCAGAGGGGAGGGGCGGGGCTTGGCGGGGCCTGGCTCCGCCCCCCTCTGGCTTCCACTTTACCAGCAGCTTCTCCAGGCTTGAGGATGGCAGTGCCAATCCAGCCTTGTGCTAGCTATGCCACCACTGGCTTGGCATTGCCATCCTCAAGCCAGGAGAAGCGGCCTAGCTCCGCCCCCCTCTGAGAAGCGCACCATCTGGCTGGGATCAACCTCCTTCGGTCCCGGGATCGACTGGTCGATCGTGATCAACTTCCTGGGCATCCCTGGTGTACATAGACACCTCAGCCACATACACACATACATATTTCACTTTTGTTATGTGTATATATTATTATTAATTCTACCAAAATCAGTATAACCGTTTATTTTTTTTAAAACACCATTAATATTTAATTTTCTTTTAATGTTTGCATATTTTTAGGTTTTAAATTGTATTGTTGGGTTTTACCGTAAGCTGCTTTGAGTCTCTTTTTCAGAGAGAGAAAACAAGGAACAAATAAAAGTAATTTTTTTTAAAAGGAGGATAATTCTCCATGTTTACAACCCAGAGAGAAATGATTAGGGAAAGTAATTAAATAAATAAATAAAAAACAGCACCCACAAACCAATAGTACCCTCTCAGAAACCAAAATCATTTCCAATCCTTACCTCAGTTGGATACAAATAACCCAATGGCTCAAACTTGGCATCAATTTTATAGAAAGCCAGCTCTTGCTCCAACTCGTATTGCTTTTGGCAGGCTCGAGTTAAGGACATCGCCTTCTGTTTCAGCTAATGGGAAAGGTTCGTTTTGAAAATGCAAAAAAAAAACCAATTAATTTTAAAATGCAAACAAAGATTCAAGCAGCATGTCAATATCATGGATTGCTAGGTGACATGGAGGTGACGACGTCAAAACTTTAGTAGTAAACAAAGAGGGTTTTCTCCCTCAGCCACACTTAAGTGGCAAGTGGATTTGCTTAAAGTGTTATGTTTCTACAAGTGCAATCTTAACCAGCCATTCAGACGCTTTGAAGAAGTGAGGATTGAGATGAAGCCAAATATTTATTTATTTAAAACTTCTATATCCCAATCTTCTCTACCTCCGTAGAGGGACTAGTCTTGCTCTGAAGGTGTAAGAGCAAATGAAGCCCTCCCTCCTCACCATAAAGCAGACCTGGGCATCTTACGGCCCGCGGGACGGATGCGGCCCGGCGGCAGATTCAGACCGGCCCGTGGATCCTTCGGCGCCTGGGGAGAAGGGCGTTGGGGGCGAGGCCAGTTCCACAAGAGGAAGGGCTGCCGCTGCCGCCGTCCCATCATGGGCTGTGGGGCCTGCATCGGCAGACAGCCCGCTGCTCCGGAGAACGATCAGAGGAGCGGCAGCTTTGGAGTGCCTGCCATCCCGGGAGACGATCCGGGCCTGCAGCGGGAGCAGTCGGCGACCTGCGGCGGCTGATCGTCTTCCGGGTCGCCGGGGCGATCAGCCACCTCAGGTCGCCAACTGCTCTCGCTGCAGGCCCGGATCGCCTCCCGGGATGACAGGCACTCCAAAGCCGGGATGGCAGGCACTCCATGGCAGGGCGATCAGCTGGGAAATGGCTGGGGGCGAGAGTGGGCAGAGGCCTGCAGCCTCCGATCGTCCTCTGCTCTGCTCTGCTGCGGCGGCGGCTGGGTCCGCTTTGTCATCCTCTGGGCTGGGTCCATTGGGCCATTCCATATTGGGATCCTTACTCTCTTGAGGATGTCAGCCTGTATCTTGGTTCGCACCTTGTCTTCTTGAACTTCATTTTATTTTAGTGGTTTTTATTATTATTTTATAATAATTTAATAATAATAATATAATAAATAATATAATTTAATGTTATAATTTCAATATACTATAATGTCTCTCTATATATACTATAATATAATAATGATATTAATACTAATAATACATGAATATTTCTTGATATATTAATATGTTAATATTAATGATGTGTAATATATAGTAAATATAGTAAATAAATAAATTATATAGATTAGAATGTAGTTCAGCCTATAGGTGCGGCCCTCCATAATATTTTTTGGCTCTCGTGTGGCCCCTTGAAAAAAATAATTGCCCACCCCTGCCATAAAGGCATGGCTGTATTTGGATCAGTCCCAAATCCATTTCCCATCCCTCTGAAAAGTGACCTGTGAAAAGGTAAACCGGTAGAAAAACTACAATTCCCTGAACTCTGCTTGCATTTTAGCATGAGTGCTGGATCTCCCCCAAGGATCTTCCCCCATTTGGTCAGGTTAAGATTGCTCTGTTAGTTCAACAAAAGACACACACATACACACACAGGCCACGATGCAGCAAGCAGCACACCTCACTCGATGTATGTGCATGTGTCAGTTATATGGGTGGATTGATAGAAGGTTTGCTGCATCACAAGCACCTGCTACCTAACACACTGCACCAAAAAGACCTGGAAATCACGTCATACACAATGCGGATAAACAGCATGCACAGAAGCACACAATCTAACTGGATTCTCAGTTTACTAATGTTTATAAAATCCTTTTCAAACACTTCCATTTTCCTACTATTTGAAATGATGCAAACTTTTCTTAGAGTTAAAACCTTTTGTGCTGCTGAACGGCTGACCTGAAGGTTGGAAGTTTGAATCTGCAGGATGGAGTAAGCTCCTGCTGTTAGCCCTAGCTCCTGACAACCTAGCAGTTCAAAAACATGCCAACGTGAGTAGAGAAATAGGTACTGCTTCAGTGGGAAAAGGCAAAAAGACGCTCCAAGCAGTCATGCCAGCTACTCAACCAGGTGTCTATGGATGCAGGCTTCTTGAAAAAAAAACCACCTACCCCAGAGCGGGAGATGAGCACCACCACCAAGCCTTTGTCTGTGTATTTGTCTCGTTGTATCTCATTTGTAACAAGGCCTTGAATATTTGCCTGTGTCAGTGTATATACTAGGGGTGGTTGATCCATCAAAAATTTGTTTCTAAACTCGCATGGGGGGGGGGGAATTGTCATCGGTAGTTCGATATAGAAATTGTTCCACAAAATTTCCGTTAAATTTCGTTATGGAAACGTAATTATTAACGAAAATTCATTATTATTTCCTGTTAGTTCTCAGCAGGGAAGGAGGTGGGGATGTCCTCCGCACCTCCTTCCCTGCTGTGCTGAGAACTAACGCACATCAAGGCTTGACGTGCTGTAGGTCTTAGCGGGGAAGGAGGTGCGTATGCTCCTTCAATGCTAAGAACTAAAGCGCAACAAGCGCGTCCGTACCTCCTTCCCTGCTAAGAACTAAAGCGCGTCAAGCACGTCCGCACCTCCTTCCCTGCTAAGAACTCAAGCGCGTCAGGCGCGTCAGGCGCGTCAAGCGCGTCCGCACCTCCTTCCCTGCTAAGAACTAAAGTGCGTCACGCGCGTCCGCACCTCCTTCCCTGATAAGAACTGAAGCGCGTCAGGCGCGTCAGGCGCGTCCGTACCTCCTTCCTTGCTAAGAACTAAAGCGCGTCAGGCGCGTGTGCACCTCCTTCCCTGATAAGAACTCAAGCGTGTCAGGCGCGTCAGGCGCGTCAAGCGCGTCAGCACCTCCTTCCCTGCTAAGAACTAAAGCACGTCAAGCGCGTCAGAGCCTGGGGAACAGGAGGAAAGCTCGGCCGGGCTGCTTCCAAAGCACCCGCCTCAGCTCTCAGCTGGCGAGAGGAGAAAGGAGGGTGCTGCTGCCCTTCAGTCTCCTCTCGCGAGTTGAGAACTGAGGAAGGGAAAAAACGACCTAATAACGTGCCCTTTACAAAAATTGTGATCCCGGGTTCAGTTTTGGACGCCAAGGGTCGATCTAGGGTCAAAAAAAAATTTCAAATACGAAATATTAACAGGTTTTAAAGTATTTAATTTGGTGATATCCACCCCTAGTATATACTGTAATCCGCTCTGAGTCCACTCAGGGAGAAGGGCGAAAAATAAATAAAGTGTTATTATTATTTATACTATATTATTTACATTATATTTATACTATTTGGGTAAAGACCCTAATAATGAGGAGTCAACTGGACGTAACACAAACCCAAAATGTGTTTTCCCACCTCCCCTTGAATGCTAAACAGGACATTTTTTGGAGCGACCCTACTACTTGTATGTGCTTTGCAAAGAAGTGTGTGCTACGTATCTCTCTTTTTCAGCCGCTTTGCCTTGTTGGATACCTGAGGGAGAGCATGCAGCAAGGTCCAAGAGGTAGCAGGAGAAAGGACTAAAGGAGGGTAAAAGAGAGAGAGAGAGAGAGAGAGAGAGAGAGAGAGAGGATAGGAGCAACAGGAGAGATTGAACATGGAAAAGAATTAAGATTGGTTTTGTATCCAACGTCATGAAAAAAAACCCCTAACCATGCATTAAACAGTTACAGAACAAAGTAGAGCTAAATCAGGACCATGCAGGGATGGCTTAAGTAAGGGTAGCAGTAAAAACATGGAGACTGGAGCTCAATGTAGAGAATACACAGAGACTGTCTTTACACAGGAATAAAAAGGCTAACATCACCCCAAAAAAAATTGGATAAAATCAGGACTGGAAAGGAGAAGTAAGCAACATGTCTCATCCAGAAGGAAAACAGTAGATATAAGGGGTGTTCATTAAATATTTCCCCTGACCCACTTCTATTTATCACAGGATACTGAAACTGCACGTGTGTCAAGATATAAGTCTCTATCTGTTACGTGCCAATTTACAACTCAGAACTGAGAACGGTCTTGGTTTTACAGATGCTGAGGTGGTGTGAGATTTGATGATGGGCCCATCGGAATATAGAGCAGTCCTCAAGTTCCTTTCCTTGCAAGGCTGCACACTAAAGTTAGTGAACTTGAGACTCCGTGGCCTCTCGCTGGGCCCATCTTCGACTGGTTTCGACCACTGGACGCAGAGGCTGTCAATAGGATTGTAGCTGCAACTAGGTCAACCACATGCTCCCTCGACCTGTGCCCCTCCTGGCTTGTGAAATCTTGCCCGGAGGGGTTGCGTGGCCCCAGACCCGGATGGCGCTGGTGCTTTGCTTCTACAGTGTTGCTGAAGTTCTGGTGGTGAACACTAGGTGGTCCTGGTGCTTTGCTTCTACAGTGTTGCTAAAGTTCTGGTGGTGAACACTAGGTGGCGCTGGTGCTTTGCTTCTACAGCGTTGCTAAAGTTCTGGTGGTGAACACTAGGTGGCGCTGGTGCTTTGCTTCTACAGTGTTGCTAAAGTTCTGGTGGTGAACACTAGGTGGCGCTGGTGCTTTGCTTCTACAGCGTTGCTAAAGTTCTGGTGGTGAACACTAGGTGGCGGTGGTGCTTTGCTTCTACAGTGTTGCTAAAGTTCTGGTGGTGAACACTAGGTGGCGCTGGTGCTTTGCTTCTACAGTGTTGCTGAAGTTCTGGTGGTGAACACTAGGTGGCGCTGGTGCTTTGCTTCTACAGTGTTGCTAAAGTTCTGGTGGTGAACACTAGGTGGCGCTGGTGCTTTGCTTCTACAGTGTTGCTAAAGTTCTGGTGGTGAACACTAGGTGGCGCTGGTGCTTTGCTTCTACAGCGTTGCTAAAGTTCTGGTGGTGAACACTAGGTGGCGCTGGGGCTTTGCTTCTACAGTGTTGCTAAAGTTCTGGTGGTGAACACTAGGTGGCGCTGGGGCTTTGCTTCTACAGTGTTGCTAAAGTTCTGGTGGTGAACACTAGGTGGCGCTGGTGCTTTGCTTCTACAGTGTTGCTAAAGTTCTGGTGGTGAACACTAGGTGGCGCTGGGGCTTTGCTTCTACAGTGTTGCTAAAGTTCTGGTGGTGAACACTAGGTGGCGCTGGGGCTTTGCTTCTACAGTGTTGCTGAAGTTCTGGTGGTGAACACTAGGTGGTCCTGGTGCTTTGCTTCTACAGTGTTGCTAAAGTTCTGGTGGTGAACACTAGGTGGCGCTGGTGCTTTGCTTCTACAGCGTTGCTAAAGTTCTGGTGGTGAACACTAGGTGGCGGTGGTGCTTTGCTTCTACAGTGTTGCTAAAGTTCTGGTGGTGAACACTAGGTGGCGCTGGTGCTTTGCTTCTACAGTGTTGCTAAAGTTCTGGTGGTGAACACCAGGTGGCGCTGGTGCCTTGCTTCTACAGTGTTGCTGAAGTTCTGGTGGTGAACACTAGGTGGTCCTGGTGCTTTGCTTCTACAGTGTTGCTAAAGTTCTGGTGGTGAACACTAGGTGGCGCTGGTGCTTTGGTTCTACAGTATTGCTAAAGTTTTGGTGGTGAACACTAGGTGGCGCTGGTGCTTTGCTTCTACGGTTTTGCTAAAGTTCTGGTGGTGAACATTAGGTGGCGCTGGTGCTTTGGTTCTACAGTATTGCTAAAGTTTTGGTGGTGAACACTAGGTGGGGCTGGTGCTTTGCTTCTACAGTGTTGCTAAAGTTCTGGTGGTGAACACTAGGTGGCGCTGGTGCTTTGCTTCTACAGTGTTGCTAAAGTTCTGGTGGTGAACATTAGGTGGCGCTGGTGCTTTGCTTCTACAGTGTTGCTGAAGTTCTGGTGGTGAACACTAGGTGGTCCTGGTGCTTTGCTTCTACAGTGTTGCTAAAGTTCTGGTGGTGAACACTAGGTGGCGCTGGTGCTTTGCTTCTACAGTGTTGCTGAAGTTCTGGTGGTGAACACTAGGTGGTCCTGGTGCTTTGCTTCTACAGTGTTGCTAAAGTTCTGGTGGTGAACACTAGGTGGCGCTGGTGCTTTGCTTCTACAGTGTTGCTGAAGTTCTGGTGGTGAACACTAGGTGGCGCTGGAGCTTTGCTTCTACAGTGTTGCTAAAGTTCTGGTGGTGAACACTAGGTGGCGCTGGTGCTTTGCTTCTACAGTGTTGCTAAAGTTCTGGTGGTGAGCACTAGGTGGCGCTGGTGCTTTGCTTCTACAGTGTTGCTGAAGTTCTGGTGGTGAACACTAGGTGGTCCTGGTGCTTTGCTTCTACAGTGTTGCTAAAGTTCTGGTGGTGAACACTAGGTGGCGCTGGTGCTTTGCTTCTACAGCGTTGCTAAAGTTCTGGTGGTGAGCACTAGGTGGCGCTGGTGCTTTGCTTCTACAGTGTTGCTAAAGTTCTGGTGGTGAACACTAGGTGGTCCTGGTGCTTTGCTTCTACAGTGTTGCTAAAGTTCTGGTGGTGAACACTAGGTGGCGCTGGTGCTTTGCTTCTACAGTGTTGCTGAAGTTCTGGTGGTGAACACTAGGTGGCGGTGGTGCTTTGCTTCTACAGTGTTGCTGAAGTTCTGGTGGTGAACACTAGGTGGCGCTGGAGCTTTGCTTCTACAGTGTTGCTAAAGTTCTGGTGGTGAACACTAGGTGGCGCTGGTGCTTTGCTTCTACAGTGTTGCTAAAGTTCTGGTGGTGAGCAATAGGTGGCGCTGGTGCTTTGCTTCTACAGTGTTGCTGAAGTTCTGGTGGTGAACACTAGGTGGTCCTGGTGCTTTGGTTCTACAGTGTTGCTAAAGTTCTGGTGGTGAACACTAGGTGGCGCTGGTGCTTTGGTTCTACAGTATTGCTAAAGTTCTGGTGGTGAACACTAGGTGGCGCTGGTGCTTTGCTTCTACAGTGTTGCTAAAGTTCTGGTGGTGAACACTAGGTGGCGCTGGTGCTTTGCTTCTACAGTGTTGCTGAAGTTCTGGTGGTGAACACTAGGTGGCGCTGGAGCTTTGCTTCTACAGTGTTGCTAAAGTTCTGGTGGTGAACACTAGGTGGCGCTGGTGCTTTGCTTCTACAGTGTTGCTAAAGTTCTGGTGGTGAACACTAGGTGGCGCTGGTGCTTTGCTTCTACAGCGTTGCTAAAGTTCTGGTGGTGAACACTAGGTGGCGGTGGTGCTTTGCTTCTACAGTGTTGCTAAAGTTCTGGTGGTGAACACTAGGTGGCGCTGGTGCTTTGCTTCTACAGCGTTGCTAAAGTTCTGGTGGTGAACACCAGGTGGCGCTGGTGCCTTGCTTCTACAGTGTTGCTGAAGTTCTGGTGGTGAACACTAGGTGGTCCTGGTGCTTTGCTTCTACAGTGTTGCTAAAGTTCTGGTGGTGAACACTAGGTGGCGCTGGTGCTTTGCTTCTACAGTATTGCTAAAGTTTTGGTGGTGAACACTAGGTGGCGCTGGTGCTTTGCTTCTACGGTTTTGCTAAAGTTCTGGTGGTGAACATTAGGTGGCGCTGGTGCTTTGGTTCTACAGTATTGCTAAAGTTTTGGTGGTGAACACTAGGTGGCGCTGGTGCTTTGCTTCTACAGTGTTGCTAAAGTTCTGGTGGTGAACACTAGGTGGCGCTGGTGCTTTGCTTCTACAGTGTTGCTAAAGTTCTGGTGGTGAACACTAGGTGGCGCTGGTGCTTTGCTTCTACAGTGTTGCTGAAGTTCTGGTGGTGAACACTAGGTGGTCCTGGTGCTTTGCTTCTACAGTGTTGCTAAAGTTCTGGTGGTGAACACTAGGTGGCGCTGGTGCTTTGCTTCTACAGTGTTGCTGAAGTTCTGGTGGTGAACACTAGGTGGTCCTGGTGCTTTGCTTCTACAGTGTTGCTAAAGTTCTGGTGGTGAACACTAGGTGGAGCTGGTGCTTTGGTTCTACAGTATTGCTAAAGTTCTGGTGGTGAACACTAGGTGGCGCTGGTGCTTTGGTTCTACAGTGTTGCTAAAGTTCTGGTGGTGAACACTAGGTGGCGCTGGTGCTTTACTTCCACAGTGTTGCTAAAGTTCTGATGGTGAACATTTCAGAACTCTAACAAAACTTTCAAAATTTCGTTATAAATGGTAGTTCCTAATTGGTTCTTTTTTAAAAATCGCCAATAATGAAATAATAATGAAGTTTTGAAAGTTTTGTTAGAGTTCTGAAATGTTCACCACCAGCACTTTAGCAACACTGTGGAAGCAAAGCACCAGCGCCACCTAGTGTTCACCACCAGAACATTAGCAACACTGTAGAAGCTAAAGCACCAGCGCCACCCTAGTGTTCACCACCAGAACTTTAGCAACCAAAGCACCAGCGCCACCTAGTGTTCACCACCAGAACTTCAGCAACACTGTAGAAGCAAAGCACCACCGCCACCTAGTGTTCACCACCAGAACTTCAGCAATACTGTAGAAGCAAAGCACCACCGCCACCTAGTGTTCACCACCAGAACTTCAGCAATACTGTAGAAGCAAAGCACCACCGCCACCTAGTGTTCACCACCAGAACTTCAGCAATACTGTAGAAGCAAAGCACGAGCGCCACCTAGTGTTCACCACCAGAACTTTAGCAACACTGTAGAAGCAAAGCACCACCGCCACCTAGTGTTCACCACCAGAACTTCAGCAACACTGTAGAAGCAAAGCACCAGCGCCACCTAGTGTTCACCACCAGAACTTCAGCAACACTGTAGAAGCAAAGCACCACCGCCACCTAGTGTTCACCACCAGAACTTTAGCAACACTGTGAAAGCAAAGCTCCAGCGCCACCTAATGTTCACCACCAGAACTTTAGCAACACTCTAGAAGCAAAGCAACAGCGCCACCTAGTGCTCACCACCAGAACTTTAGCAACACTGTAGAAGCAAAGCACCAGCGCCACCTAGTGTTCACCACCAGAACGTTAGCAACACTGTGGAAGCAAAGCTCCAGCGCCACCTAGTGTTCACCACCAGAACTTTAGCAACACTGTGGAAGCAAAGCACCAGCGCCACCTAGTGTTCACCACCAGAACTTCAGCAACACTGTAGAAGCAAAGCACCACCGCCACCTAGTGTTCACCACCAGAACTTCAGCAACACTGTAGAAGCAAAGCACCACCGCCACCTAGTGTTCACCACCAGAACTTCAGCAATACTGTAGAAGCAAAGCACCACCGCCACCTAGTGTTCACCACCAGAACTTCAGCAACACTGTAGAAGCAAAGCACCAGCGCCACCTAGTGTTCACCACCATAACTTTGGTTTTGTAAGTACTTTAGAACCATTTAGAACCACGATTGCCCAGGTCTAGTGTCTGCCTTCTGCAAGATAATGCACCAGTTCAGAACTCAGCTGTTGCCCAAATGCTCCTGTGGCTCTGACATTCTCCCACATTCCCCTTATTCACCCGACTTCCCACCATCAGACTTCCACCTCTTTCCAACGAGGAAGTTATTTTTGAAGGACAAGCTTTTTCAGATGATGAGACTCTGGTTTCTGAAGTCACAACCTGTCGACTTCTACAAATGAGGTGTTTACAGTTGAAAATACACAGGAGAACTGAATGGAAATAATAACTATGCAGGTAATTGTCACACACGTAAAGACTTTATATATCAACAGTGAATTTCATAGTATCATCAATATGAAATGTGGTATACATCCAAATCAACATACAAGTCTTAAGGCGGCCAGCACACATATATCTGGATGTGTAGCTCAATAGCTATGATGTGAAGCATCTGAAGGTCAGAGCGTGAAGCAGACCTCAGATGCTTCACATCATAGCTATTGAGCTACACATCCAGATATATACCTTATGCCGCATATACGTGTATTGTACACTGGATATTCCATATTACCACGTGGCCTTGAGAAAGACCAAGAGGTCGAAACGAGAAGTGGCCAAGGCAAATGCCCCCTCGTCGGCCAGTACCTTGTGGTGTCATTGTCACGTAACTGTTCCTTGTCTGGATTTCCAGGAACAGTGCGCGATTTCTCAGCGGCTTTCCTGCCCGAACAGCCAGTCCCGGGCTTGTTCATTACTACAGGCACGGCACGCAGGGCTGCTCCGGCTTTGCCAACCACTCTCACTGTTTGGAGGCTTCCTCGTATGAGTGACTACCCTACAGTGAGCATTTCCACTGAGTTGTTTCTGCTCCTGTGGATATTATTATTTTGGGACCTTCCCTTACTTACTTATCCTTTCCAGGGACTGTTTTTCAACTACAGGGTTTCAGAGACTTTTATCTCTCTCCTCCTGAGAGTGTGCTGGCCGCCTTAAGACTTGTATGTTGATTTGGATGTATACCACATTTCATATTGTAAGACTTGATGTTTATTTGAATGTATGCCACATTTCATATTGATGATACTATGAAATTCACTGTTGATATATAAAGTCTTTACGTGTGTGACAATTACCTGCATAGTTATTATTTCCATTCAGTTCTACTGTGTATTTTGGACTTAGTGCTAACACGGTCCCCTCCTGTTGTATAGTGTTTACAGTTGATTCAAAAAATGGGAGAAGTGTGTGTCCCTGGGTGGCACCTGAGAAGGACTCAGAACTGGGCCAAGTTTCATTGCTCTCGATCCACAGGAAGGGGTCAGGGGAAACCATTAATGAATGCCCCTCGTAGGGCTAACATACCAAAGCTAACACAACAAACACCTATAGATTTCACATCCAGAAAGTCGGGATTAAAACATCAAGAGAGAAAAGAGACAGTACAAGAGGAAGAGAAGCGTCTTAATAATATAATAATAATAATACATAATCCCAATCGATAATCAACATTTAAATGCAACTATGTGTCAGGAAGAAAATTTGCATGAAGGCTAAAAAGATTTAGATTTCTAAAAAGGTAAAGCTGATTATTGTTTTCAGTGAAACCAGAAAAAAGCGCTTAATGAATGATTTCAGTAGTGACTTATCGTTCTAGTACAGTGCTTCTCAACCTTCCTAATGCTGCGACCCCTTAATACAGTTCCTCATGTTGTGGTGACCCCTAACCCATTATTTTCATTGCTACTTCATAACTGTACTTTTGAAGGGGGGTGGGGGGAGGTCGATTTTGTCATTTGGAAGTTGCTGGGATGTATAGTTCACCCACAATCAAAGAGCCATCTGAACTCACCAGCAATGGAATTGAACCAAACTTGGCACAAAAAACTCCCATGACCCACAGCAAATACTGGAAGTGTTTGGTGGGCATTTACCTTGAGTTTGGGAGTTGTAGTTCACCTACATTGAGAGCACTATAGACTCAACAATGATGGATCTGGGCCACACTTGACACTAATCCGCAATATGCCCAAATGTAAACACTAGTGGAGTTTGGGGAAAATAGATCTTGACATTTGGGAGTTGTAGTTGCTGGGATTTATAGTTCATCCACAATCAAAGAGCATTCTGAACTCACCAGCAATGGAACTGAACCAAATTTGGCACAGAAAACTCCCATGACCCACAGCAAATACTGGAAGTGTTTGGTGGGCATTGACCTTGAGTTTGGGAGTTGTAGTTCACCTACATTGAGAGCACTATAGACTCAACAATGATGGATCTGGGCCACACTTGACACTAATCCGCAATATACCCAAATGTAAACACTAGTGGAGTTTGGGGGAAATAGATCTTGACATTTGGGAGTTGTAGTTGCTGGGATTTATAGTTCATCCACAATCAAAGAGCATTCTGAACTCACCAGCAATGGAACTGAACCAAATTTGGCACAGAAAACTCCCATGACCCACAGCAAATACTGGACGTGTTTGGTGGGCATTGACCTTGAGTTTGGGAGTTGTAGTTCACCTACATTGAGAGCACTATAGACTCAACCATGATGGATCTGGGCCACACTTGACACTAATCCGCAATATACCCAAATGTAAACACTAGTGGAGTTTGGGGAAAATAGATCTTGACATTTGGGAGTTGTAGTTGCTGGGATTTATAGTTAAGACACAATCAAAGAGCATCCTGAACTCTTGCAACAATGGAATTGAACCAAACTTGGCATCTTGAACACAGAAGTCCCACAACCAATAGAAAATACTGGAAGGGTTTGGTGGGCATTGACCTTGAGTTTGGGAGTTGTAGTTCACCTACATCCAGAGAGCACTATAGACTCAACAATGATGGGTCTGGACCACACTTGACACGGATCCTCAATATACCCAAATGTGAACACTGGTGGAGTTTTGACATTTGGGAGTTGTAGTTGCTGGGATTTATAGTTCACCTACAATCAAACAGCCCCTTGCACCCCACCGATGATAGAATTGGGTCAAACTTCCTACACAGAACCCTCATGCCTTGAAGGGACTAGCTGGCGTGAGCCTCCATCCCAACCCCACACACTCTCCCTCACCCACACATGTGCATCATGTTGCCATGCGCCAAGCACGCCTGCTCTCCCCTCCCCGCTTGGAGTCTCAGAAACAGCCCTCCCCTTGGCTGGGAGGCCTGTCAATCACCGCAGAGTAGAGCTTTAGGTAGGTGGGAGAATTCATAGTCTGAGAAGGACAAGCAGAGAGATCGTCAACCTTCTCTGCCAAAGGGCTTCCTAAGACCATCATAAATACATGTTTTCTGATGGTCTTTGGCGACCCCTCTGAAAGCCTCTCGCGACCCCCCTGAGGGTCCCGACCCCCAGGTTGAGAAACACTGTTCTAGTACAATACATTTTACGACTATAGTGTTAATGTTAACTGAGTGTTGTCGGCAAAGCGAATTAAATGTATTTAGACAAAGAGTGGATTTATAGAAGTGCAAATGTGGATATAGAGTAGTATATGGTGATTTTTTTTTTGATTTTTTTTTAAAGCATTGCTTTACCAGCTCGTTTTGGGTCTCCATCTCACACTCCAGATCTTGGTGGCTTTGCTTCTGTTGTGCATTTTTCTGTTTCAACACCCTGTTCTGCTCCTCTTGCTGCTGAAACTGTTCGAGTAGGTCCGACTGCTTCTTTTTAAGGTCCTCCAACTCCTTTGTGGTTTGCTCCAAGTCCTTTTCTAGATTTTCTACTTCTTCTGCAAAAGGCAACAAACCAGCATCTCAAGACACATTCTGGGGATATGCTTTCCATTCCACAGATATCAATCAATCTATCTATCTATCTATCTATATAATAAAAGTCAGTGTTTGCGGCGGTGCAGAGGTGCGGAGGGAGGAATATGTGGCAGCATTTCGATTCGTTGCCACTGTGGGATTATTTGCATAAAGGACACTGATTGGCCAGCCTCAGAACTCCGACATTCTAAGGCAGTCTTTCTCAACCAGTGTGCCGTGGCACACTAATGTGCCGTGACGGACCTCCTGCTGTGCCGCGAGAAAAGCTCTCTGCCCCCCTTCCTCCCCCCCCTCCTACCGAACTCCTGCTGCTTAGGGGGGAGGAAGGGCCGGGCAGTGGCAAAGAAAAAGAAGAAGGGACCGGGGCGCCGCCTCCTTCAGCCGTTTCCCCAGCCAGCCTCCAATCCGCCATGACTCCCACCATGACTCTCGCCCCTCGCTCGCTGAAGCCCATCCACCGCTCATGCTCCTCCTCTGTAGGAGAGCTGAAGCTGGGGGGAGGGGGCGGGGCATGGTGCGGCCTGGCTCCGCCCCTCCCCGGCCGGCACTCCCAGCAGCTGCTCAGCCTTGAGGGGGACAGTGCCAAGCCAGCATTGTGCTGGCTCTGGCACCGCTGGCTTGGCACTGCCCCTCAAGGCTGGAGCAGCTGCTGGAGAGGTGAAGCTGGGGGGGGGTGGGGCATGGTGCGGCCTGGCTCCGCCCCTCCCCGGCCGGCACTCCCAGCAGCTGCTCCAGCCTTGAGGGGACAGTGCCAAGCCAGCATTGTGCTGGCTCTGGCACCGCTGGCTTGGCACTGCCCCTCACGGCTGGAGAAGCTGTGGGAGACCTGAAGCCGGGAGCGGGGGCGGGGCATGGTCCGGCCTGGCTCCGCCCCCTTCCCCCTGGCTTCGGCACTCCCAGCAGCTACTCCAGCCTTGAGGGGACAGTGCCAAGCCAGCATTGTGCTGGCTCTGGCACCGCTGGCTTGGCACAGCCCCCTCAAGGCTGGAGAAACTGCTGGGAGAGGTGAAGCTGGGGGAGGGGGTGGGGCATGGTGCGGCCTGGCTCCGCCCCTCCCCGGCCGGCACTCCCAGCAGCTGCTCCAGCCTTGAGGGACAGTGCCAAGCCAGCATTGTGCTGGCTCTGGCACCGCTGGCTTGGCACTGCCCCTCAAGGCTGGAGCAGCTGCTGGGAGAGGTGAAGCTGGGGGAAGGGGCAGGGCATGGTGCAGCCTGGCTCCGCCCCTCCCCGGCCGGCACTCCCGGCAGCTGCTCCAGCCTTGAGGGGACAGTGCCAAGCCAGCATTGTGCTGGCTCTGGCACCGCTGGCTTGGCACTGCCCCCTCAAGGCTGGAGCAGCTGCTGGGAGAGGTGAAGCTGGGGGGAAGGGGCGGGGCATGGTGCAGCCTGGCTCCGCCCCCTTCCCGGCTTTGGCACTCCCAACAGCTGCTCCCAGCAGGCCACCAACCCCCAGCCGTTCTTTACTATGTTAGAGTGTCATTTTGTGTCATTTTGGTTGGTGGTGTGCCCCCGAATTTTTTTAATGTTAAAAGTGTGCCGCGGCTCAAAAAAGGTTGGGAAACACTGTTCTAAGGCACCAGACAGAGGGGATTGGTTGCCACTGAGGGAGTATTTGCATAAAGGACTCTGATTGGCCATCTACATTCCAACATTCTAAGGCAGGGGTGGGCAATTATTTTTTCCAAGGGACCATAAAATATTATGGAGGGCCGCACCTAAAGGCTGAACTGCATTCTAATCTACATTATTTATTTTTTTGTTTATTTATTATATTTACTATATATTACACATCATTAATATTAACATATTAATATATCAAGAAATATTCATATATTATTAGTATTAATATCATAATTATTATATTATATATATATATATAATATATTGAAATTGTAACATAACATAACATTATTATATTATATTATTTATTATATCATTATTATAAAATTATTATAAAATAATAATAATAACCACTAAAATTACATTAAATTAAATTCAAGAAGACAAGGTGCGAATCAAGATGAAGGCTGACATCCTCAAGAGAGGAAGGATCCCAAGAGGGAATGGCCCAAAGGCCCCAGCCCAGAGGATGGCAAAGCAGACCCAGCCGCCGCCGCAGCAGAGCAGAGCAGAACAACAGGCGATCGGAGGCTGCAGGCCTCCGCCCGCTCTCGTCCACAGCCGTTCCCCAGCTGATCGCCCTGCTATGGAGTGCCTGCCATCCCCGGGCCTGCAGAGGGAGCAGTCGGCGATCTGAGGCGGCTTATTCGACCTGGCGACCCAGAAGACGAACAACCCCCTCAGGTCGCCGAGTGCTCCCGCTGCAGGGCCGGATCACCTCCAGAGATGTCAGGCACTCCAAATCCGCCGCTCCTCCGGCCTGTCTGCCGACACAGGCCCCACAGAGCCCGCGATGGGATAGCGGCAGCGGCAGCCCTTCTTCTTGGCCCCGCCCCCGACACCCTTCTCCCCGGGCCAGACAGAATCGGCTGCCGGGCCGCATCCGGCCCATGGGCCGGAGGTTGCCCGCCCCTGTTCTAAGGTGACACAGAGGGAAAGGCCTCAGGCAGTCAGTCACTGCAGCCCACAGCAATGACGGATCAGGACCAAACTTGGCACACAGGGGCCCAATGGCCCACTTCACAACCTGGTGTGGTTTAGGGCAGGATGGGCCACGAATGATGGGATTTGCAGTACCTTCACCTCATTCACTTCTCAAACAACACTGTAGCCCCTAAAAAAACAGACCAGGCCCAAAATTGACAGCAAGGCTTCCTTAACTTGATTTTCCTGACTAGGCCTCAGGTCATGGGATATTGTTTAGGGCCTGAATTGACAGTAAGGCTTCCTCAACTTGATTTTCCTGACTGCACCCCCAACAATGACAGAAAAAGACCAAACTTGGCACACAGATTCCCCAAGATGCACTCTACATCCTGGTGCAGTTTGAGGGAGGATGGTCCATGGATGGTGGGACTTGCAGTACTTTAATTCACTTCCCTAGAGCACTGTAGGCCACACCAATGACAAATCAGGACCAAACTTGGCACGCAGAGGCCCAATGACCCACTTTACAACCTGGTGCAGTTTATGGCAGGATGGGCCACAAATGATGGGATTTGCAGTACCTTCACCCGATTCACTTCCCACAGAACATTGTAGCCCCTACAAATCACAGACCAGGCCCAAACTTGGCACACAGAACCCCCATGACCCACTCTACATCCTGCTGGAGTTTGAAGGAGGATGGGCCACAGATGCTGGAACTTGAAGTACCTTCACTCACCTTCGGAGACCGCTGCAACCCTCATCCAATGAATGATCAAGACCAAACGTGACACACAGAGCCCCCATGACCCACTCTATTGCAGTTTGGAGGAGGGTGGACCGTAGATGATGGGACTTGAAGTACCAAAGACCAACCTTGGCACACAATGCCTTTCTCAAATAACCCGGGCAGCGCTGGGTCCCCAAGCTTTTATATATATATTACTGTATGTATATATATATATATATACTACTAGCTGAACCCGGCACGCGTTGCTGTGCCCTATTTAGGAGATGTGAGGAAGTGTGGGTATGTAAGGGTTGGTAATGTTGTGACAATGTGTTTTGTGTGTGTATATATGTGTATGTGTGTGTATGTATGTTTGTGTATCTCTGTGTGTGTCTGTATGTGTCTGTGTACGCATGTGTGTGTGTCTGTGTATGTATATGTGTTTGTGTATGTATGTGTATGTTTGTTTGTATGTATTTGTGTGTGTATGTGTATGCATGTGTGTGCGTACGTTTGTGTGTGTGTCTGTGTATGTATGTGTCTGTGTATGTACACTTTCCCCCTATCTTTCCCCCCTCCCTCTCTCTGTCTGATTTCCCCTTTTTCTCTCTCGCTTCCCCGTCTCTCTCTGTCTCACTCTCCTCTCTCTCTCTCTCCCTCCTCTCTCTCTCTGTCTGATTCCCCCCCTTATCTTCCCCTCCCCCCCCCTCTCTCTCTGTCTCAGGCCTCCCCCCTCTGTCTCTCTCAGTCCCTCTCTCTCCCCAAGGGGGGGGAGGGGTACGATGGTGGGCAGGCGCGCCAGGGCGGGAGGCAGGGCTGGAGATCGGCGATTCGCCCTCCGCCGTGTCCCCGCGGTTGCAGCGGCTGCGCGTGAAGGAAGGTAAGGCCGGGAGGTTACCTTCTTTCAGGCGTGGTTGCTGCAACCGCGGGGGGACACGGCGGAGGGCGGATCGCCGATCTCCGGCCCTGCCTCTCGCCCTGGCGAGCAAGCCCAGCGTCGTACGTGTCCCGCAACGGCCTGACGCCACCCACGGGACGCGTACGATGCTGGCCATGCGTGCCAGGGTGGGAGGCAGGGCCGGAGATCGGCGATCCACCCTCCCCGTCTCCCCGCGGATCCATCGACAGCGCCTGAAAGAAGGTAAGCTGCCGGGCTTACCTTCCTTCACGCGCGCCGCTGCAACCGCGCGGGGACACGGCGGAGGGCGGATCGCCGATCTCAGGCCTGCCTCCCCGCCCTGGCGCATGGCCAGCGTCGTAGCGTCCCGTCCCTTTGTGGCTGTGCTGGGTGGCTTCAGGCCAGTTTCGGACTACACTTGCCAGAAAGCCCGGTATGGCCAGTTCCTGGTTTGCGGAGGTTTCTTGGAAGTGTAATCACGGCGCCCCAGTGCTGCTCTGGGACCGGGGTCGTGTGGGCACGGGCGAGGATGGCGAGGAGGCAGTTAGGGCGCTGGCGGTGTGGCTGCGAAGGTTCAGGGTGAGTGGGGAGAGAGGGAGATGGGATGTGTTGGTGTGTTGGGGGGACGGTGTTTCGGAGTGCACCTGCGAGATTGCTCTCCCTGTGTGTTGCGCTCGCGGCCAGCGCAGAGCGGGAGGCAATGGGCGTTTTTGGGGGCTTGTTTTGGGGGGTTGCAAGGGAGGGAGGTGGGTTTTTTTGTGTGAAGGTTATACCTCGTGGTCTGGGGGAATGTGTCTCGTTGGATTGGTGTTTCTTGGGGGCATAGTTTGGCCGTGCATAAAGTCCTTTGCACGACCACTCTCTTTTTATATATATAGATATATATAATATAAAGGAGGTCCCGTAGTCGAACGACTAACAGAGACAGAGAAACCTTCCAAGGCAGAGACACCAAACTTGCCAACACAAATAGGCCTCAGGCAAGGAAGGTTTTTAGCAAAGAAACTTTCACCCCCAAAACCTAGAAGGCCCCCAAAACAACGATACAAAAAACTACATTTCCCAGCATCCTCTGCGGCAGCCAGCCAAACCCATTGGCCAATATTGGCCCAAAGAAAATGCAGGGAGCCTTAGTAACCATAGTAATGCTGGGCACAGCCAGCCAAGGCTAGGATAGAATGCTGAGTGATTTGAGTCAGTTGGTGTTTGAGGGTTAAACTGACAAAACCAAACTCTATGAGGGAGCAATTCTCCAGCAATTCCTACCCACACAACACAACTTCCTATCACAATCCATCCCCCCAACCTTACGGGACCCCGCACACACAATACCTACCACCACCACAAACAAAAACCAACTCCACCTATACTCCAACCACAACACTACACTGATACTCTACAAACACACACAAACACCCAAAACACCCCACCCACACAAGCATTCCACAACATACTACCACCCACAATTCCACCACACACCCACTAACTCACCAAAAAAGTAATACCTACGCACAACACAATGCACACATAACACAACCTTGCATCTACTGCTCAACCCATTTGTATGCCATTCCTTCCTTCCACACAGGCATAAGCTGACCCAAAAGACAAGCCATGCCTTCTAAAAAGAACAGCATCGGACGACACACTCGCAACGCTACATACATCACACAAAAAAGGGCAGAACTAACGCCAGAACAGAAACACAGTTTCTTTTTTCAAACCCAGAGTTGGGCAACCACAGAACAGCAGACGGAAAGACAAAAAACATTGTATATCCACAAGCTCTGCAGAACGCCAGCAACACCACACACCGAAAATTCCCCAGGACTTCAACACCCCACCCACCAGAACAACCCACAACGACACAGCCATGACCCCACCAAGACCATAAGTAACATCAATTCCAACCCTTACATACTCAGACTTTCTCGCATCTCCTAAATAGGGCACAGCAACGCGTGCCGGGTACAGCTAGTATATATATATATATATATACACACGCACCTCACTTGCCTAGGTTCGAACAGACCCCACAACCTCTGAGGATGCCTGCCATAGATGTGGCCAAAATGTCAGGAGAGAATGCTTCTGGAGCATGCCCAGTCAGCCCGGAAAACTCACAGCAACCCATCGCAAAGGTGTTTTAAATGTCATGACTTAGGGATAAACATCAATGCATAGGGTTGCCCTGCAACTGCATGTAGGTGAAACATTTTTTTACCTAAATTAAACCTCTCCAGAGCTTCCTGCCGGTCGTGGTTTGTCACGGGGCGTCCCTCAAGATCTTGCAAGGACCTCAAATGGAAAATGGTATAAAGACGGTAATGCGGTAAGTTTGCAACAGGATTGTCTGCCAGGAACAGAGAAGTCAAATCCTTGAGAGGCTTCAGTTTAGCAACCTCATGGAGCTGGGAAAGAAAAAAAGAAAAGAAAAAAAGTGTGAGAATGGGTATTCCCTCGAAGCACAAATTTATTTATTTATTTATTTATTTATTTTCCGGGCTTCTATGCCGCCGACTCCCTGAGGCTCGCGGCGGCTTACAGGAGCCGAAGGGCACAGTAAAATACAGGCAATAAGCAGTTAAAAACAATTAAAAACAACAGCAGTACAGTAATTAATAACACAGTTAACACAATGAACAGCACATCATCCTCAGAAGAACGCATAGATGGTGGGGCATGGGCAGGACTTACTCACCAAAGGCCTGCTTAAACAGGTATGTTTTACAGGCCCGTCTAAACGGGAGCAAGTCCTTCATAGCCCGAGTTCCGGCCGGAGGCGTTCCACAGCGTAGGTGCTATGACAGAGAACGCCCTCCGGCGGGTAGCAGCCAGCCTTGCGAGTTTAGCTGAAGGTATCTCCAGGAGATTGGAGTCCTCAGACCGAAGTGATCTCGGAGGGCAATATGGGGTGAGACGGTCCCTCAAATACGCTGGCCCCAGGCCGTGTAAGGCCTTAAAGGTGAGGACCAACACTTTGAAGGTGATCCGGTGCTCAATTGGCAGCCAGTGCAGATCCTGCAAAACAGGTGTGATGTGGGCGCCAGCTGGCGTGCCAGACAGGAGCCGGGCGGCAGTGTTCTGCACTAGCCTGAGCTTCCGGGTCACCGACAGAGGAAGGCCAACGTGAAGCGCGTAGCAGTAATCCAGCCTTGAGATGACTGTGGCTTGGATCACCGGGAGAGATAGGGGGCCAGCCTCCTTGCCTGTCGCAGATGAAAAAAAGTGATCTTGCTGAACGCAGAGACCTGGGCCTCCATGGTCAGCTGGGAGTCCAAATGGACCCCCAGGCTCTTTACGGAAGGCGATGGGCATAACACCGCACCGTCCAGGCTCGGAAGCTGGACATTAACATCACCTGGGCGACCCAGCCACAAGATCTCCGTCTTCGCCGGATTCACCCTCAACCTACTGGCTCGCAGCCATCCAGTAACGGCTTCGAGGCCGTGTTGGAAATTATCGGGGACAGAACCCGGCCTGCCCTCCATCCTCAGAATGAGCTGGGTGTCGTCAGCGTACTGGTGGCACTCCAGCCCATAACTCCGCACCAGCTGTGCAAGCGGCTGCATGTAGATGTTAAATAACAGAGGGGAGAGAATGGCCCCTGGGGACCCCACAGAGTAGTGGGAGCCTCGGAGACCACCTCGCCCCTCCTCACACGCTGAGACCGCTGGCGGAGGAAGGAGGTCAGCCATTTAAGGGCTGTCCCCCTCACTCCAGCCACGGCCAGGCGGTGGATCAATAGATTGTGGTCGACCGTGTCTGCATCCCGTTTTCTGCTCAGACACATACCATTTATCAAACGCATACAATTTAGCTTTGCATTGAGACGATATGACTCTGGAAGTTGACTTTGAAAAAAAAAACAGAAATAAATACGTACCAAGTCCAGAAACACAGTGACTTTCAAATGCAAAGAACTGTTTTCTTAAGGAAAATACATGAATACATAATTTATTTATTTTATTTATTTATTTAAAACTTGTATACCCCGGCCTTCTCACCTCCGAAGCGGGACTCAGACCGGCAAACAGCAAGTATTCAATGCTAACATTTAAAATCTAAAAGCATCATGAATTTACAATAAACTTTACAATACAATAAATCAGGGGTGCCCACAATTTTTCAGCATGCGAGCTACTTATAATAAATCTAAGACAGAAAGATCTATCTTGAGAGAAGCAGGGCGGAGCTGGGGTGGGGGCGGGGCCTGGTGCTGCTTGGCTCCGCCCCCTCCGCCCCCTGGCTGGAGCTGTACCACAGCTTCTCCAGGGCAGAGGGGGGTATGCCAAGGCAGTGATGGATAGCTATGCCACCACTGGCTTGGCATACCCCCCTCTGCCCTGGAGAAGCTGTGGTACAGCTAAAGCTGGTGGGGAGGGGCGGGGCCTGGTGCCGCTTGGCTCCACCCCCTCCGCCCCCTCCGCCCCCTGGCTGGAGCTCTACCACAGCTTCTCCAGGGCAGAGGGGGTATGCCAAGGCAGTGATGGATAGCTATGCCACCACTGGCTTGGCATACCCCCTCTGCCCTGGAGAAGCTGTGGTACAGCTAAAGCTGGTGGGGAGGGGGCGGGGCCTGGTGCCGCTTGGCTCCGCCCCCTCCGCCCCCTGGCTGGAGCTCTACCACAGCTTCTCCAGGGCAGAGGGGGGTATGCCAAGGCAGTGATGGTTAGCTATGCCACCACTGGCTTGGCATACCCCCCTCTGCCCTGGAGAAGCTGTGGTACAGCTAAAGCTGGTGGGAGGGGGCGGGGCCTGGCGCCGCATGGCTCCGCCCCCTCCTCCCCCTGGCTGGAGCTCTACCACAGCTTCTCCAGGGCAGAGGGAGTATTCCTAGCCAGTGATGGTTAGCTCTGCCACCACTGGCTTGGCATACCCCCCTCTGCCCTGGAGAAGCTGTGGTACAGCTAAAGCTGGTGGGGAGGGGGCGGGGCCTGGTGCCGCTTGGCTCCGCCCCCTCCGCCCCCTGGCTGGAGCTCTACCACAGCTTCTCCAGGGCAGAGGGGGGTATGCCAAGCCAGTGGTGGTTAGCTATGCCACCCCTGGCTAGGCATACCCCTTTGCCCTGGAGAAGCTGTGGTACAGCTAAAGCTGGTGGGAGGGGGCGGGGCCTGGCGCCGCATGGCTCCGCCCCCTCCTCCCCCTGGCTGGAGCTCTACCACAGCTTCTCCAGGGCAGAGGGGAGTATTCCTAGCCAGTGATGGTTAGCTATGCCAACACTGGCTTGGCATGCCCCCTCTGCCCTGGAGGCTGTGGTACAGCTAAAGCTGGTGGGGGGGGGCCTGGCGCCGCATGGCTCCGCCCCTCCGCCCCCTGGCTGGAGCTCTACCACAGCTTCTCCAGGGCAGAGGGTATTCCTAGCCAGTGATGGTTAGCTATGCCACCACTGGCTTGGGCATACCCCTCTGCCCTGGAGAAGTTGTGGTAGAGCTAAAGCTGGTGGGGAGGGGGGCGGGGCCTGGCGCCGCTTGGCTCCGCCCCCTCCGCCCCCTGGCTGGAGCTCTACCACAGCTTCTCAGGGCAGAGGGGGTATGCCAAGCCAGTGATGGCCAGCTATGCCACCACTGGCTAGGCATACCCCCTCTGCCCTGAGAAGAGCTGTACAGCTAAAGCTGGTGGGGAGGGGGCGGGGCCTGGCACCGCATGGCTCCGCCCCCTCCTCCCCCTGGCTGGAGCTCTACCACAGCTTCTCCAGGGCAGAGGGGAGTATTCCTAGCCAGTGATGGTTAGCTATGCCACCACTGGCTTGGCATACCCCCCTCTGCCCTGGAGAAGCTGTGGTACAGCTAAAGCTGGTAGGGGGCCTGGCGCGCATGGCTCCGCCCCCTCCCCCCTGGCTGGAGCTCTACCACAGCTTCTCCAGGGCAGAGGGGGTATGCCAAGGCAGTGATGGTTAGCTATGCCACCAATGGCTTGGCATACCCCCCTCTGCCCTGGAGAAGCTGTGGTACAGCTAAAGCTGGTGGGCAGGGGGCAGGGCCTGGTGCCGCTTGGCTCCGCCCCCTCCGCCCCCTGGCTGGAACTCTACCACAGCTTCTCCACGGCAGAGGGGGGTATGCCAAGGCAGTGATGGTTAGCTATGCCACCAATGGCTTGGCATACCCCCCTCTGCCCTGGAGACGCTGTGGTACAGCTAAAGCTGATGGGGAGGGGGCGGGGCCTGGTGCCGCTTGGCTCCGCCCCCTGGCTGGAGCTCTACCACAGCTTCTCCAGGGCAGAGGGGGGTATGCCAAGTTAGTGATGGCATAGCTAGCCACCACTGGCTTGGTAATACCCTCCTCTACCCTTCTCAAGGTTGCAGAAGCTGTGGCAGAGCTAAAGCCGGTGAGGAGGGGGCGCGGCCTGGCGCGGCCTGGCTCCACCCCCTCTAGAAGTGCCGCATCAGCTAGGATCGACTCCAGATGGCCTCACGATTGACCAGTCGATGGCGATCGACGTCCTGAGCACCCCTGCAATAAATACATCTAAAAAGCCTTTTGCCAAAGTAAAATCAAGTCCGACTTCATCTATATATTCGGTCCGTATCAAGTGGTTGGCGACTTTAGTCGCTTCGCAATCTCCTCCTTCATTCTGCGAAGGTTTCATCGCACAGCCACGTTTTCACCCGCTTCCTAAAAGTTAGGAGGGAGGGGGCGGATCTAATTTCATTTGGGAGGGAATTCCACAGCCGGGGGGGGCCACCACAGAAAAGGCCCTGTCCCTCGTCCCCACCAGACGCGCCTGCGAAGGTGGTGGGACCGAGAGCAGGGCCTCTCCAGACAATCTTAACACTCTTGATGGTTCGTAGGGGAGAATACGTTCGGGCAGGTAAACTGGGCCAGAACCGTATACAGTTTTGTAGGCCAACACCAGCATTTCGAATTGTGCTCGGAAGTCAATTGGCAGCCAGTGGAGCTGGTGCAACAGGGAAGTACCCCACTCCCATTAGTAGTCTGGCTGCTGCGCATTGGACTAACTGCAGCTTCATAGGCAACCCCACGTAGAGAGCGTTGCAGTAGTCTATACGGGATGTAACCAGAGCATGGACCACCGTGGCCAAGTCTGACTTCCCAAGATACGGGCGCAGCTGGCGCAAAAGCCTGAGCTGTGCAAAAGCTCCCCTGGCCACTGAAGAGACCTGGGACTCAAGGCTCAGCGATGCAATTGCCTGTGCAATTGCCACAGAGTCGGGGTGATTCGACGCTCCCGTCAGGAGTCGAGCTGCAGCATTTTGCACTAGCTTAAGTTTCCGGATTACTGCCAAAGGAAGGCCATTGTAAAGGGCGTTACAGTCGTCCAGTCTCGAGATGACCGTCGCCTGGATAACCGTAGCTAGGTCGCTCTTGGCGAGGTAGGGCACCAGCCACCTAACCTGCCGCAGATAGTAGAATGCAGATCTGCTCACGGTGGAGACCTGGGCCTCCATCGTCAGCAGAGGGTCTAATTGGACCCCCAGGCTTTTTACTAACAACGACGGGCGTAATGCCTTGCTGTCCAGAGTAGGCAGCCGGAGCTCGCGCCCACCCAGGCGACCCAGCCATAGGTATCTCCGTCTTCGATGGGTTCACCCTCAGTCGGCTGGCACAAAGCCAACCAGTCACGGCTTCGAGGCACAGTTTGAAATTATCGGGTACAGAGTCCGGTCGGCCATCCAACCTCAGCACCAGCTGGGTGTCATCGGAATATTGATGACACTTCAGACCAAAGCTCCGCACCAGTTCCGCAAGTGGTCGCATATAGATGTTAAATACGTAGCTTTGGGCTTGGGTGTCCCCAGTACACTGAGGATGGAGGGCCGGCCCAAATCCGTACCCGATAATTGTCAGATTATTGCATTTTGAATGGCAATTCATGAGTCAGCACAAGATGTATTTTCTGCAGTGTGACATATTTGACACCAGATGGCGCTGTCTCAAGACTGATAAATGGAATCTTGAGGATTTGTCAGTTAAAAAGTGACAGTTTGGATCTGACAGTTGGGAATTGTCCGTTGAAGAGGACAGTAGGGATTAAATATCTGTGAGGAAAGGATGTTTAGAAAGGTAGCTGTGATTGCTGTTGTTTTTCCATGCTTAGCTTGTTATTGTTAAATACAATTCAATACAAAGTTATATTTTTACCTTGAGTATTGAATGAGAGTGTCATTATTCACACAAACAGAGACTGGAGTTTATTGGGCCGATGGGGAATTAAACTTCTATATTTCTGTTGCCTATTCCGCTGTGGCATAAATACTCGACGCCGAAGAATAATTTCCATCGCTGCCTTGAAGTCATTACTGGATGGCTGCGAGCCAGTAGGTTGCAGGCGAATCCGGCAAAGGCGGAGATCCTGTGGCTTGCTCGCCCGGGCGGTGGGGATGTTCAGCTTCCAACACTGGATGGCGTGACATTATGTCCGTCATCGTCCGTTAAGAGCCTCGGGGTGACTTTGGACCCTCTGCTGTCGATGGAGACTCACATCTCCACCGTCAGCAGAGTGGCGTTTTTCCATCTTCGCCAGGCGAGGAAGCTGGCCCCCTACTTGTCCTGGCACAACCTGGCCACATTGGTCCAAGCTACGGTCATCTCGAGGCTAGACTACTGTAACGCTCTTTACATTGGCCTTCCTTGTCGGTGATCTGGAAACTTAAGTTTGTGCAGAACGCTGCAGCTCAACTCCTGGCTGGGGTCTCGGCAAGCTGCCACATCACGCCGATTCTGCGCGAGCTGCACTGGCTTCCTGTAGAATGCCGGATTACCTTCAAAGTGTTAGCTTTGACTTTTAAGGCCTTAAATGGTCTGGAGCCAGTGTACCTGCGAGACCGCCTCATCCCATATCATCCCACCAGATCTCTACGCTCCAAAGAGCAGAACCTCCTGGTCATTCCTAGCCCTAGGATGTACCGCCTGACTGCAACCTGTCGACGGGCTTTTTCGATCATTGCTCCAGTGCTCTGGAACGCATTGCCCGCCGACATCCGCACTGCCCAGAGCCTCCTTTCATTTTGGAAAGCCTGCAAGACTCTGCTGTTTCAGCAGGCTTTCGGAGTCTGCTTGGCTGCAGCCTCTTGCTGTCGTGGCGCCATCTTGTATTACTTGTTGTGATGAGGTGGTTATTTATATGTTAATCACATGTTTGTTTATGTAATTAGAAGGGACATTCTTTGGAATCTGCAGAGAGTGAGCAATAGAATGTTCGCAGCAGCAGGCTTTAGGCAGAGGCTGTTGCCATGACAACAGAGGCCACTCTGGCTTTAGAATGTTCAGTTTGAATTTGACAGTTGGAGAATGTCAGTTGGCCAGCAGCTGTGAGCAGAGTTAGTTAGGAATTGACAGTTGCTGAAGCTGCAAGCTGTCTGTAGGAGCTGCAGGGTGCAGTTCAGTTGTGTGTGTGGGTTGAGGGAAACCCAAGTGTGTGGGACAGAGTTTAGTCTCAGGGTTGAGAGTAACCCAGTATTAAGTAGTTACTTGTGTGTAACTGTGTAAGGGGAACTTAAAACCCCAGTGTTATATTGTTGAAATCTTGAAGTTTGTACCTCTTCGGAGATCTTTAGAAACCACCTAAGCTTTGAGCCCATTTGTGTACAATAAACTGTTAAACACTTTCAACACTACACCTGTGGAAGTCGTTTATTCACAAAGACCCTCACATCTAGTGGTCAAGCATTGACAAATGGTGGCAGCAAATTAAAGATAATAAATAAGAGAAGGAAAACTGTGATTCCAGGTGGTGAAATTGCCATGACTGGTGTTTCGATAACTTTACCACACTTGTGTTATCGTGGCGTTTTAACGTGTTATTCATTGCGATTTTAATTTGTTGTTTTAATTGTGTTTTTAACTATCTTAGCTCTGTTTTTGTTGGTTTTTTATGATCATGTGTAAGCCGCCCCGAGCCACCGGGAGTGGCGGCAGATAAATGCGAATAAATAAATAAATAAATAATAGAGGGGAGACCATCCCGCCCCTCTCCACTCGTTGTCCCCGGTTCTGGAGAAAGGAGGATACTCACTTAAGGGCAGCCCCCTCACTCCTGACATGGCTAAGCGGTGAGCAAACAATGCGTGATTTACGATGTCAAAAGCTGCCATGAGGTCCAATAACACGAGCAGCACAGATCCACCTTGGGAACCGAGCAATCTAATTCCGGTTTCTTCAGCAGCGGACTTACCATCACCTCTTTTAATTCCTCTGGAAAAACAGTTTATCACAGTTTTGATTTTGGGTTTTCAAATAACCCGATTAACTCCCTTCCTTTATAACAATACAGGCAGCAAAAACACTTACATATCATTTGAATGTGTGAAACATTTTCCTAGATCAGGGCTGTCCAACTGGCGGCCCCGGGGCCGGTTCCGGCCCCGTAGCCTGTTGGACACGGCCCCACCTATGCTCTCTGCCACCATTTTTTTAAAAAAAATTGATTTTTTTTTTTAAAAAATGGCGGCCGGGAGGGGGAGGCGGGGCAGGAGGGAGGAAGAGAGCTGGCTCCTCCTCCTTCACCCTTCATCCTTCCCCTCCTGCACCGCGACTCACGATTGGAGCCACGCGGCGCTGGGGGGGAGGAGGAGGCGAAGGAGGAGGAAGTCAGCTGGCTGCTTTCTTCCTCCTTCGCCTCCTCCTCCCTCCCAGCGCCGGCGCTCGGGATAGGGGCAAGGCGCGCGCGGGAAAGAGGGAGAAAGGAGAAGCCAGTCAGCTGACTGGCTTCTCCTCTCTCTTCTCTTTCCCGCCGCGGGGATCCCAGGCGTCGGCGCGCGGGAAAGAGAGAGAGAGGAGAAGCCAGTCAGCTGACTGCCCTCTCCTTTCTCTCTCTTTCCTGTGTCTTGTGGGACCCTGGGCTCTGGCGCGAGACGGAGAAAGAGAGAATGGAGAAGGCAGCCAGCTGACTGCCCCTCCTTTTCTCTCTTTCCCCATGTGGGACCCTGGGCGCCGGCGCGCGCGCGGGGAAAGAGGGAGAAAGGAGAGGGCAGTCAGCTGATTGCCTTCTCCTTTCTCTCCCTCCTCCTCCTTTTTCCCCGGCGCCGCAGCGCACGGGACACCGGCTGCGCCGGGGGGAAGGGCGGAGGGTGCGAGGAGGTGGGCCTCCTCCTTCCCGGCGCCGCTGGTGTCCCATGCGGTGCGGCGCCGGAGAGAGAGGAGGAGGAGGGAGACTGACAGCGTAGGAGGATGGGGCGGGCGGGGCGGGGGGAGGGCCTGGGGAGGGGCCTGGGGCAGGGGCCTGGGGCGGGCCGAACAGCCCCCAGGTCATCAGTGACCTGGGGTCCGGCCCTTGGCCGGTTAGAAGTTGGACAGCACTGTCCTAGATCAAAATAACTTACCGATGATATTTTGTTTTTTCTCAGATTTAGGATTCGAAGCGACCGGAGCTTTTTACTCAGCCATGGAGGGATTCGCTCAATCTCATTCCCAGCTAGATTTAGTTTCTGCAGATTGTGTAAGTGCTCAATACCCTCCATTTTACTAGTAAATAACAACAAATAGCAGAATTAGACATTGTGTAATGAGCAGAATCTTTACACAAATGAATACAATCTGGCTACCAGTATTAAAAAAATTCTAAAATCAGGACAGTAAATAAAGAATAATTTTCAGGAAACAGGGGAATTCTAGACAAGAATAAATCAGGGACAGCTAACATCTCCCAATAAAGGAACCCCCCCCAGGCAGGAAGTAGCCAGGCTTTGAAGCTGGAAGGCCATTCAATGCTAATCAAGGTGGCCAATTTCAACATTCACTCTTGTCTCAAATAGACAAGAGTTCTTTCTCCCACCCTGTCCATTTTTCCACAGGTACATAAACCTCGCTTGCCTCGTTTCCAACAGACCTCCCACCTCTGAGGATACCTGCTATCGATGGTAAGATACCCCTGGTAAGATAGGGGGGGAGAGAGAGGGGGAGAGAGAGAGGGAGAGAGAGAGAGGGAGAGAAAGAGGGAGAGAGAGAGGGAGAGAGAGAGAGGAGAGAGAGAGAGGGAGAGAGAGGGAGAGAGAGAGGAGGAGAGAGAAAGGGAGAGAGAGAGGGAGAGAGAGGGGGAGAGGGAGAGAGGGAGGGGGGAGAGAGAGAGGAGAGAGAGAGAGGGAGAGAGAGGGAGAGAGAGAGAGGAGAGAGAGGGAGGAGAGAGAGGGGAGGGAGAGAGAGGAGAGAGGGAGGGAGAGAGAGAGGAGAGGGAGAGGGAGAGGGAGAGAGAGAGAGGGAGAGAGAGAGGGGAGAGAGAGAGAGGGAGGGAGAGAGAGAGAGGAGAGAGAGAGGGGGAGAGAAGGAGGGAGGGGGGGGGGAGAGAGAGAGGGAGAGAGAGGGAGAGAGAGAGGGAGAGAGAGAGAGGAGAGAGAGAGAGAGAGAGAGAGAGAGAGAGAGAGAGAGGGGGAGAGAGAGGGAGAGAGAGAGGGAGAGAGGGAGAGAGAGAGAGAGAGCTGCAGGGGAGTGGCTCAGAGTGAAGGGGAGGAGCCAGCTGACTTAAGAGGGGAAAAGTGTAGCTTTTTCAGTCAGAAGGGACTTGGCTCTTGTCAGAGCCACATAGAAGTCTGTTGTGAGCAGTCAGCAAGACAGGGAGTGTCTTAGATAGCTGTCAGGAGAAGTCTGTGGAAAGCTGACCGGGAGAGTCAGTCAGCAGACTTAGATCTCTTAGGATAAGAGATTGGCTCACACTTGGGGACAACTAACTAGGATTACTTAGTGGAAGAAACTCACTACTAGTTTTAATATTAGAGTGAGGGAGTATTTTGACAAGTTGTGAAAGACATTCCACCGGTCTAGTCCTGTATCCAAGTTTAAAGATACGTTTTATGAAACCACCACGCTATTGTGCCTTTCTTGACAACCACTTACACTTCTGTGCCTTTTAAAAGCTGTTAGTTCCAACAATAAACCTTTTCATTGTTAACTTTTTAAGAAAAGCCTTTCTTGTGCCTCATTCCATCTAATAGTTCAGTGTTTCCCAACCTTTTTTGAGCCGCAGCACATTTTTTACATTTGCAAAATCCTGGGGCACACCACCAACCAAAATGACACAAAATGACACTCTAACACAGTCATACGTATAGTTAATATGTTTTTGAATACACTCAGTGTGAAACCTGGGTCTGTTTCGATGAACACAACACAGATATCCTGGCAGGAATGGCAGAAAGACACAAACTTCCCACACAGAACTCCCATAACCAAGAGAAAATACTATAAGAGTTTGGTGGGCATTGACCTTGAGTTTTGGAGTTGTAGTTCATCTATATCCAGAGAGCACTGTGGACTCAAACAATGTTGGATCAGGACCAAACTTGGCCTGAATACTCAATATGCCCAAATATGAACGCAGATGGAGTTCAGGGGAAATAGACCTTGACATTTGGGAGTTGTAGTTGCTGGGATTTATAGTTCCCCTACAATCAAAGAGCATTCTGAACCCCACCAATGATAGAACTGGGCCAAACTTCCCACACAGAACCCCCAGGAGGCAAGAGGAGGTCTCTACTTGGGGAAAGGGAGGCAGGCCTTCCCAATGCTTGGAGAGGGAGAGACCAAGTAGACAACGGGTGGGGAGGAAGGTGTTTGTAATTTTGTGCCTTTATCGAGGTACGTTTCTTAGGGTTTTTATACTTCAACACACTAGACTCTCCTCCCCCTTCCTGGAGGTTCCAATTTCCCATGGCACACCTGATGATCGCTCACGGCACACTAGTGTGCCCCGGCACACTGTTTGAGAAACACTGATATACACCTCACTTGCCTAGTTTCTAACAGCTCACAACCTCTGAGGATGCCTGTCATAGATGTGACTGAAACGTCAGGAGAGAATGCTTCTGGAACATGGCCATACAGCCTGAAAACCTCACAGCAACCCGGTGATTCTGGTCATGAAAGCCTTCAGCAAAAGCTCTTTGATTTCTTCCAGGATATCTATGCTGTGTTCATCAAAACAGGCCCAGGTTTCACACTGAGTGTATACTTTTAAAAACATATTAACTATATGTATTACTGTGTTAGCGTGTCATTTTGTTTCATTTTGGTTGGTGGTGTGCCCCAGGATTTTTTAAATGTCAAAAGTGTGCCTCGGCTCAGGGGGGAAGGGAGAAGGGGGTGCGTATGCACAGCTAAAAAGAAACTAAGAAGAGAAGGACAGCCCCCCCCCCCCTATTTGCAGGCCGCTCCAACCGACATTGAGGCAGGCAACAACGCACACGTGCACGGCCGGCAAGACGCAGCAGGCGATCAAGGCACAAGACGAGACCACTCGAACAGAAGCCCTGGCCGGGGGGACCATCAAGGGAAAAATACGACCCGAAGATTTTTAAGGCGTAAAGGGGGTCCAGAAGAGGTTGGCAAATAACGAAGACACTACAATGAAGGACATACTGAAAGAGCTTCAGCGGCTCTCCGAGAAACAGGACGCAACACAACGAAAAGTGGATGAAGCGGCGGCAAGACACGATGCTCAACTGCAGGAACTCAGGACAGACCTGAAAAAGGAACTTTCGACGATGCGCGATGAGATCCTCTCCATAAAACAAGAAGGAGACAAGGTTAAGACCTCACAAGGGAAGCTGCAAAGAAGGGTGGAATCCTTGGAGGCGAGAAACGCTAAGCTAGAGCAACCCAGGAGAGGATGGAACAGACCACCCTGAGACGAAGCTACGCTTCAGAAACCTAGGGGAGGACCCGCAGGAGGATGTACAGAAAATCATCAGCACGCTTCCGTCCACCATCATCGGCAAGGATGAAGAAGAGATAAATCGGGATATAGAAAAAGCGTATAGAGTCCCCTCTTCAGACGAGAAGAAATAATGTGCCGAGAGATGTAGTGGTTCAATTTCACAGACGAAAAATCAGAGATGAAATAATATCAAAGCAAAGGGAGACGCCAACAACATACAAAGGCCAGAAAGTCATTGTGTTGAAGGAATTCACGGCAGCCTCGATCAGTAAGCGAAAGAACTACCTCTTCCTCACGGAAGAGTCAGTTGGGAGAACGGAGACCCAGCCTGAGCAGAGCGAGGCAAACAAGAGGCGACGATTTGACTCCCCGACGGAGGAAACAACCCGGCCCACCGGAAGACACCGGGGGCAGAGAAGACCACGATGTCACGGAAATCGGACGGCAAGGATGGCGACATGGGACACACAATGGAAATGCAACATGTATGAGCCACTACTACACCTACAGTGCTTTTCCAACAACATCAATGGCCTGAACTCGCCAATGAAAAGAAGAAGAACATTCAACTCACTGAGGAAGGGCAAATGGGACATTGTGGCCTTACAAGAAGTCCACATCAAAAAAGCTCACGAACAGCATTTGATATCCAAAGGGGTAGGGAATTTATTTTGCTCCCTTGCAGGAAAAAAAAGAGAGGAGTAGCTACTTACATCAGCGACAAGGTACCAGCCAAACTGGCGTTCGCGGGATGCAGAGGGGCGAATAGTAGGGGGGTGATGCTAGAGGTGGGACTGACACGCCTCTTGGTGTGTAATATACGCGCCTAACGGCTCAAAATCAGAATTCACCAAACTGCTTGCGGAACTCATAGATGGACAGGAGTATGACGACCTGATCATAATGGGTGATTATAACGGAGTAATGAACTCCAGACTGGACAGAACGCAGACCACTGCGCAACTTAAGAAGGCAGGGCATGACACCCCGGGGGTTCTACCGAAGACCCTCACACACCTGCTGGAGGACCTTGCTCTGGAAGATGCCTGGCGCCTCCACAATCAAAAGGACAGGGACTACACGTTCTATTCGTGACCGGCATCAAAGTTGGTCACGGATAGACATGGTTTGATGTCCAGATCGCTGGTGCCGCGGGTATCCCACATAAAAATTCTCCCGAGAGACCAGTCGGACCACTGCCCAATCACACTTGAGCTAAACCATAGGCCTCCATCGAGACGCTGGAGGCTTAATGACAACTTGCTAAAGAAGGAGGAAGACATACTGAGGTACCGAGCATTGACGGTGGACTACTTCAAGATAAATGACGTGCGGAAACACGGCCGAAGTGATTTGGGATGCCTGCAAGGCAGTGTCTGGGGCATTTTATACAACAAAACGCCGGCAGAAACAAAGCAAAGCGAAAAGCAATGCAGGACTTACAAAACCCAAATAACATTGGAGGAAGCGACTCCTAAAAGAACATCCAAAGAACCGGGCCTCGGTCGACAAACTGTCCTTGCTGAAGAAACAAAAACGCCATCTGGAGGTAGAACAACTCTCCAAAGACCTCAAGTTTCTGAAACAAAGATACTTTCAGAATGCTAACAAGCCGGGCAAGTGGCTGGCCAGGAGGATCAAAAGAAAGAAGCAGCAGGGGTTCATAACCAGACTCCGAGTCGGGGACGCAACGATCCTGGGGGAAGAGGGCATCCAAGGTGTGTTCCAGGCCTTCTACTCAAAGTTGTACTCTAGAGATCCAATAAACAAGGAAGACATAGAACAGTACCTGAAAGCGCATCGCTGGGCAGGGTGCCATCGCCCTATAGAGACACTAAACGAAGAAATCACGGAACTTGAAATAGAACAAGCAATCAGAAAGCTGGACGCAAGCAAGGCCCCGGGGCCGGACGGACTAACGGCCCGCACAAAGAAATCGCCTTCCTGGCCCTAGACGCGGAGAAGGCTTTTGACAATTTAAACTGGGATTTCTTTAGCTTGCTCATGTCAAAAATGGAGATGGGTCGGTTCTTCCAAAATGCCATCAGAGCAATCTACAGAGATCAGTCTGCCAGAGTCTGTCAACGGTCGACCAACGGGGAAATTTCCCAATACAAAAGGGAACGAGACAAGGGTGCCCCTCTCCCCCGTTGATATTCATCATGGCCATAGAAGTGATGCTCAGGTTCATCAGATCAAGCTTAACGCCTGAAGGGCCCTTTGATTGAGGCACACAATAAAAGTAAAGCTTTGCAGATGATATAATCTGCTTTGTTGAGAGACCGGTGTCCACGATACAGTTCTGGCTAGAGGAAATAGAAAGGTTCGGCTCAAGAAGCGGGGCTAAGAATCAATAAAGACAAAACAAAGATCTTGACCAAGAATGTACCCATAATCCGGCAGGAACAGTTGGAGAGGATCTTGGGAGTGCGAATCGCCCAAACCATCAAATATCTGGGGGTTCACATAACGGCACAGAACAGCCAACTGCAGAAGAATAACTACGAGGCAGTGTGGAAACAACTCCAGAAAGACCTGATAGCTGGAAAAATGCCGGTCTCGCCGCGGTGATTACAATGAACGCCCTGCCCAGGCTGCTGTACCTCTTCCAAACCCTGCCCATTATCAAATCCGTGGCCATCTTCGAAACATGGAAGAAGGATATTCTCCGGTTCATATGGAATGGGAAAAGGGCGAGGATCAAATACAAAGTGCTCACGGACAGAAAGTCGCGGGGAGGGCTGGATCTGCCGGATCTAAGACTCTACTATGAGGCTGCGGTCTGGTCCACATAAGGGAATGGATAAGCTCGCGGAACACGGAGCTGCTGGCCCTGGAGGGCTTCGACCTCCACACTGGATGGCATGGGCACCTGTGGTATGGCAAACCAAGATCAAACTTAAAACTTTAAGAAACATCCGATAAGAGCGGCCCTGATGAGAATCTGGGAGACCTATAAGGGAAGGTTCTATCAAAAAACTCCCCTGTGGGTATCACCCCTAGAGGCGCAGCAAATAACTCTGCTGGGCTGGAACACCTGGCCGACGTATAAGGATATGTCAGTCAAGGTGGGGATGAGGAGATGCCTCAAACCAAGGCTACAGTTGCAGCCACAGTGCAAACACCTCACGTGGCTCCAAATCCTACAGGTCAGAGCGAGCTTCCGGAGGGATGAGCAAGCGGGCTCGAGGAAGGGGAACGCTTCTGGAGCACCCTCCTAATCAAAGAGAAAAAGCTCATCTCCAAGGCCTACAGACAGCTCAACGGAGACGGAGCAGATAAAAACCTGCATGATAAAGTGGGCACAAAATGTCGGCCGCACCATCAAGATGCAAGAATGGGAAAAGATCTGGCAGAAGAACATCAAAATTACCTATGCCACCGATTTGAAGGAAAATTGGTACAAAAATGTTCTTCAGATGGTACATGACCCCCCATAAACTGGGTCTGATGTACAGGTCTGCCCAGGCAACATGCTGGAATGCGGAACACAGACAGGCACCTTCTACCACATGTGGTGGACCTGCCAGGAAGCTTCAAGCTTCTGGAAAACAATCTTTATACAGATTCAAAAGATCCTACGGAATACACTGGAGAAGACGCCAGAGGCCTGCCTCCTAGGATTAGTAGACGAAGGGGACCTGGCTGACGAAAATGAGGTTCCTCTCCACAGCAGCAAGGATGGTGTTCGCGAAAAAATGGAAGTCTAAAGATACGCCTGGCCTTGGAGAATGGGTGGACAAAGTTCAGGACATTATGAACATGGATAGGCTTTCCTATTACATGAGTGAACTGAGGGGACGGGACTGCGAGAACAGATTGGTCCCCTTCAGGGCCTACCTACAGGTCCGGGATTCAGAGCGACATAGCTAGGCTTCTTGACATAGACGCAAGCCACTCCAGGCCCAGACAGGAGGCAAAGGGTCTCCTACCTCCTCGCCTCTTCTCCCCCTCAATGTGGAAGGATGCATGGACACAGGCCCTCTGCTTCCCCCTCCCTTCCAATTGAATCAGTATGGACAATACAAAGATAACGGAAGCCCGAAGATCCCCCTTTCCCCCCGTGGTTTTACTCTCCTCCTCTCCTGACCCCCTAAATCCATCCCTGACCAACCCCTTCTCCCCCCTCTTCGCTTCCCCACCTCCCTACCCCCCCCCAGCCCACCCCCAGCCCTCCGCCTCTCTTCCCAAGTTCTCTCTCTCTTCCTTCCTACTGTCCTATACCTCAATTTGTTCCACCTCTTTTATTGTTATGGAAGAAAACCCAATAAATATATTTGGAAAAAAAAGAAGTGTGCCTCGGCTCTAAAAAGGTTGAGAAACACTGGTGTATATATCTGTGGAATGTCCAGGGTGGAAGAAAGAACTCTTGCCTGCTTTAGGCAAGTGCGAATGTTGCAAATGGCCACATTGATTAGCATTTAATGGCCTTGCAACTTCAAAGTCGCTGTCTGGGGGAATCCTTTGTTGGAAGATATTAGTTGGCCCTGAAAACTCTAAAATCAGGGCAGTAAATAGAGAACAACACTCAAAAAGCAGGGAAATTCCAGACAAGACTCAATCAGGGCCAGTTAACACCTCCAAATAAAGGACCTCCAAGCAGGAAGCAGCCAGACTTTGAAGCTGCAGCGTCATTAAATGCTAATCAAGGTGACCATTTCCAACACACACACACACACACGGGAGGGAGGAAAGAGGGAGGGAGTGGGGGAGGGAAGGAAGAACTGGGGGACAGGCAGAAAAGCCTCCCCGACGCAGCGAGGCCTCGCTGCCTGGGGGAAGCACTCCTCCTGGCCCCCTCGCCCACCCAATTTGGGAAGGGTGCGGGGGACAGGCGGAGACGCCTTGCTGCCTGGGGGAAGCGCTCCTCCTGGCCCCCTCGCCCGCCCAATTTGGAAAGGGTGCGGGGGACAGGTGGAGATGCCTCCCTGAGGCAGCGAGGACCTCACTGCCTGGGGGAAGCGCTCCTCCTGGCCCCCTCACCCGCCCGATTTGGGAAGGGCGCAGGGGCGGGCGGAGAAGCCTCCCCCAGGCCTTGATGGCTCACGGGGAAAGCTTTTTGCCCGGCTCTCACGTCCTTCTGACCGGAGGGGCGCGAGAGCCGGGTGAAAACCCTCCCGCAGGCCTCAATGGCTCACAGGTGAAGCTTTTCGCCCGGCTCTTGCGTCCTTCCGACTTCGGAAGGGCACGGGGGCCAGGCGGAAAAGCCTCCCACAGCCCAGCGCCCTCCCTCTCCTCCAACCCTCTCCTCTCTCTCACACACACACACAAGGCCTCAGAGCCCGCCTCACCCGGTAGGCCCGGATCCGCCTCCGCCCGCTTGGCCTCCTCCTCCCCGAAGCAGCAGCAGCAGGAGGGGGAAGAAAGGCGGGGGGGAGGGGAGGGGACGTTTTCGCGGCACACCACGTGCTCTCGCACGGCACACTGGTGTGCCGCGTCACACTGGTTGAGAAAGACTGGCTTAAGCCTCCAGGTCGTTACATTAATTGGTGGCAGCGGTGGGATCTAAACTAGAAAGGTCCACCCTTCCCCAAGTGGTCCAAGCCCAAATCGTCACACCATACAGCCCGGGAAACTCACGGCAACCCATTCACCATACCCTTCCTTCCTATCTTTTTGCTCATTTCCCCCCTTTGCTTACCTTATTTTGTTGTAAGACAGATTGAGGTCACTTAGTTTTAAAAGTCTGTCCAGTTTTTCAATCTTCTCAATGAGATTGTGACTCAGGTTGAGGGTCTCTAATTTATCACACTTCTCCAGATTTTCGATGTACTAAAACACAAAAACAAACCAAGTCTGTAAACCTCAGGAAGAAGACGGCAGGATGCAAACCACGCAGATGGGGACGACATTTCATGCTATCAAAGCAAATTAGCTGCGGACTACTATTTTGCCCGCTTACTTTGGAGCAGTTAAGTTAACGGCGCTTTAAAACAAACCATTTGAAACTTCTTAAGTACTGAATATGGAGATGTATGTGAAGATGTAAAGCGGGGGTGCCCACACTTTTTCATCATGCGAGCTACTATATGAACAATCAAGTTGAAAAGATCACCTATTGTGCATGTGAGCTTGCGCGCGCACACTCCTAGTGCAGCTTTCCGTCTGCGCGGGGCTTCTTTCATGCCTGCCCACGAACTCGCCGCTGCACGCAACCGGGAAGGGGATCCTCCTTGCCTGCGCGCGCTCTCTCTTAATGTCTTCGTTGCCTTCCTCCTTCCTGCTGCGTGCTTTCACGAAGCAGGAAGTCCCCATCCCGTCCTGCTTCTTGCGTGCACAGCAGGCCCCTCCCTCGCATGCAGCAGGAGGGTATTTATAGGCACACCCGCCAGCGCTCCGGCCAGATATGCCTTCGGCGGCGGCTCGGAAGGCGCAGGGCTGGGAAGAGGGGGTGCCTGGCTGCTGCCTGGGCCGGGAAACTCAACCGAGAGAGGGACCCACGTGAGGCTGGAGCCTCCCCACGGCAGCCTCCCCCCTCCCTCGAGGCTTCCTTACCTGGGCAGGAGAAGGGAGAGTGGAAGAGGTGTTTCCCCAAAGTGACAGATGCAGTGTGGGGGGGGGGGGCTTCCTTCCTTCCTTTTGTCACTCAGAAAGGACGCCCAAGTGGACGGCTGGCAGGAAGGAGGACCCCTCCCACTGGTGGCAGTCCATGCCCACGGGAGAGAGGGGGTGGCTCTTCCTAGCTGGCTCTAAAGAGCCACCCCCCCTTTCTCTCCCCCCGTGGGCCCTCGCCGTCTTTCTCCTTCGAGGGCGAGGGAGGGCGGGGCGGAGAAAGGCGGTGAGGGCACAGGCAGCAGCAAGTGGAGTCTCCATCCCCGTAGCCCCCTCCTCCTCGGGTTCAGCCCCAGGAACACGGCGGAGCCCTCCCTCCTCGCCCCCAACCAAGGAAAGAAAGCAGCCCCACACAGCTCGCTTGCCCAGGTCTCGGCTTGGAATGGGAGTCCCGAGGGCAGCAGCAGGGTTTGCGGTGGGGCTTGCTTGGCTTTGCCCCACTTTGCCCGGCCTCCTTCGCCTCTTTCTCTCTCTCTCTCCTTCCAGCGCCCCCCTGCCTGCCTGCCAAAAGGATCCAAAAAAGTTCTCCGGATTTCTTTCTTCTCTCCTTGGCTCTCTCTCTCTCTCTCTTTCACACACACACACACACACACACACATTCCCTCCATCCCTCCCACAGCCTCGCATCCTATCCGTGCGCGTGCCTTCGCCTTGCTCCCACCCCCCCAGCAGCAACCAATGGGTGGTCATGTCACCACACCGTGCGTGGCAAGACGAGCACCAGGGCCTGCCCACTAAAGCCTCATTTTGGCAAAAGAAGCCCCGCAAAGGTGGCGGCGGGAGCGCACGTGCGCGCGCATGGCAGGAGCGCGCCATCCGGCTGGTGAGGCCCAAAGATCACCTGGAAGAGGGCCGAAGATCACCTAGGTGCTCCCGATCACCGTAATGAGCACCCCTGATGTAAAGAGTTCCTAAACCAGATGTGACTTAGTATTTCAATTCTAAGTCATACCAAAAGAGTGATGTCTATTATGGTGAACAGGGCCGGACCTAGGTAATTTTAAATGGTATTTTGGACTTCCTACTGGCTGTTTGGAATTGTGGGAGTTGAAGTCCAAAACACATGGAGGGCTGAAGTCGGCCCATGCCATATATATATATTCCTTCCTTCCCACCATTTTCCCTGCTCTATTCCTATTCTCTTTGAGTGTGTGTGTGTGTGTGTCTATATCTATATCTATTCCCCTTCCTTCCTTCGCAGCCCTATACCCCAGAATATCAAGGCAGAAAATCCCACATTCAAGTAGTAAGAACGGGTGAGAAGGAAAACGCCAAGTGTTCAAGATGTGGTAAATAATAGTATACTATTATTTACCACATCTTGAACCCTTGGCGTTTTCCTTCTCACCCGTTCTTACTACTTGGATATCCTGGAACTACTTACCTTTTACCTTGTGTTTAGAAAATCCCACATTACCTGAGTGTGGACTCAGATATTCAAAGCAGATACTGTGGGATATAGGGCTGTGTGGAAGGGCCCTCGCCCTTGTCCCTCCCCTCTTCCTATTCTTTGTGTGGGTCTCTACATTCCCCATCCTTCCTTCCTCCGCACCCTTTTCCTTGCCCCCTTCCTATTCTCTTTCCCCTTCTTACCTTCCCCTTCCTCCCTTCTCACCCTTTCCCCTCCCCTCTTCCTATTCTCTTTTCATCTATATATATAAAAAGAGAGTGGTCGTGGTACCCGGCAAATAGGCGCGAAAACTACATGTCCAAGACCCACGAAACTCGCCAGACCACTGACCCATACCCTGAGGTCCCTATAGGGCCCACAAAAACACCCCAAACACAACCTCCACCCTCTAAAAGACCCCCCGAAAAACAACCTTTCCCCGCATGCACAAACGGCGCAAGGCGGCCGCGGCCGCGGCAACGCCCCACCTCTCCTCCTCCTCCAACACACCCTCCCACCCCGCCTCCCTTGGCCCCCCGCCCCTCCTCCTCCTCCCTCCCAACCCACCTCCACGCCCCAAGACATTACCCCACCCGCGCCGCCCGACGCCATGCCCACCTCCTCCGCCGATACCAGGCCGCTCCTCTCAAGCCGGGACGCGCGGGCCCCGGCTCGCCGCCTTCTCCGCAGCGTACTTGCCCTTTCTCGGCGACTGCCATCCGGATCTGAACCCAGGCCAGGATGGCAGCCGCTGAGTAAAGCCAAGGACGCTGGGCGGAGAAGGCGCAGCGCCTTTTTTTGCCGCCTTCTTCCTTAACCTTCCTCGGCGACTGCCATCCGGTTCTGGACACAGCCCAGGATGGCAGCTGGCGAGGAAGGACAAGGATGCGGCGGAAAAGCCGCCCACGGCGGCGCCCGCGCAACCAGGGTCCATGGGGCGCCTGGGAGACGACTACGGACAAGGAACTACACCTCCCAGAAGGCTCAGCGCCTCTCACTGGGAAGCAGGGGCGGAGCTTTCTGGGAACTGAAGTCCCATGCCCATATCCGCCTCCTCCTCCAACTCCCAGTCTCCCAAGCGTTCCCGGACCCAACTGACGCGGCATGGGACCACGGAGGAAGCCAAGGAGGCGCCCGCACCCATCCCTCCGCAAAGGTCCCCCTTCGGCACCACCTTCGCCAGGAAGTGGCGAGCAAGAGCGACGAGGAACGCCCCACCTCCCTGCCACTCCCGGAAGACGAGGCCGGGGGGGGAGAAACACCGCGCAACAAACTACCTCCTACCCAGGGTCCCCATCGCATCCCCCACAGTAAAAAATAAAAGGTTATTCTTCTTGCAATTCACACACATACACACATATACACCCAAACATACACATAAAAACACACACAAAACACTTAGTCACATCACTACCAACCCATACATACCCAGACTTCCACACATCTCCTAAATAGGGCACAGCAACGGGTGCCGGGTTCAGCTATACACATATATACACACAACCCCCCCAAACACACACATATATACAGACAAACATACACATATAAACACACAAAAAACACATACATCATTTCCAGCCCTTACATGCCCAGACTTCCTCACATCTCCTAAATAGGGCACAGCAACGCGTGCCGGGTTCAGCTAGTGTATATATATGTGTGTGTGTGTATTAGGTCTAGGCTAATTTTGGGAGCAAGGGCCCGGGAGTTGGGCTAGGTGTCCTCTGTCTGGCAGGCTCGTCTGACTGCTCAGTCCTGCTCCCGGCCCCCAGGTAAGGGCACCCACGTGGCCTCCTCCCTCGCCCCACGTGCACTGGCGGCAGCAACGGCAACAGAGGGAAGAGACACGCGAGGGGCAAGGGAGACGGGAAAGGCGGGCGCCTCTGCCCCCTTCTCTCTCGCGCTGCGCAAGGCATTCTCGGCGGGGGCGGGGGGGCATGCGCAGGGTGAGGGATGAGACGCGCACAGGGCGATGCAAGGAGAAGGGAAAGGCGCGTGCCTCTGCCTCCTCCTCTCTCACCCTTCGTGAGCTTTCCTCCCACTCTGCCGGCACCCCTGGGGGCGTGGCGCCCGGCCCTGGATGTGCCCTTTGGCCACGTGGCACCCTGAGGCGGCCGCTTAATTTGCCTCCACTAAGATCCGCCCCTGATGGTGAGGCATGGTGACAAGGGAATAAAATTGACTAATGTAAATCACATCCTTTTTATAAATATGGTTTTAGGAATTTACTATGCATAAAAAGGTAAAGTTTTCCCCCTTGACATTCAATCGAGCCAAGTCCGACTCTGGGGAATGATGCTCATCTCCATTGCTAAGCCAAAGAGCCAGCGTTGTCCATAGACACCCCCTAGGTCATGTGGCCAGCTTGATTGCATGGTACGCTGTTACTTTCCCACCAGAATTGTACCTATTGATCTACTCACATTTGCATGTTTTCAAACTGCAAGGTTGGTAGAAGCTGGGGCTAACAGTGGGAGCTCACCCCACTCCCCATATTCGAACCACCAACCTATTGGTCAGCAAGTTCAGCAGCTCAGTGCTGCACCACCAGGGTCAGATCAAGAGTATTTATGGTGGTGAAAACAGCTTTGATCTCAGGCAGAGCTTTTCCACTTGGAACCCCTTTTGGCTGGACAAATATTTACGTGACCCTAGGTCAGGGGTCAGGAACCTGTGGCTCTTTTCATGATTGTACCTGGCTCTCCAGAGCAGCCTGGGCCTCGGTTTCCCAGCATGCAGCAGGAAGGAGTGACACATGCTCCATTCTCCCCCTTCCTTCCTTCCTTCCTTTCCTCTTGCTTCCTTTCTTCCCCTTCACCCTTTCCTTCTCCTTCTCTCCTTTTCCCTCACTCTCTACCCTTCCTCCTTTCCTCCATTCTCCCTCTTCCTTCCTTCCTTCCTTCCTTTCACCCTTTCCTTCTCTCCTTCCTCTTCCTTCCCTCTCCTTCTTCCTTCCTTCCTCCATTCTCCCTCTTCCTTTCTTTCTCCCCTTCACCTTTCCTTCTCCTTCCCTCTCTCCTCTTCCTTCTTTCCTCCATTCTCCCCCTTCCTTCCTTTCTTTCTCCCCTTCACCCCGCCTTCTTATCTTGTCCTGAGCGTGCCTTTTGCAGGTCTGAAGTGTCCCCTCATTCTGCCGGGGGGATCCTTTTCTCATAGTATGTATGCATATACTCACATTGAGTTAAATTCAGTCTTAAAATATATTATATACTAGCTTGGGGACCCGGCCCTGCCCAGGTTATTTGAGAAAGGCATTGTGTGCCAAGGGTGGTCCTTATGAGATGTTTACGTGGCTTGCAGTGGTCTCAGGAAGTTAGTGAAGGTACTTCAAGTCCCATCATCCATGGTCCATCCTCCTTCAAACGGTACCAGGATGTAGAGTGAGTCATGAGGGCTCTGTGTTTCAGGTTTGGTCTTGATCAGTCATTGGATAATGTTTGCAGCAGTTTTGGGAAGTGAGTGAAGGTACTTCAAGTCCCATCATCCATGGTCCATCCTCCTCCAAGCTGCACCAGGATGTAAAATGGGTCATGAGGGCTCTGTGTGCCTAGTTTGTTCTTTTTTGGTAATTGGATGAGGGTCGCAGTGGTCTCAGAAAGTGAGTGAAGGTACTTCAAATCCCATCATCTGTGGTCCATCCCACTCAAAACTGCACCAGGATGTAGAGTGGGTCATGGGTACTCTGTGCCAAGTTTGGGCCTGGTCTGTGATTTGTAGGGGCTTCAATGTTCTGTGGGAAATGAATCTGGTGAAGGTACTGCAAATCCCATCATTTGTGGCCCATCCTGCCCTACACTGCACCAGGTTGTAAAGTGGGCCAGTGGGCATCTGTGTGCCAAGTGTGGTCCTGATCCTTCTATGGTGTGGGCCACAGTGCTCTAAGCAAGTAAGTTAAAGTACTGCAAGTCCCGTCATCCTTGGTCCATCCTCCCACAAACTGCACCAGGATGTAAAGTGGGTCTTGAGGGTTCTGTGTGCCAAGTTTGGTCTTGTTCTCTCATTGTTTGGGGTCGCAAAGGGGTCGCAAAGTGTTTTGGGCTTAAACTCCCACCATGCCTGACTGCCTCAGGCCTTTGCCTTCTCCTCCTCTGCCACTTTAGAGCGTGGGAATGTTCGTGTTGGCGACTGCCTCAGGCCTTTTCCTTACCCCCTCTGCCACTTTAGAGCGTGGGAATGTTCGTGTTGGCGACTGCCTCAGGCCTTTTCCTTACCCCCTCTGCCACTTTAGAGCGTGGGAATGTTCGTGTTGGCGACTGCCTCAGGCCTTTGCCTTACCCCCTCTGCCACTTTAGAGCGTGGGAATGTTCGTGTTGGCGACTGCCTCAGGCCTTTGCCTTACCCCCTCTGCCACTTTAGAGCGTGGGGATGTTCGTGTTGGCGACTGCCTCAGGCCTTTTCCTTACCCCCTCTGCCACTTTAGAGCGTGGGAATGTTTGTGTTGGCGACTGCCTCAGGCCTTTGCCTTACCCCCTCTGCCACTTTAGAGCGTGGGGATGTTCGTGTTGGCGACTGCCTCAGGCCTTTTCCTGACCCCCTCTGCCACTTTAGAGCGTGGGAATGTTCGTGTTGGCGACTGCCTCAGGCCTTTGCCTTACCCCCTCTGCCACTTTAGAGCGTGGGAATGTTCGTGTTGGCGACTGCCTCAGGCCTTTTCCTTACCCCTCTGCCACTTTAGAGCATGGGTTCGTGTTGGCGACTGCCTCAGGCGTTTTCCTTACCCCCTCTGCCACTTTAGAGCGTCGGAATGTTCGTGTTGGCGACTGCCTCAGGCCGTTGGCGACTGCCTCAGGCCTTTGCCTTACCTCCTCTGCCACTTTAGAGCGTGGGAATGTTCGTGTTGGCGACTGCCTCAGGCCTTTTCCTTACCCCCTCTGCCCCTTTAGAGCGTGGGAATGTTCGTGTTGGCGACTGCCTCAGGCCTTTGCCTTACCCCCTCTGCCACTTTAGAGCGTGGGAATGTTCGTGTTGGCGACTGCCTCAGGCCTTTTCCTTACCCCCTCTGCCACTTTAGAGCGTGGGAATGTTCGTGTTGGCGACTGCCTCAGGCCTTTGCCTTACCCCCTCTGCCACTTTAGAGCGTGGGAATGTTCGTGTTGGCGACTGCCTCAGGCCTTTGCCTTACCCCCTCTGCCACTTTAGAGCGTGGGAATGTTCGTGTTGGCGACTGCCTCAGGCCTTTGCCTTACCCCCTCTGCCACTTTAGAGCGTCGGAATGTTCGTGTTGGCGACTGCCTCAGGCCTTTTCCTTACCCCCTCTGCCACTTTAGAGCATCGGAATGTTCGTGTTGGCGACTGCCTCAGGCCTTTTCCTTACCCCCTCTGCCACTTTAGAGCGTCGGAATGTTCGTGTTGGCGACTGCCTCAGGCCTTGCCTTACCCCTCTGCCACTTTAGAGCGTGGGAATGTTCGTGTTGGCGACTGCCTCAGGCCTTTTCCTTACCCCCTCTGCCACTTTAGAGCGTCGGAATGTTCGTGTTGGCGACTCCCTCAGGCCTTGCCTTACCCCCTCTGCCACTTTAGAGCGTCGGAATGTTCGTGTTGGCGACTGCCTCAGGCCTTTTCCTTACCCCCTCTGCCACTTTAGAGCGTGGGAATGTTCGTGTTGGCGACTGCCTCAGGCCTTTTCCTTACCCCCTCTGCCACTTTAGAGCGTGGGAATGTTCGTGTTGGCGACTGCCTCAGGCCTTTGCCTTACCACCTCTGCCACTTTAGAGCGTGGGAATGTTCGTGTTGGCGACTGCCTCAGGCCTTTTCCTTACCCCCTCTGCCACTTTAGAGCGTGGGAATGTTCGTGTTGGCGACTGCCTCAGGCCTTTGCCTTATCCTCCTCTGCCACTTTAGAGCGTGGGAATGTTCGTGTTGGCGACTGCCTCAGGCCTTTGCCTTACCCCCTCTGCCACTTTAGAGCATGGGGATGTTCGTGTTGGCGACTGCCTCAGGCCTTTCCTTACCCCCCTCTGCCACTTTAGCGCGTCGGAATGTTCGTGTTGGCGACTGCCTCAGGCCTTTGCCTTACCCCTCTGCCACTTTAGAGCGTGGGAATGTTCGTGTTGGCGACTGCCTCAGGCCTTTCCTTACCCCTCAGCCACTTTAGAGTGTGGGAATGTTCGTGTTGGCGACTGCCTCAGGCCTTTGCCTTACCCCCTCTGCCACTTTAGAGCGTGGGAATGTTCGTGTTGGCGACTGCCTCAGGCCTTTGCCTTACCCCCTCTGCCACTTTAGAGCGTGGGAATGTTCGTGTTGGCGACTGCCTCAGGCCTTTGCCTTATCCTCCTCTGCCTGTTTAGAGGGTTGGAATGTTCGTGTTGGCTGGCCAATAGAGGCGTTATGCAAATACTCCCTCACTGGCACCCAATCAGAAATCTGGCACATATCCACAAACCCACATACAAACATTCTTTTTTATTATATATACAGATATTATATGGCTCTCACTGAAATAAATTTCCAAATATTTTGCTTTCATGGCTCTCGGAGTCAAAAAGGTTCCTGACCCCTGCCCTAGGTACATATGTACAGTAGGTATATAAAATAGGTATAAAAACCAAACATTTACCGACAACAAATCAGTATTTGCAAGGCTTGCTACACAGACTCATTTTCCTTCTTATGAAGCATCTTCTGAAGAGTCCACTGGAAACACTGCACAACAGATTCATATCAATGACTAGAACAGTGCTCTTCTGCTCTTAAGAGGTGTAGTTATGGCTGATCAAGCTCTAACCCAAAGAATGCTTCTCCCCAGCACAGGAAAAAAGAAGCACCCATCAATCTACATCTGGATGATGAAATTCTGTCTTTCAAATCTAACTTCTGTTCTGACAGGAAATGATGGTTAACTGTGACTTCCTCACTTTTGCAGTGACTCAAAGAGCAAAGCAACAGCTAAGAAGTATTGATTGTCCAAATATGGTCAGTATTGAAAAAGACGCCTCATTTAAAGAGTATATGATGCAATGCCTATTGCTAGTTTCTCACTGCAATCTTCTGACTGCACCCATCACTTCCGTAAATCAAAAATAGAAGAGCAGCATGAGGTATGCTCGCGATCCCACCCCGCACAGTATATGAACAGAAACGTGTGAAAATGACATACCTTGAACTTCTTTCCGCCATCTTTCGCAAGGCAAAGATTTAGAGAAGTGATGCGCCCCAGATGTTCCTGCTTGGCCAGCTTCTTGAGGAGAGGCTCGGTTATGTACCTGGTGCCTGGGCCTATACAGTGGTCAGTAACAAGATGTTTTGAGAAGAATACAACAACAACATGATAGCAATAGAAAAAGAAAAAACTGAAAACGCTAGAAATGCTGCAAAGGACAAAACCTCGGAGTTTTTTCTTTGAAATTGTTTTGATCACCATACAAATAACTTTTTTATATTTTCAAGTTTTTACGGTGTCGTTTCATCTGCTACAAAGTGCTTTTCCTTCTAAGCTTTTATGTTGTTTGTATTGTTTTGATATTTACCCGTAATTTACTCGAGTCTCATGCGCCATAGAATCTAACGAGCACCTCAATTTTCAAAATCCTGAAACCAAAAAAGGTATTTGCTGACGAATGTAAAGTGAAGCGGCAAAAGGTGCACTCTTTGTAATGGCCATATTACATAATTACATAAGTCCGTCCCCGATAATTTCCAGCATTGCCTCGAAGCCGTTACTGGATGGCTGCGAGCCAGTAGGTTGAGGGTGAATCCGGCGAAGACGGAGATCTTGTGGCTGGGCCGCCCGGGCGGGGTGGGTGCCCGGCTTCCGACCCTGGACGGGGCGGCGCTGCACCCAGCGCCGTCTGTGAAGAGCCTGGGTGTCCATCTGGACTCCCAGCTGTCCATGGAGGCCCAGGTCTCTGCGGCCAGCAAGGCTGCTTTTTTCCACCTCCGTCAGGCAAGGAGGCTGGCCCCCTACCTCTCCCGGAGCGACCTAGCCGCGGTGATCCAAGCCACGGTCATCTCGAGGCTAGATTACTGTAACGCTCTCACGTTGGCCTTCCTATGTCGCCGATCCGAAGCTCAGGCTGGTGCAGAACACTGCCGCCCGGCTCCTGTCTGGGGCTCCAGCAGGCTGCCGTATAACACCAATCTTGCAGGACCTGCACTGGCTGCCTATTGAGCACCGGATCGCCTTCAAAGTGTTGGTTCTTACCTTTAAGGCCTTATACGGCCTGGGGCCAGCATATCTGAGGGACCGTTATACTCCATATTGCCCGTCGAGCTCACTACGGTCTGAGGATGCCAACCTCTTGAGGTACCATCTATAAAGTCGGCGTATTTGACATCTACCCGCCGGAGGCGTTCTCTGTTATAGCCCCCACGCTATGGAACGCCCTCCCGGCGAAACCAGGGCCTTGAGGGATCTACTCCGTTTAGACGGGCCTGCAAAACCTACCTGTTTAGGCAGGCCTTGGCGAGTAGCCCGTGCGCCCCCCTGCTTCATGTTGCTGCATCTGCTGCTGTTATGGTTTTAATGTTATGGTTGTAATGCTATTGTTTTAATGCTATTGTTGCTGTTTTTTAATCTGTTTTCGTTTTTAACCCTTTGTTGTATGTATTGGCTCTTGTGAGCCGCCGCGAGCCCCTGGGAGTCGGCGGCATAGAAGCCCCAATAATAAATAAATAAATAAATAATGCTGGAAGCAAGCCCACAACTGACTTTTGAGCAAGGCTTAGGACAGGGGTGGGCAATTATTTTTTCCAAGGGGCCACACGAGAACCAAAAAATATTATGGAGGGCCGCACCTCAAGGCGGAGCTACATTCTAATCTACATTATTTATTTATTTATTATATTTACTGTATATTACACATCATTAATATTAACATATTAATATATCAAGAAATATTCATATATTATTGGTATTAATATCATAATTATTATATTATAGTATATATACATAGACATTATAATATATTGAAATTATTATATAATATAACATTATATTATATTATTTATTATATTATTATTATTATAAAATTATTATTATAAAATAATAAAAACCACTAAAATAAAATAAAATGAAATTCAAGAAGACAAGGTGCGAACCAAGATGGAGGCTGACATCTTCAAGAGAGGAAGGATCCCAAGATGGAATGGCCCAATGGACCCAGCCCAGAGGATGGCAAAGCAAACCCAGCCACCACCGCAGCAGAGCAGAGCAGCAGATGATCGGAGGCTGCAGGCCTCCACCCGCTCTCGCCCCCAGCCGTTCCCCAGCTGATCGCCCTGCCATGGAGTGCCTGCCATCCCGGCTTTGGAGTGCTTGCCATCCCGGGAGGCGATCCAGGCCTGCAGCGGGAGCAGTCGGCGAGCTGCAGCAGGTGATTGCCCTGGCGAACCAGAAGACGATCAAGTCTTCCGGGTTGCCAGGACAATCAGCCACCGCAGGTCGCCGACTGCTCCCACTGCAGGCCCGGATCGCCTCCCGGGATGGCAGGCACTCCAAAGCTGCCGCTCCTCCGATTGTTCTCCGGAGCGATGGGCAGTCTGCCGACGCAGGCCCCACAGCCCGTGATGGGATGGCGGCAGCGACACCCCTTCCTCTTGGCTCCTCCCCCGACGCCCTTCTCCCTGGGCCGGACAGAATCAGCTGCCGGGCCGCATCCGGCCCGCAGGCCGTAGGTTGCCCAGGTCTGGCTTAGGAAGATTAAGAGATTATTGTACTGATATTAAGGGGTCTGCAAATCTTGGAAGCAGAGATCCAGAAAGCTCAAACTACATGATAAAGAACAGGCATACAAACAAAGACTACATAAAATGCTTCAATTGCAATCGACAGGGACATATTGCCAAAGACTGTAGACTACCAAAGAGAAATAAGATGCCCTTCAAAGATCAAAAGTCAGGAAGACAAGATCGGAAAAGTAATTCCATGATAGGAAATTCTCAAAAGAATCTCTATAATTTGGCCATTGCAACTGCTGCCTGCTTAGGATTTTGTCTTTAAACACAAAAGTGTTAGAGCACCAATTCGGCAATGAAAAGGGGAACTTTAGGGTGCATCTATGCTGCAGAATGAACCCCTTTTAATTGCCTTTGTTCAATGTTATGGAGTCCTGGGAGCTGTAGTTCGACAGTGTCTTGAGCCTTTTCTGCCAAAGAATGCTGATGCCTCACCAAACTACAAATCCCACCATTGCATAGCATTAAAACATGGAATTAAATTAGAAATGAGATCCCTCAAATAGGAGCTCCAGGTGTTCCCAAGCAGCTTCCCCTTTGGCTTTGACTCCACACTAAGATGACCAGATTATGCAAATCTAATGCGCACCCTAATTTTGGTAAGGTCGTTTAGCCAAAAAAAGGCGAGTATTTTATTTAAATGAATATACAACATGTCTTTTAAGATGCTTTGGAAATGCAAGTGTTCCCAAACACAGGGCATTCAATTTTAGTTCAATACCTTGTCCAACGAGGTGCTCAGCAGGAACGGTTGGATCCTTGTCTTCAGCTGCATCGCCTTGACATCCAAGCTCTGTGGTGAGATAAAGAGGTGGTGTTTCGTGTCTCCCGTGAGGAGATGGGGACCGGCTGGATGAACTCGCAGCAGACACTGGGCTCTGGGTACGAGATGGAGACATGAGCCTCGTCCGAGGAGATGCCCGTTGCAGCCGGCCTTTACTCATTGCGCACAATGCGGCATGCCGGTGACGAGAAGCTGCAAGGAGAAGCACAGGTTCTTCTTAAAGGCCTTCCATGGTGCACAAAGATGCTTTTATTCAAACATCCAAAAGAAAATACATATTCTGACATCTATATCTATCTATCTATCTATCTAATAAAAGTGAATGTTTGTGTGTGTGTATGCATGTGTGTATGTGGAGGGATATGTGGCAGCATTCTGATTGGCTGCCACTTTCACAGGCCACAGCGACCAGCGCGGGTGATGGACCAGCACCAAACTTGGTACACATAACCCCCCTGACTCCCTTTATGTCCTGGTGCGGTTTGGGGGACATGACCCACGGATTATGGGATTTGTAGTACTTTCAAACACTTTGGTTCCCACAGACCACTGTGGCCACCAAAAAGGACCAATACAGACCACACTTGGCACACACAGCCCCCATGACGCACTCTACGTCCTGGTGCAGTTTCGAGGAGGGCGGACCCGGGATGATGGGACTTGAACTACCTCTACTAACTTCCCAAGTCCGCTGCGACCCTCTTCCAATTTCTGATCGAGACCAAACTTGGCACACATAGCCCCCATTACTGCCTTCACGTCCTGGTGAGGTTCGGGGGAGGACTGACCATGGATGATGGGATTTGTAGTTCTTCCACACCCCTCTGTTCCCACAGACCACTGCGGCCCCCAACAAACACCAATAAAGATCACATTTGGCATGCAAATCCCCAGTGACCCAGTCTACAACCTACGGCAGTTTGGAGGAGGGCAGACCATGGATGATGGGCCTTGCAGTAACTTCTCTCACTTTCCAAAACTGCTGCAAACCTAATCCAATGACTGATCAAGACCAAACCTGGCACACAGAGACCTCATGACCCACTCTACATCCTGGTACAGTTTTCTGTGAGATGGGCCACGGATGATGGGACTTGAAGTACCTTCACTCACTTCCTAAAAACAATACAACCCTCATCCATTCACCAATACAGACCAAACTTGGCACACAGAGCCCGCATGACCCAATCTACATCCTACTGCAATTAGGGGGAGGGTAGACCACAGATGATGGGACTTCCAGTACCTAAAATACTTTCATCATACCACTGCAACTCCCAAGAATGATGGATCAAGACCAAACTTGGCACACAGAGCCCCCATGACCCACTCTACATCCTGCTGCAGTTGGGAGGAGGGAGGACCATGGATGTTGGGAGTTCCAGTACCTTCCCTCACTTTCCAAGACTGCTGCAAACCTAATCAAATGACTGATCAACACCAAACCTGGCACACAGAGCCCTCATGACCCACTCTACATCCTGCTGCACTTCTCAGATCATACGGGCACCGCCGGATCCCCAAGCTAGTGATAAATAAATGAATATCCCTAAAAATATAGTTCAGGTATCATTGTCATTGTAATCTTTACAGTATCTTTTTGAATCCGATGTATACCAGTTCAACATTTCTGGGCCTTTTTAGAAGATGACATACAATAAAGTGTGCCAACATTTTATCGTATTTCCAAAAACAATTGGATCTATACATTATACATTCTCGTGGCTGCTCAAACTTAAAAAATGATACCCAGTTTTGCCAAAGAACACGTTCTGCTATATATTTCTTCAATGAGCTTTTGTCACTGTTAGACAGTCTCATCTTTCATTATTTGGGCAAAACGAACCCACTAAGTGTGCATATTCAATGTAACGTGGCTACGCAGCAAGATTGAATTCCAATGCCATGTCTTCGCAAACTGTCATTTGTCTCTTTAGTATGAAACATGGGTCACCTATCACCAACACCTACAACCCCTCGAACGCTTACATCAGCGCTGTCTTCGCACAATCCTAAATATACACTGGACCGACTATGTGACGAACGTCGCTGTCCTTGAGCAAGCAGGGATCACCAGCATTGAGGCCATGCTATTGAAAACACAACTGCGCCGGGCAGGGCACATCTCTAGGCAGGCCCGGATTACCCATAGGGCCAACCTAGGCCATGGCCTAGGGGCACAAGCCGAGGGGGGCGCAGAATCACAGACCAAAAGAAAAGTAATAAAATAATCTTAAAAATTGCACTGCAATTGGCTCCTGCCGCCTGGTACCCAAAAGGACGCGGAGCCAAGGCCGGGCTCCGCGGAGGCAGCGCTCGTGCTCGCTGCGTCAGCCTCAGCCCATCCATCTACGCCGCTGCTTCTCAGCCAGTGCTCCTGCGCCTGAGGGGAGGGTGCGCCTGGCCTAGATCGGAGTGGCTTCCTTCGCAAGCTGCTGAGGGAAAAGGAGGCCGCGGGAAAGAAGGGTGGCGTGCGGCGGCGTGGAGGCCCGGAGGGGAGCCTGAGGCGGAGGAAGGCCCCGACTCTCTGCAGCGGCTGGGCCATGAGCCGTACGTGGGGCCGCCTCTGAAGCCGCTGCCCCGGAAAAAGAGCATGCTCTGGACGCAGCCTGGCTTTCCCCGTCCCTTTGGGCCTCGTCTCTGCGACACTCACTCGCCCTCCTCTGCCTCCTTCCCGAGGGGAAACGAACTCGCTCCCCGCCACACAAAGGGGCCCATTCCCTTCTCTTCAGTGACAGCGTGCGCGCACCTTTCCCCTCAGCCCCATTGGCACAGGACGAGAAGGATGCGGCGGCGTGAGACGGGGGGGAGAGAGGGGGTGTGTGGTAGAGGTTGGCTTAAAGGGGGCGTAATTCCAAAGTGTGGCCTAGGGCAGTGTTTCCCAACCTTTTTTGAGCCGCGGCACACTTTTAACATTAAAAAAATCTGGGGGCACACCACCAACCAAAATGACACAAAATGACACTCTAACACAGTAAAGAACGGCTGGGGGGGGGTGGTGGCCTGCTGGAAGCAGCTGTGGGGAGTGCGAAGCCAGGGGGGCGGAGCCAGGCTGCGTCATGCCCTGTCCCTACCCCGGCTTACCTCTCCCAGCAGCTGCTCCAGCCTTGAGGGCAGTGCCAAAGCCAGCACAATGCTGGCTTGGCACTGTCCCCTCAAGGCTGGAGCAGCTGCTGGAGTGCCGGCCGGGGGAGGGGGCAGAGCCAGGCCGCGCCATGCCCCGCCCACTCCCCCAGCTTCAGCTCTCCTACAGAGGAGGTGCATGAGCGGTGGACGGGCTTCAGTGGGCGGGGCTCCTCCTCCACGCGGCTTCAGCAAGCGGGGGGCGAGTCATGGTGGGAGCCATGGCGGATTGGAGGCTGGCTGGAGAAACGGTCGAAGGAGGCACCCGGTCCCTTCTTCTTTTCTTCGCCACTGCCTGGCCCTTCCTCCTCCCCCAAGCAGCAGGAGTTCAGCAGGAGGGGGGGAGGAAGGGGGGCAGAGAGCTTTTCTCGCGGCACAGCAGGAGGTCCGCCACGGCACACTAGTGTGCCACGGCACACTGGTTGAGAAAGACTGGCCTAGGGCACAAAAGGCTATTAATCCGGGGCTGTCTCTAGGATGGAGGACCAACGCCTCCCAAAGATACTATTCTACGGTGAACTCGCCACGGGTCAGCGCAAGAGAGGCGCCCCCAAAAAGAGATATAAATACTCCCTGAAACAACATCTCAGGCTTGGCTAGATTGATCACCAACAATGGCCCACCCTGGCCTCACATCGGGAGGCGTGGAGACGCACTATCCACATTGCTGCACACCGAACGAGTCTCAAAGAGAAACGACAACCCAGAAAAAACCACAACCTGGAAACAACATCATCCACGGAGACTTTCTGCTGTGCTTTCTGCAACCGAACTTGCCTATCTCAGATTGGCCTTTTTAGTCATCAACGCACTTGTAGAAAGCGTGGGATGAGTCCAACCTGAATCTTCGTTCGCGAAGAAAAGCCAAGATGCTTCCCGGAAACTGTGGTTCTTCTTGGCCTTATACTGAAATGGTGGTGATTCAAAGAGATACCTCTGCTACGTTTGCGCAGCATAGGAAGGAAACACAAGAGGAGGGGAAAGTGGAGTCAAGCAGACCGATTTAATTAAGGGGTTTCAAGCCTTTCTTCAGGTTCCCAGAAATGAATGTGGCTGAGGATTTTGACCTACAACTGCCAGTTCTTATCCCCACGAGTTAGAATGACTATTGCTCACAGGAGATACATCAATGTGCAGCTCCCAAGAATCTTACTTTATGAGTAACAAAGAATATATGTGTGTGTGAGTATGCATATATAATTATCACATTATTATTAATATTGTTATTTGAAGACACTGAATTTAAATAAATTTTATTTATTTATTTCAGGATTTTACCCCCGCTCTTCTCAACCCCCGAGGGGGGACTCAGAGCGGCTTTCAGTAAGGCACAATTCGATGCCCACACAGTAACAATATAAGACCCCAGAACCCTTCAACAATTAAAATACATTAAAATACATTAAAATACAATTACCTAAACATCATACGCATTCATTCCAGATTAAAACAATGTTCTGTCCATAAAAGCATTGAGCCCTATTCAACCACTTTCCATTAAAATCCCATCTAAAGTGCTGCCTTGTGCTGGTGTGCAAATGCCTGGTCCCACAGCCAGGATTTTACTTTTTCCTGAATGCCAGGAGGGATGAGGTGGATCGTACATCGATAGGGAGCGCATTCCACAGGCAGGGAGCCACCACCGAGAAAGCCCTCTCCCTCGCCCCACCAGCTGCGTTTGAGAAGTAGGCGGGAGCGAGAGCAGGGCCTCCCGGATGATCTTAGATTACGAGGTGGGACGTAGCGGCTGATGCGTTCGGACAAGTAAGCTGGGCCAGAACCATATAGATAGAGCTTTAAAGGTCAAAACCAGCACTTTGAATTGAGCCCAGAAGTGGACTGGCAGCCAGTGGAGCTGACACAGCAGGGGGGTGGTATGCTCCCTGTATGTCGCTCCCAACAAGCACCTGAGGCAAAGCACCAAAATCAGTGTGTACAGAGCTATCGTACTGTCTATTCTCCTCTATGGGTCTGAAACATGGGTCACCTATCGCCAACACCTACGACTCCTCAAACGCTTTCATCAGCGCTGCTTTCGCACAATCCTAAATATACACTGGACCGACTATGTGACGAATGTTGCTGTCCTTGAGCAAGCAGGGGTCACCAGCGTTGAGGCCATGCTATTGAGAACACAGCTGCGCTGGGCAGGGCACATGGTCTCTCGGATGGAGGACCACCGCCTCCCAAAGATACTACTTTATGGTGAACTCGCAAGAGAGGCGCCCCCAAAAAGAGATATAAGGACTCCCTAAAACAACATCTCAGGTTCGGTCCACCCTGGCCTCACATCTGGCTGCCGCCCGCTGGACTAATTGCAGTTTCCGAACTGTCTTCAAAGGCAGCCCCACGTAGAGTGCGTTGCAGTAGTCTATTCGGGATGTGACCAGAGCGTGGACGACTGTAGCCAGATCAGACTTCCCAAGGTACGGGCGCAGCTGGCGCACGAGTCTTAACTGTGCAAAAGCTCCCCTGGCCACCGCCAAGACCTGGGGTTCCAGGCTCAGCGATGAATCCAGGATCACTCCCAAGCTGCGAACCTAAACGTCATTAGTTCTAACAGTACTGCTGGATTCCTCCTTTCATCCTCACTCTTTCCGGCCAGAGGTTAAACAACAGCTGCTTCAATCCGAACGTTCCAAGTTCGAGACCCCGGGCTGGCCTTGGGCAGCCAGCTGTAAGCCTAACCCACTGTTAACTTTAGCAGGCGAAAGCAACCTACGAGTAGAGAAATCAGGTACCGCATAGCAGGGGAGATCTTTTAAAGACTTTATAACACCAATAAATGAAGATCGATTGCTGAGGAAACTCCCGCAGGCAGGCAGGCTCTCCGTCAGAAGCAGGCCCCGATTACCTATAAGGCCAACCTAGGCCATGGCCTAGGGGCGCAGGCCAAGGGGGGCACAATTCACAGACCAAAAAAAAAAGTTAATTAAAACAAAAAAAACCCTCCATGGCCAGCCCTTGGGAATGACGGGAGTTGAAGCACAAAGGCCCCGGAGGGAGGGAGGGAGGGCCGAGCCTGGTCTCAAGGCAGGACACGCAGGGCGAGAAGCAGCAGCAGCCGTTTCCCTCCCTCCCTTCCTCCTCCCCGCTACTCAGTCGGGGGCGGGGCCTCCCAGGGTGACATCACTCCCTCCTCCGCCAGGCCCGCCTTCCTTGTTTGCTCCGTCGCCTCCCAGGGTGACGTCACTCCTTCCTTCCCTCCCTCCCTCCCCGGGAGGCGGGGAGTGGGCGGGGCCAGGAGTGAGTCCTCCGAGCTCGCCTCCTGGCCCCGCCTCCCGTCTTGTGACACCCATCGATCAAAGCTGAAGAGCGGCAGCCGGCCAATCGGGGAGCCTCCCTCCCTCCCGGGCAGGCGTGGCTCCACGGACTCGGCCAATAGGAAGGCAAGGGCCTGCTTGGAGGCGGAAGTCCACGGAGGGGGGTTCTCCCTGAGCCATGGATTGCAACCGAGGAGGAGCAACGGCCCTGATGGAGACGGAGACGCAAGCATGTAGCCAGGGGGGGGGCTTGGGGGGCTTCAGCCCCCCCCCCATTCTCAGGGTGGTCCATGAGAATGCCTTACTGGTACATTATTTAAACTGTTATGTGTATCTATATCATGATCTGATTGCCCTGATCAATATATCCCATATGCATGGGGGTATTGGGATGATACAAAAGGTTTGTTAGGGTAGACCCTCTCCCACTCAGACTCAGCCCCCCCCCCAACCAAATTCAGCCCCGCCCGAATCAAAATCCTGGCTACAGCCCTGCGGAGACGGGTGGGGTGTCTCTCTCTATCTCCAGGGAGCCCCCCCCCCACGAAGGAAGGCCTCTCCCCACTACTCTCCCTCCTTGGGGCACAGGAACTAATCAGCCCCGGCAGATGGCCACCCCGCCACGGTCCCCAAGCCCCCGGGCGAGGAAGGAAGGAAGGCAGGCATGACTTGGGCCCCACCCTCCCTTCCCAGATCCCAAACAACTTTCAGTGCCGGTAGTAGAGGGGGCGTAATTCCACAGTGTGGCCTAGGGCGCAAAAAATTGTTAATCCGGGCCTGGTCATAAGAGGTGGAAGCAAGGTGGTTGGAGTAGCAGCACCCCCCTGTGACGCAGTGGAGCAACAGCGCCCGGAGATGTAATCTGGAAGACCATGTTCAACCAGGAAAGATCTGCCTACTATTGTATGTTGTCTGTCTTGTATGTCAATTACTAACGGCAGGGATTGTCTGCTTGTATATGTTCTGTAATCCGCTCCGAGTCCCCTTCGGGGTGAGAAGAGCGGAATATAAATAAAGAGTATTATTAGAATTATTCTTTCCTTTTTTAAAGAATCATACAATTCCTATATCAAAATGAGACCTATGGAATTGCAAATGTTAAGCATTAAAATATCCCAGTGGTTGGAGCTCAAACAAATTAAATGTGGGAAGGTTAGGTTAGAAGACGCTGTTTTGAAAGCATCTGCTCCCAAACAAACAAACAAACAAAGTTAAGGTCTCATGGTATATATCAGGGCTGTCCAACTTCTTCCAACCCAAGGGCCGGAATTCCGGTCACTGATCACCTGGGGTACGCAGGTGATCCGGGGGCAGGGCCGCTTGTGGTGGGCGGGCCGGGGCGGGGTCGCTTGCGTAGCCCCTCCCTCCTTTCCCGGCCGCGCCGTTGCTTGGATCTCGAGCAACGGCGCGGGATGGGCTATGGAGGGAGAAGGCAGCCTGCTACCTTCTTCTCCCTCCAGCCCCCTCCTCCTTCACCCTGGCGCGCCGTTGCTCAGATCCTGAGCAACGGCGCAATCGGGGAGAAGGAGGAGGGGCTACGGAGGAAGAAGGCAGGAAGAAAACTTGAAAGGAATAACTAGTAAAATATATAAGATAATAATTGAAATAAAGGAAGGAAATACAAAAAATAACACCCTTAAGGAGGTATGGGAAGAAGACTTAGGGATAAAAATAAAGGAAACAGAGTGGCAACAATTGTGGAGACAAAGACATCTTAAAAATTTATCAAGAAGGATTAAAGAAAATTATTATAAATTAATACGGAAATGGTACCTTACACCAGTAAGAATGGCAAATATAAATAAAAACTACTCGAAAAACTGTTGGAGAGGATGCCAAGAAACAGGAACATACATACATATGTGGTGGCAATGTAAATATGGAAGCAAATTTTGGGCGAAAGTATTTAAAGAAATAGAAGATATAATGAATATTAAAATAGAAAGAAGTCCTAGTATAGCTTTATTATCATTATATAATAGTATACAATTGGGAAAAAAGGATAAAGATGCGATAACAAACCTATTAACAATAGCAAGACTGCTTATAGCAAGGAATTGGAAAAAAGAAATAAATATACAAATAGAGGAATGGTACAAGGAAGTATGGAAACTGGCCATAAATGACAAGTTAACATGTATATTAAAAGTAAAAGAGGTATATGGAAACAAAGTGATTTTTATGAGGTATGGAGAAAATTTATTGAAAAAGGATTAGAAAAGGAAGAAGGAAGGTTACCTCCACAAGAAGAAATGAAATTTTGGAATTAATGATATGTAAAAGCAATGGCTTGGGGAGGGGGGACGCGAGCACAGCGGTGAGGGATACAAAATGTATAAGAAAAACATAATGGCAGATGCTAAAGATTGAAGTATTGTACCTAGAAATGAATAACATGAATCTGCTGTAAATAGACAAAAAAAAAACAAATTTTTTTTTAAAAAAATATATATATATTTTAAAAATCTTTTAGGAGGGTAGCGGGGGCCGTGTCCAACAGGCTGGGGGGGGGGGGGCGTGTACGGCCCTCGGGCCGCCTGTTGGGCAGCCCTGGTATATATAAGCTAATCTGATGCTTTTCTTTCTCAACCACAACTAAATGCAGCTCCATCTGTTTCCATAACTCGCCACCTATCAGCCCAGAAACAGTTATGAAAGGGAGAATTGCAAAAAGAAGTTACTTTGGTTCGCTTGATATCTAAAGCATGTGCCTTTTGATGGCTCATATGGTCTTTGCTGTAGGCTGTCATCTGGTTCTGCACAAAGCAGCCAGTCATATTGCCCGAAGCGAACGCAGACCTGAATCCAACGAAACAAGACTTCTATTCTGAGGTCCTCCTTGACAAATGTTTATTTCTGGAAATGCAGAACCAAAAGGTACAAATGCTGTGGCCTCTAATGCTAGAAAGGGGAACCCATGTCCTCCCACTAAGAACAGGATATGAAGAAGGAAAACGTAGGCTCCTTCTTCGCTGCCATATAAAATCCAGATTATCTGGCTTTGAACTGGAATATGTGGCAGTATAGAAAGTTTTAGAAAAGCATGACTTTTTAGAGATCATAACCGTTTAGAAAATGGCATTTATAAACTTTTAGAAAAGATGGCTCAAATGTGTACAGATTGATGGTGACTATGTTGAACCGTAGCGTTGTGTAGATCAGGCTGGCACAAATATATGTGGTATGAGGGAGCAAAAAACGAGAAAAGGTTCGGAAACCACTTTGTGAGATCAGGCCTATTGCAAATTTGGAGTAAATACAAAACAAAGATGTACAATAAAACGCCACTGTGGGTCTCACCTCTGGAGGCCGTACAGCTAAGAACACTAGGTTGGCAGGACTGGCCAAAATACAAGGAATTGATAAAGAAGGAGAATGGTGAGATGAAACTGAAGAGCCAACAAGAAATAGCTGAGATAAACAACAAGATATCATGGCTACAGTATAGACAGTTGAAGGAATACTTTACAAAAGACGCAAAGTTAGGATTTCAAGAACAGAACAATTTCTGGGATATAATAATAAAATCGGGAAAAAAATAATAACAAAAATATACAAGAAACTACTGGAATGGGACCAAGACAAAAAAGAGGAAAAAAACTATATGAAAAGATGGAATGAAAACGTGGGTAGGACAATAGACAGAAGTAGGTGGGAAGAAATTTGGAGATAAAAATTGAAATACACATATGCTATTGGGTTAAAGGAAAATTGGTTCAAAACAGCGTATAGGTGGTACATGACGCCGAAAAAATTGGGTAGAAGCTATAGGAATATGAACACCAACTGCTGGAAATGCAGTAAAGCGGAGGGGTCGTATTTCCACCTATGGTGGACGTGCGAAAAAGCAAAAGCATATTGGAAAAACACCCAAGAGACTCTACAAAAAATGTTAAAAATAAAAATACCCCTACAACCTGAGACCTATCTGCTAGGCATGCATGAAAATAAGTTAGAAAATAATACAGACAAATTATTTTTTCTCTTAAGTACAGCGGCAAGGTTATGCTACGCGAGATGCTGGAAAGAACCGACCATCCCCGAAGAGGAGACACTGCTGCTGAAAATATTAGAGATAAGAAATATGGATAGACTCACCTTTTTGCTGACTAGATATAAAGGAACACCTATAAGAGAGACTGATTGGACAGTAGTGATAGAATACCTAAAGGACAGAAAATACAAAGTAGAAGACTCTTAAAGACCTATCTCCTAAGAGAGGATATAAAATAGAGAAGAATCCAAAGATAGAAGCGGAAGAGGAGGGAACGAAGGAAAAGAAAGACCCTCCCACAAGCAGGACGATTGGAAGTCAATTTTATCTCAATTTCCTAAAATTTCCAACTAGACTTGCCCCTCCCTCCCACGCCTTCCCTGACCCCCAAACTGAACCCACACCCCCATCCCTATCTATCTCCCCCTCTACCCAAGTCTATCTAACCTTTCTCCCTTCCCCCACTGTTCACGTCTTTGATTTTATGTATATACTGGAAAATACATTCTGTTGAATAAAGATATTTTTTTAAAAAAAGAACAGGATATGAAGAAGGAAAACGTAGGCTCCTTCTTCGCTGCCATATAAAATCCAGATTATCTGGCTTTGAACTGGAATACATGGCGGTATAGAAAGTTTTAGAAAAGCATGACTTTTTAGAGATCATAACCGTTTAGAAAATGGCATTTATAAACTTTTAGAAAAGAGCCAAAAACCCATTTGATAGAATCTCCTCAAGAGCCACACAACCAAAGTTTATTAAACTGCAAAAAAACCCCTTTGTTTCTGCTATAGCACATTTTGCCCTAGTTTTTCAATTAATATCTCATCGTAGAGTCTCAGACAATACAACCTAGTTTGTGCCAGCCATAAAAACGAAGTTACTGGAGTAAAACAACGGTACTTAAACAGTTTTAGATTCAATGACTTGAATGATGTTAAAAGAGCTTTAAAAACATGGGTCACAAGGAAAAACCCTGAATGGTTTTGATGCCTGGGTTAAATGATGGCTCAAATGTGTACAGATTGATGGTGACTGTGTTGAACCGTAGCGTTGTGTAGAGGACAGTTCAGGCTATGATCTGTAGCAACTTCTGTTCTATGTTCATTCTTGATGTTTTTCATGACACAGTAAGCAAAACTTTTTGATCAACCCTATGTGTGTGTGTGTGTACGCGCGCATATACGTATAGCAAAGGCATATAGTGCATTCGGAAGGCTTCACAAAAGAGTCTGGAGCAACAAGCACCTGAAGCAAAGCACCATAATCAGTGTCTACACAGCTATCGTACTGTCTATTCTCCTCTATGGGTCTGAAACATGGGTCACCTATCGCCAACACCTACGACTCCTCAAACGCTTTCATCAGCGCTGCTTTCGCACAATCCTAAATATACACTGGACCGACTATGTGACGAATGCCGCTGTCCTTGAGCAAGCAGGGATCGCCACCATTGAGGCCATGCTATTGCGAACACAGCTGTGCTGGGCAGGGCACATGGTCTCTAGGGTGGAGGACCACCGCCTCCCAAAGAGACTACTCTATGGTGAACTCGCCACAGGTCAGCGCAAGAGAGGCGCCCCCAAAAAGAGATATAAGGACTCCCTGAAGCAACATCTCAGGCTAGGCCAGATTGATCACCAACAATGGTCCACCCTGGCCTCACATCGGGAGGCATGGAGGCGCACTATCCACAATGCTGCGGCCTCTTTCGAGAAGACACGCCGAACGGGTCTCGACAACGCAGAAAGAACCGCAACTTGGAAACAACATCGCCCAAGGAGACTTTCTGCTGTGCTTTCTGCAACCGGACTTGCCTATCTCAGATTGGCCTTCTTAGTCATCAAATGTTTTTGAAGGCAGGGAGAAATATATATTTGAATATATCTTGAGTGAATATAGTAAGTAACGCAATTGTGACATTTCAGAGCACGGCCTCTGGGCCTCCATTAAGCACCACAACAAACAACAACAACATATTGTGGGCCTGCCCTGCCTCCAGGCATCACACACAGTAAGAGGCCAAAACGTAGCAGAAACAATCACAAGCTCCATTGACAGAGTTGGACATCATCTGCGTACAGATGACACCGCACCCCGTTGTCGTTTTCTCTTCAAGACCCGTTCGCGTGTCTTCTCGAAAGAGGCAGCATTGTGGATAGTGTGTCTCCATGCCTCCCGATGTGAGGCCAGGGTGGACCATTGTTGGTGATCAATCTGGCCGAGCCTGAGGTGTTGTTTCAGGGAGTCCTTATACCTCTTTTTGGGGGTGCCTCTCTTGCGCTGACCCATGGCGAGTTCACCGTAGAGTAGTATCTTTGGGAGGCGGTGGTCCTCCATCCTAGAGACGTGCCCTGCCCAGCGCAGCCGTGTTCTCAATAGCATCGCTTCAATGGTGGTGATCCCTGCTTGCTCAAGGATAGCAACATTAGTCACATAGTCGGTCCAGTGTACATTTAGGATTGTGCGAAGACAGTGCTGATGAAAGCGTTTGAGGAGTTGTAGGTGTTGGAGATAGGTGACCCATGTTTCAGACCCATAGAGGAGAATACACAGTACGATAGCTCTGTACACACTGATTTTGCTGCTTTGCCTCAGGTGCTTGTTGCTCCAGACTCTTTTGTCAAGCCTTCCAAATGCACTCTATGCCTTTGCTAATCTGTGATCTATCTCTTTGTCAATCTTGGCGTCTGAAGAGATGATGCTTCCCAGGGAGGTGAACTGCTGAACGGACTTAAGCACAGATGTGCCTATGCTGACGTGGGGATGATGGTGTTCTTCCTGTGGTGCGGGCTGGTAAAGGACTTCCGTTTCCTTCAGGCTGACTTCCAGCCCAAAGAGCTCTGCAGCTGTTGCAAAGCAGGATGTGAGGCGCTGCAGGGCTGCTTCTGAATGGGCGACAAGGGCAGCATCGTCGGCAAAAAGCAGCTCACGGACTAGATAGTTTAGAGTCTTAGTGCGAGCCCTCAGGCGGCTTAAGTTGAACAAGCGGCCATCAGTACGATAGCGTGTATACATGCCGTCTTCTTCTTCTTCTTTGAGGTCTGCCATAGCCCTTTGGAGCATCATGCTGAAGAAGATCGTAAATAGGGTTGGTGCAATTTATTTATTTATTTATTTCAGGATTTTACCCCGCTCTTCTCAACCCCCGAGGGGGGGGGGCGGACTCAGAGCCGCTTACAGTAAGGCACAATTCGATGCCCACACAGTAACAATATAAAACCCCAGAACCCATCAACAATTAAAATACATTAAAATACATTAAAATACAATTACCTAAACATCATGCGCATTCATTCCAGAGTAAAACAATGTTCTGTCCATAAAAGCATTGAGCCCTATTCATCCACTTTCCATTAAAATCCCATCTAAAGTGCTCTCTTGTGCTGGTGTGCAAACGCCTGGTCCCACAGCCAGGATTTTACCTTTTTCCTGAATGCCAGGACTGATGAGGTGGATCGTACATCGATAGGGAGCGCATTCCACAGTCAGGGGAGTCACCACCGAGAAGGCCCTCTCCCTCGCCCCCACCAGCCGCATTTGAGAAGTAGGCGGGAGCGAGAGCAGGGCCTCCCCGGATGATCTTAGATTACGAGGTGGGACGTAGCGGCTGATGCGTTCGGACAAGTAAGCTGGGCCAGAACCGTATAGATAGAGCTTTAAAGGTCAAAACCAGCACTTTGAATTGAGCTCGGAAGTGGACTGGCAGCCAGTGGAGCTGACACAGCAGGGGGGTGGTATGCTCCCTGTATGTCGCTCCCGTTAGTAGTCTGGCTGCCGCCCGCTGGACTAATTGCAGTTTCCGAACTGTCTTCAAAGGCAGCCCCACGTAGAGTACGTTGCAGTAGTCTATTCGGGATGTGACCAGAGCGTGGACGACCGTTGCCAGATCAGACTTCCCAAGAACACAATGAGTGAATATAATAAGTAACGCCATTGTGACATTTCAGAGCACGGCCTCGGGGCCTCCATGCAGCTGAGTCAGTTTTTTCAGGGAGGGAATTAAATGAATTAAGCCAGATAGAGATAAACAAGGAGGATGTTCTCACATGCCTTACTAAACTAAATGTCAACAAATCACCAGGGCCAGATGGCATCCACCCCAGAGTTCTTAAGGAACTCAAGTGTGAAATTGCTGAAATTCTAGCCAAAATATATCACCTTTCTCTAAGATCAGGCACTGTACCCGAGGACTGGAGGGAGGCAAATGTAACTCCGATCTTCAAGAAAGGATCCAGGGGTGATCCAGGAAATTATAGGCCAGTTAGTCTAACCTCAGTTCCAGGCAAAGTGATGGAAACCATTATTAAAGAAAAAATTACTAAGCACATAGAAGAACAGGCATTGCTGAAGGAAAATCAACATGGTTTCTGCAAAGGCAAATCATGTCTTACTAACTTGATAGAATTCTTTGAGGGTGTAAATAAACACATAGATAAAGGGGACCCAGTCGATATTGTTTACCTTGACTTTCAAAAGGCTTTTGACCAAGTCCCTCACCAAAGGCTCCTAAACAAGCTCTTCAGCCATGGAATCAGAGGACAGGTCTTGTCCTGGATTGGAACCTGGCTAAACTGTAGGAAACAAAGGGTGGTAATAAACGGACACTTCTCTGGGTGGAAAGAGGTGAGAAGTGGCGTACCCCAAGGTTCAGTTTTGGGTCCGTTACTTTTTAATTTATTCATAAATGACCTGGATGTAGGAGTGAATTCTGAGGTAGCAAAGTTTGCAGACGACACTAAATTGTTCAGGGTAGTTAAAAATGAAACTGATTGTAAAGAGCTCCAGAAAGATCTCTCGAAATTGAGTGAATGGGCAACAAAGTGGCAAATGCATTTTAACCTAAACAAGTGTAAAGTCATGCACATCGGGGCAAAGAACCCCAAATACACTTATCAACTGATGGGGTCAAAGCTTTCTGAGACAAACCAGGAAAGGCATCTGGAGTACTGTGTACAATTCTGGTCTCCGCACCTCAAGAAGGATATAACGGAACTGGAAAAGGTACAGAAAAGGGCAACAAGAATGATCCAAGGGATGGAGCGGCTCCCTTATGAAACCAGGTTGCAACGCCTTGGTCTTTTCAGCCTTGAAAGACGGCGTTAAGAGGTGACTTGATCGAAGTGTATAAAATCATGCATGGGATAGAAAAGGTGAATAAAGAAAAATATTTTCTCTGTCACCCAACACTAGGAGGAGCAGGTGAGGGTTTTGCCCTCCCTTCTGCTCGAGATCCCCGTGTACAACTGGTGGGCCACTGTGTGACACAGAATGCTGGACTAGATGTGCTGAGGCCCGATTCAGCATGGCTCTTCTTATGTTCTTATGTTCTTATGTTCTTATGTGATAAGTTGGCAGGAGCGAGAGCAGGGCCTCCCCGGATGATCTTAGATTACGAGGTGGGACGTAGGGGCTGATGCGTTCGGACAAGTAAGCTGGGCCAGAACTGTATAGAGCTTTAAAGGTCCAAACCAGCACTTTGAATTGAGCTCGGAATTGGACAGGCAGCCAGTGGAGCTGACACAGCAGGGGGGGTGGTATGCTCCCTGTATGTCGCTCCCGTTAGTAGTCTGGCTGCCGCCCGCTGGACTAATTGCAATTTCGAACTGTCTTCAAAGGCAGCCCCACGTAGAGTGCGTTGCAGTAGTCTATTCGGGATGTGACCAGAGCGTGGACGACCGTGGCCAGATCAGACTTCCCAAGAACACAATGAGTGAATATAATAAGTAACGCCATTGTGACATTTCAGAGCACGGCCTCGGGGCCTCCATTAAGCACCACAACAAACAACAACAACAACAACATACTGTGGGCCTGCCCTGCCTCCAGGCGTCACACACAGTAAGGGGCCAAAACGTGGCAGAAACAAACACAAGCTGCTTCTCTCCCTTCTCTCCCAGCTCAGTCTCTTCAATATTGGTCTCTCAAATCGACCACCACGCCTGTGTGGACACATCTTCCGCCTCTAAAGCGCTTTCGCCCCTCTCCCTTCCCCTCCTTACCTGGCTCCTCTCTCTGCCTCAGGGTTTGATGACTGCCGTTGCCATAGCAACCGCCCTAGGCCTCGCCTTGGCGCATGCGCAGGCCCCGCTTCCCGCTAAAACCGGCCTATTTCCTCCAAAATTCGGGCTTTTCCTCCTCCGTTTCCTCCACCAACACTTCCCCCTCTTCTCCCCGGACTCCGAGGGTCTTGGAAACAGGAAGGGAGATGAGGGGAAGGGGCTCAAACCCCTCGTTTTGGGCTGAAAACGGAGAGCAGGCGCTGAGGCGGCTCGACTGGCAGCGCCATCTTTGTTTTGAGGGACGGCCAAGGAGGAGGGGGCGGGGCCAGGACGGAGGGGGCGGGGCCAGAAGGGAGCCAGCCAATGGGCGCGCGCTTTCTCTCTCCCTCTCTCTCTCTGCTGCTCTAGGATGACAACACTATTAATATTATGCTCAGAGGCTGCCCATCACCCAATGCAAAAAGTTTGGGAGTTGTAGTTGCTGGGAATTATAGTTCACCCGCAATCAAGGAGCATCCTGAACTCCACCAAGGATGGAATGGAATCAAACTCCCCACGCAGAACTCCCATAACCAAGAGAAAATACTATAAGAGTTTGGTGGGCATTCACCTTGAGTTTGGGAGTTGTAGTTCACCTACATCCAGAGAGCACTGTGGACCCAAACAATGTTGGATCAGGACCAAACTTGGCATGAATACTCAATATGCCCAAATGTCAACACAGATGGAATTTGGGGAAAATAGACCTTGACATTTGGGAATTGTAGTTGCTGGGATTTATAGTTCACCTACAATCCAAGAGCATCCTGAACTCCACCAACAATGGAATTGAACCAAACTTGGCATATTGAACTCTCATTACCAACAGAAAGTACTGAAAGGGTTTGCTTGGGAATTGACTTTGAGTTTTGGAGTTGTAGTTCACCTATATCCAGACGGCACTGTGGACTCAAACAATGTTGGATCAGGACCAAACTTGGCATGAATACTCAATATGCCCAAATGTGAACACAGATGGAGTTTGGGGGACATAGACCTAGATGTTTGGGAGTTACAGTTTCTGGGATTAATAGTTCACCTACAATCCAAGAGCATCCTGAACTCTTGCAACAATGGAATTGAACCAAACTTGGCATCTTGAACTCTCATTGCCAACAGAAAGTACTGAAAGGGTTTGCTTGGGAATTGACCTTGAGTTTGGAAGTTGTAGTTCACCTACACCCAGAGAGCACTGTGGACTCAAGCAATGTGATATTATGTTGTTGTTTGTTTTCTATCCAGAATCACAACGTTGGAAGGAGGCTCACCACTTTAAGGTCCCTGAAACAGGCATGGGAAAACTTCAGCCCTCTGGGTGCTTTGGACTCCAACTCCCACCATTCCTCACAGCCTGAGGCCCTTTCCTGCTTAAGTGGCTGAGGGGGGAAAGGAAAAGGGCCTGAGGATGCTAGGAATGGTGGGAGTTGGAGTCCAAAACACCTGGAAGGTCCAAGTGTGCCCGTGCCAGCTTGCAACAGAGACCTCTTCCTCCCCCTCCCCCTTCGCGCCCTTTCTTCCCCCTCCTGCCCAACACTCACTTTTTCTTCTCCACTCGGGCTGCCTTCTTCCCAGCCTCGCTCTGCTCAATCTGAGGGGGCAGCGTGAGCGTGTTCAGGAGGGGAGGGGGAGGGAGGAATTTCTACCGGACCGGGGGCCTGAATTCCGGTCACTGATCACCTGGGGGGCCTAAGGGTCTGCCTCCGCCCCGGCTCCGCCCCCACCCCGGCTCCGCCCCCGGTTCTGCCCCCTGGCTCCACCCCCCAGCCCCGCCCCCTCCCCCTCCCCTTCCCCAGCTCCGCCCCCTCCCCGCCCCTACCCCGGCTCCGCCCCCTCCCCGCCCCTACCCCGGCTCCGCCCCCCCATACTCAATATGCCTAAATGTGAACACTGGTGGATTTGGGGGAAAATAGACCTTGACATTTGGGAGTTGTAGTTGCTGGGATTAGTAGTTCGCTTACAATCAAAGAGCATCCTGAACCTCACCAATGATGGAATTAACCAATCTTGGCACACAGAACTCCCATGACCAACAGGAAATACTGGACCAAACTTGGCATGAAGACTCAATATGCCCCAATGTCAACACAGATGGAGTTGTGGGAAAATAGACCTTGACATTTGAGAGTTACAGTTTCTGGGATTTATAGTTAACACACAATCAAAGAGCATCCTGAACTCTTGCAACAATGGAATTGAACCAAACTGGGCATATTGAACTCTCATTACCAACAGAAAGTACTGAAAGGGTTTGCTTGGGAACTGACCTTGAGTTTTGGAGTTGTAGTTCACCTACACCCAGAGAGCACAGAACCAAACTTGGCATGAATACTCAATATGCCCAAATATGAACAGGAGAAGGAAGGATGGAGGGGAAGAAGAGAAGGATAGAGGGAGGAAGGGGGAGGAGGAAGAAAAGATAAAAGGGTGGCAGGAAAGAAAGAAAGGAAGGTGAAAGAGGGGCAAGGAGGGAGGGAGAACAGTTGAAAGGAAGGACGAAAGGGTGGGTGGGTGGGTGGGTGGGTGGGTGGAAGGAAGGAAGGAAGGAAGGAAGGAAGGAAGGAGAAAAAAGAGGGAGGGAGGAAAAAAGGAAGGAAGGAAAGAGGAAAGAGTGGAAGGGAAGGGAGGGAGGAAAAAGAAAGAGAGAGGGAAGGGGGAGGAAAGAAGGCCGGGCGGCAGTTGGGGCTGCTGAGGTGGGTGGCGGCGGAGGAGGAGGCGGGAGCGCCCGGCTGGGCCTTCTCCGCAGCCACTGCGCCTACGAGTGCGCCCGGCGTGAGTGCGCCTGCGCGAGTGCAAGTGCACCGGCGCGAACGGAACTGCGGCAACGCCCCGGCTCCGCCCCACCCTGGCTCCGCCCCCGGTTCCGCCCCTGGCTCCACCCCAGCTCCGCCCCTCCTCCCCCCCCCCCCTCCCCAGCTCCACAACCGCCCACAAAAACGGCGCGCGCCGATTGGCGGGGGGGGGGGAGGGAGGAGGAGGGTGCCTGCTCCTCCTTCCTGCCCCGCCCAGCCCCGCCCCTCCGCAAAAAAAAAATAATAATAATAAAAATTAAAAAAAATTAAAAATTAAAAATATATAAAAACAGCCGATTTCTTTTTTGGAAGGGTAGGGGGCCGTCGGGAAGGGACTGGGGTGCTGTATACGGCCCGCGGGCCGCCAGTTGGACAGCCCTGGTCTATGCCATTGAATGTTTGCCTGTATATGTACATTGTGATCCGCCCTGCGGAGTGAGAAGGGCGGAATATAAATGATGTAAATAAATGAATAAATAATCAAGATAGGCAATTGCTCTCTGTAATCAAATAGAGAGAGGCCTAAATGTCTTAGCTGCCAGAGAATAACGAGTGCAGTTTTCTGTTTTGGCCACTTGATGGCAGCAAAGGACGGGAGATTGGAGCGCCTATGAGTGTTAAGGAGGTGCAATTCCCAATCTGTCCACTCGATGGCGACAAAGGGGCAGTCCATTAGGGCACTACCACCTCCTGCACTGTCTGGGGATGATGGGGGCTGTGGTTGGATCACACCTTTGCCATTGTGGAGGAACTTTGAAAGAGAAAAAGGAGGGAAAGAGAAAAAAAAGAAGACGGGGGACGAAAGAAAAAAAAGAAAGAAGGAAAGGGAAGGGAAGAAAGGAGGGACAAAAGAAAAACAAATTAAAAAAAGAGGAAGAGAGAGCTTTTGATATTCTTTGAATGCAACCTTTGCACCAGGTGTCTTTGCATTCCTTGTATTTGCATATTAAGTGTAATAACCTCCGGATCTACAAAGCAGATGGCCGGCCAAGGTTGTGCAAGCGCAAAACAAATAGGGCCGTGGATATTTTCCGTAAAGACCGCCTGCAGAATAAATAATGGAGCAATAAAGTCCATCCGTCCATCCCCACCCTGTCCTTTTTTTGGCTTGGGATATTATTTATTTATGAAAAAAATATTTATTCAATGTTCTGATCCTTTGGGATTCGGGAGAAAAAGTTATTATGGTTGGTTTACAACTAAATTTGGAGTTTTTTACAAACTCCAAAAAGTTTCCTATTTGCCCTACAAACACATTCCCATTCAAGGAGGAAAGCCCGAGATAGAGTTAAAAGCATCATGGAGTTAAAAGGGGGCCCCCAGAGGCCCCCTTTAGTATGATCATCAATGTTTCTTTCTTCCATCCCTTCCTTCGCCCCTTCTTTTTAGTTGTGGCTCTTTTTTTCCTTCCTCCACTTCTCACATACAACATCTCTCTCTCCCTTCCTTTCCCTTCCCCTTCTTTTCTCCTTCTTTCCTTCTTTCCTTTATTTTCACTTTCCTTCTTTTTTCTTTCTTCCCTATCTTCCTTCACTCCTTTTTCGTTGCGGCTCTTTGTTTCCTTCCTCTGTTTCCCTCATACAACTTTTCTCTCTTTTCTTTCTTCCTTTCCCTTTCTCTTCCCTTCTTTTTCTTCCTTCCCTTCTTTTTTCGTTGTGGCTCTTTTTTTCCTTCTTCTATTTACTTCATACAACTTTTCTCTCTTTTCTTTCTTCTCTTCCATTTTCTCTTCTTTCTTTCTTTTCCTTTCTTTTCCTTTCTTTTCTTTTCTCTTCTCTTCTTTTTCTTCCTTCTCTTCCTCCTTCCCTTCTTTTTCTTCCTCCCTTCTTTTTTCTTTGTGGCTCTTTCTTTCCTTCTTCCATTTCCTTCACACAACTTTCTTCCATTTTCTCTTCCATTTTCTCTTCTTTCTTTCTTTCTTCCTTTCTTTCTTCCTTTCTTCCCTTATTTTTTCTTCCCTCCTTCACCCCTTCTTTGCCTTTGTGTCTCTTTCCTTCCTTCCTCTGTTTCCCTCATAAACCTCTTCCCTATTTCTTTTCTTTTTTCCTCCTTTGCTTGCTTTCCCTCGCACACCTCCCTCCTGCTTTTTTCCTGCTTTCCTTTCTCTTCCATTCGTTTTATCCCTCAAGCCATAATAATAATAATAATAATAATAATAATAATAATAGATCTCATTTGATGTGACATACTGTGTTTTTGTGTCCGTAAATAATAATAATAATAATAATAGATCTCATTTGATGTGACATACTGTGTTTTTGTGTCCGTAAAAATAATAATAATAATAATAGATCTCATTTGATGTGACATACTGTGTTTTTTTGTGTCCGTAAATAATAATAATAATAATAATAATAGATCTCATTTGATGTGACATACTGTGTTTTGTCTGTAAATAATAAAAATAATAATAGATCTCATTTGATGTGACATACTGTGTTTTTGTGCCCATAAATAATAATAATAATAATAGATCTCATTTGTTGTGACATACTGTGTTTTTGTCTGTAAATAATAATAATAATAGATCTCATTTGATGTGACATACTGTGTTTTTGTGCCCGTAAATAATAATAATAATAGATCTCATTTGCTGTGACATACTGTGTTTTTGTGTCCGTAAATAATAATAACAATAATAATAGATCTCATTTGATGTGACATACTGTGTTTTTGTGCCCGTAAATAATAATAATAATAATAGATCTCATTTGTTGTGACATACTGTGTTTTTTGTCTGTAAATAATAATAATAATAGATCTCATTTGATGTGACATACTGTGTTTTTGTGCCCGTAAATAATAATAATAATATATCTCATTTGCTGTGACATACTGTGTTTTTGTGTCCGTAAATAATAATAACAATAATAATAGATCTCATTTGATGTGACATACTGTGTTTTTGTGTCCGTAAATAATAATAATAATAATAATAATAGATCTCATTTGATGTGACATACTGTGTTTTTGTCTGTAAATAATAATAATAATAATAGATCTCATTTGATGTGACATACTGTGTTTTTGTGTCCGTAAATAATAATAATAATAATAGATCTCATTTGATGTGACATACTGTGTTTTTTGTCTGTAAATAATAATAATAATAATAGATCTCATTTGTTGTGACATACTGTGTTTTTGTGTCCGTAAATAATAATAATAATAATAATAGATCTCATTTGATGTGACATACTGTGTTTTTGTGTCCGTAAATAATAATAATAATAGATCTCATTTGTTGTGACATACTGTGTTTTTTGTCTGTAAATAATAATAATAATAATAGATCTCATTTGATGTGACATACTGTGTTTTTGTGCCCGTAAATAATAATAATAATAGATCTCATTTGCTGTGACATACTGTGTTTTTGTGTCCGTAAATAATAATAATAATAATAATAGATCTCATTTGATGTGACATACTGTGTTTTTGTGTCCGTAAATAATAATAATAATAATAGATCTCATTTGATGTGACATACTGTGTTTTTGTCTGTAAATAATAATAATAATAATAGATCTCATTTGATGTGACATACTGTGTTTTTGTGCCCATAAATAATAATAATAATAATAGATCTCATTTGTTGTGACATACTGTGTTTTTGTCTGTAAATAATAATAATAATAGATCTCATTTGATGTGACATACTGTGTTTTTGTGCCCGTAAATAATAATAATAATAGATCTCATTTGCTGTGACATACTGTGTTTTTGTGTCCGTAAATAATAATAACAATAATAATAGATCTCATTTGATGTGACATACTGTGTTTTTGTGCCCGTAAAAAAATAATAATAATAATAGATCTCATTTGTTGTGACATACTGTGTTTTTTTGTCTGTAAATAATAATAATAATAGATCTCATTTGATGTGACATACTGTGTTTTTGTGCCCGTAAATAATAATAATAATAGATCTCATTTGCTGTGACATACTGTGTTTTTGTGTCCGTAAATAATAATAATAATAATAATAGATCTCATTTGATGTGACATACTGTGTTTTTGTGCCCGTAAATAATAATAATAATAATAATAGATCTCATTTGTTGTGACATACTGTGTTTTTTGTCTGTAAATAATAATAATAATAGATCTCATTTGATGTGACATACTGTGTTTTTGTGCCCGTAAATAATAATAATAATATATCTCATTTGATGTGACATACTGTGTTTTTGTCCGTAAATAATAATAACAATAATAATAGATCTCATTTGATGTGACATACTGTGTTTTTGTGTCCGTAAATAATAATAATAATAATAATAATAGATCTCATTTGATGTGACGTACTGTGTTTTTGTCTGTAAATAATAATAATAATAATAGATCTCATTTGATGTGACATACTGTGTTTTTGTGTCCGTAAATAATAATAATAATAATAGATCTCATTTGATGTGACATACTGTGTTTTTGTCTGTAAATAATAATAATAATAATAGATCTCATTTGTTGTGACATACTGTGTTTTTGTGTCCGTAAATAATAATAATAATAATAATAGATCTCATTTGATGTGACATACTGTGTTTTTGTGTCCGTAAATAATAATAATAATAGATCTCATTTGTTGTGACATACTGTGTTTTTTGTCTGTAAATAATAATAATAATAGATCTCATTTGATGTGACATACTGTGTTTTTGTGCCCGTAAATAATAATAATAATAGATCTCATTTGCTGTGACATACTGTGTTTTTGTGTCCGTAAATAATAATAACAATAATAATAGATCTCATTTGATGTGACATACTGTGTTTTTGTGTCCGTAAATAATAATAATAATAATAGATCTCATTTGATGTGACATACTGTGTTTTTATGCCCGTAAATAATAATAATAATAATAGATCTCATTTGATGTGACATACTGTGTTTTTGTCTGTAAATAATAATAAAAATAATAGATCTCATTTGTTGTGACATACTGTGTTTTTTGTCTGTAAATAATAATAATAATATATCTCATTTGATGTGACATACTGTGTTTTTTTTTTTTTTTTAATATCTTTTTATTGGTTTTTGTAGTTTTTTGATACAAATATATAGAAACATTGGGGAGGGAGGACAGGGTAAGGGAGGGGGGGTGTTGGTAGGCCGGGGATGGGATGGAATGGGGAAGGGGAAGGGTATTATCACATACTAGACAAACTAACAGATGAAATACATGGTTGACTTCCATTCGGTTTGAAGGTGGGATTGTCTTTCCTCTAAGGTAAAAGTTCCTTACTGAGTTTTAACTAAGTTTTCAGTTATTTCTTATGTTACCTTCCATGGTATCTTCTTTGTCTATAGTTAAACCTTTTGGTCTTTTTTGTACATTTTTATTGGACTCCAGTCCGTTTCGCTTCTGGGCTGGCCGGTATTTTTGCTCAGGAAGAATGTTAGTGTGTCCATGTCTTTAATATCGTCTAATTTCTGGAGCCAATCCTCTTGTTGTGGTATCTTATTGGACTTCCATATTTTGGCAAATGCAACTCTTGCTGCTGTCGTTATGTAGGTGAAGAGTTTCTCGGTATTCTTATCCATTACCGGTCCCTGTCCATCAGTCCCAGTAAGTAGTATTCCGGTTTCATTGGATATTTTACTTTTAAAATGTTTTGTGTGGTCTTGTGTATCTCTCCAATACATTGTTGTGACTGGGCAGGACCACCACATGTGGAAGAAGCTACCCACTTGGGTGTGACACTTCCAGCAATTTGGGTTGCTGTTTTTGTACATCTTCCCAATTTTTGGGGTGTGATGTGCCAGCGGTGGAACATTTTCAGCCAGTTCTCTTTTAGCTCTGCTGCATAGGTATATTTCATTTTTTGTTCCAGATGAGTTGCCATTCATGTATTTTGATTTGTCTGCCAATGTTCTTAGCCCACTGGATCATGCAGTTTTTTATAACTTCTTCTTCTGTGGCCCATTCTAAAAGTTTGCTGTAGATCTTTGTAATATTCTTTTTATCTGACTTAATGAGTTTATCCCAGAGGTCTTCTTCTGTGTGAAATCCCTCTTTTTTTGTCTAAATTATATCTCTTTCTCAGTTGCAGGTATTGGAGCCAGGTTAAATTCTCTAAAGTCTGTTTTAGTTGATCTTGAGTTTTTAGCTCCAAGGTTCCTTCTGTTTTTTTCAGCAAGCTTTTGTATGTGGGCCATGTGGTCCACCCCAAAAGTCTTCGGTGTTCTGCCTCCATTGGGGATATCCAGAGTGGTGTTTTTGTGTAAAACCGTTTTACGTATTTATTCCATACGAGCATGAGGGCCGATCTTACGAAGTGGTTTCCGAAGTTTTTCTCCACCGATGTTTTTTTGTACCACATGTAGGCATGCCAGCCTACTCGTAAATCGAAGCCCTCAAGTATTAATAGTTGTTTGTTCCTCAGCGAAGTCCATTCCTTCACCCACATTAAGGCGCATGCCTCAAAGTACAAAGTGAGGTCTGGCAGGCCAAATCCACCTCTCGATTTTTTGTCTATCATGATGTTATGATTGATCCTGGGCCTCTTTCCATTCCAGATAAATTTTGAGATTTCTTTTTTCCAAATTTTGAACAGGCTTTTGTTTCTGATAATTGGGATGTTCTGGAAGAGGTACATAAGTTTTGGAAGGACGTTTGTCTTGATCAGCGCTGACATACTGTGTTTTTGTGCCCGTAAATAATAATAATAATAGATCTCATTTGCTGTGACATACTGTGTTTTTGTGTCCGTAAATAATAATAATAATAGATCTCATTTGATGTGACATACTGTGTTTTTGTGTCCGTAAATAATAATAATAATAATAATAGATCTCATTTGATGTGACATACTGTGTTTTTGTCTGTAAATAATAATAATAATAATAGATCTCATTTGATGTGACATACTGTGTTTTTGTGTCCATAAATAATAATAATAATAGATCTCATTCGATGTGACATACTGTGTTTTTGTGTCCGAAAAATAAATATAATAATAATAATAATATTTTAAAAACTCATTTGATGTAGTCAGTGTTGAAGTCAGTGTTTGCGGCGGTGCAGTAGTGAGGAGGGAGGAATATGTGCCAGCGTTTCGATTGGTTGCAACTGTGGGGTTATTTGCATAAAGGACACTGATTGGCCAGCCCCAGAACTCCGACACTCTAAGGCACCAGATTATTTGCATAAAGGACTCTGATTGACCAGCCTCAGAACTCCAACACTCTATGGCTGATTGGACAGCAAAACAGAATGCAACTGAATGCTTGCGAGCAGTGCATATCGCCTGTGATTGGCGAGAGAGTTAGCCAGTTAACAGTTTTTTTCCATTGGCAATGGAATGTTCATTTTCTGAGAGGATTTCACTACAGTGAGAGGGTTTCCTGATGTACTGAGAGCATTACTAGCATGGATGATGGGCCTTGAAGGCCCGGATCAGGACCTTTTGCCGCCCAAGGCCAAAGGGTCTGCCTCTGCCCCTCCCCGCCCCCAGCTCCGCCCCTCCCCACCCCCGCCTCCTCGGCGGATTGAAGGAAGGAGGGCGGGGCGAGGAGGAGAAAGAGGCGCCCTCCCGCCGCGCGTCCTGCGCGCCGCCCACATCTTTTCGGCGGGGCTGGCGCGACACCAGGCCCGGATTACCCATAAGGCTACCCTAGGCCATGGCCTAGGGCAGCACCTTTGGGGGGGCAGTAGGTCTGGACCCCCCCAAAAAAGTAAAAAAAAATCCAATTTTTGTTTAAAGGGCGCATGCGTGCGGTGGCATAAGCGCCATCCACGGCCACCCCCCTCCTTTGCTTTGCTCCCCTCGGCTCTGCCCCCGCCCTCGGCTCCATCCCACCCCGGCTCCGCCCCTGCCTCCTCGCCGGCACGAGGAGGAAGGAAAGCCCCACCCCGGAGCCGATGCGGGGCCTCCTCGCTCCTAAAGCCGCGATTTCGGTCGCTTCTCAGGCCGGCATAGTGGCTCTAGGAGGGAGGGAGGGAGGCAGGAGTCGGTGAGGAGGCGGGGGCGGAGCCGGGGTGGGGCTGGGGGCGGGGCAGGAGCGGGGCGGAGCCAGGGGCGGGGGCAGACCCTTTGGCCTAGGGCGCCAAAAGGGCCTGATCCGGGCCTGCGCAGCACAAGGGAGGAGGGGCGGCGGCGCGGCTTCTCTCCGCCTCCCTGGCTTGACGTTGCCAGGCAGGGAGGAGGAGGCGGAGAGAAGCCGCGCCGCCGGCCCCCTCCCGTGCGTGAGCACGCCACGCCAGGGAGGGGGGGCGGCGCGGCTTCTCCCGCCCCTCCCCGCCCGCCTCCTCGCCAGCGAGGAGGAGGAGGAAGGAAAGTCTTCGATGACGAAGAAATTTGTGTTACTGCAGATAGGCAACAAAAATATAACAATAATCCCCAATAGGCTCAAAACTCAGTCTCTGTTCGTGTGAATAATGAAACTCTCATTCAATTCAAATGGTAAGTATAAAACTTTGTATTGAATTGTATTTAATAATATCTAGCTAAGCATCAAAAACAACAGCCATCAGCTACCTTTCTTAACATACAACCTTTCCTCACAGATATCAAATCCCAACTGACAAATCCCAACTGTCACTTTCCAACTGAAATTCCTCAAGGTTCCATTCAGCAGTCTTGAAACAGCGCCATCTGGTGTCAAACATGCCACACCGCAGGTCATCTCAAACTGCAAAAATACATCTTGTGTTGACTCATGAATTACTTTTCAAATGCAAGAATCTGACAGAAAGCCCCACCCCGGAGCCAATGCGGGGCCTCCCACAGCTGCTCCTCCCTCCCTCCCTCCCTCAGCCACCATGAGATGCGGCCGAAATCGCCCTTTTCAGGCCGGCTTTAGGAGGAAGGGAGGATCGGCTCCGCGCCGGCGAGGAGGCGGGGGCGGAGCCGGAGCTGAAGATGGGCGGAGTCAGGGGCGGAGCCGATCCTCCCTCCCTCCTAAAGCAGAGCCGAGGGGAGCAGGGCAAAGGGAGGGGGGCGGCCGCGCATGCGCCCGTTAAAAAAAATAGATTTTTTTTTTCCGAATTTTTTTTTAAAAAAATTGGTGGTCCGGATCTGCTGCCCCCCCAAAAGTGCCGCCCAAGGCCATGGCCTAGGGTGGCCTTATGGGTAATCCGGGAGTGGATTACAACATACACAGAGAGGCAAGCATTCGGTGCCTTTAGTACAGTGGCTTGTGGATCAAACCCAAAACCATACTGGCATCCTTTATTTATTTATTTTATTTTCTCGGCTTCTATGCCGTCACTCCCAAATAGGCTCAGGGCGGCTCACAGCCAGAAAGCAAGACAATACACAATAAAGACATACACTCTAAAATGCAATACAGGATGCAGGTTAAAAATACACAATAAAACATCATTAAAAACACAGTTAAAATAATTAAGATGGTCTGGCAACAATGGCATGGCTTGAGGAACCCGCTGGGCCTATACCTGGAAAGCCAGCCGGAAAAGGTGGGTCTTACATGCCCGCCTAAACGGGAGTAAGTCCTGGATAGCCCGTGTGGCTGGCGGAAGGGCATTCCACAATGTCGGCGCTATGACCGAGAAGGCCCTTCGGCGAGTGGCAGTTCTTTTAGCCACCTTAGCGGAGGGGACAGCCAGAAGATTAGAGTCCTCCGAACGAAGTGATCTAGAAGGGTAATATGGGGTGAGACGGTCCCTCAGATACGCTGGCCCCAGGCCGTGTAAGGCCTTAAAGGTGAGAACCAACACTTTGAAGGCAATCCGGTGCTCAATAGGCAGCCAGTGCAGATCCTGCAAAATGGGTGTTATATGGCATCCTGCTTGGGAGCCAGACAGGAGCCGGGCGGCAGTGTTCTGCACCAGCCTGAGCTTCCGGGTTACCGACAGAGGGAGGCCAACGTAAAGAGCGTTACAGTAATCTAGCCTCGAGATGACCGTGGCTTGGATCACCATGGCCAGGTCACACCGGGACAGGTAGGGGGCCAGCCTCCTTGCCTGACGGAGATGGAAGAAGGCAATCTTGCTGACCGCAGAGACCTGGGTCTCCATGGTCAGCTGGGAGTCCAGGTGGACCTCCAGGCTCTTCACGGAAGATGATGGGCATAACGCCACACCGTCCAGGTTCGGAAGCTGGACATCCCCACCGCCCGGGCGACCCGGCCACAAGATCTCCGTCTTCGCCGGATTCACCCTCAACCTACTGGCTCGCAGCCATCCAGTAACGGCTTCGAGGCAGCGCTGGAAATTATCGGGGACGGGGCCAGACCTGTCCTCCACCCTCACGATGAGCTGAGTGTCGTCAGCGTACTGGTGACACTCAAGCCCATAACTCCGCACCAGCTGTGCAAGCGGCTGCATGTAGATGTTAAATAATAGAGGGGAAAGAATGGCCCCCTGCGGGACTCCACAAACTAATGGGGAGCCCTCGGAGAAAGGACTTGTATAGACAGAGATTGGCAGCCAGAGACGTGTATCCTCAGGCAATATGGCAAAGATAAAGCGAGAAGAGGGATCCGAAGGGGGATGGCTCAAGAGCGAAACCTCGAGAGGAAGGACTCGCGTGACTTCCTGGCTCTTCTGCAAACATAGACACAGGCGCGGAAAGGAGCTCGGCCACGGGGATTTTTGTTTGCTAACAATAGCATGGAAATCCTCTTCCAAGGTTTGATAACCCCGTGAATCATTAACCGTCCGATCAATGTGCGCACGAATCCCCGGGAAAGGCCAAGCAAGCAGAGGGACGCGGCCGTCATGGATCTTTGGAGCGTTTTCTTACTTCTGACCTTCTGTGGGGAAAGTTGGGCCCAGGAGCAGACGTAAGCCCACTTTTCGCGGCTACGCGTTTACCTTCCCGGCAAATTGCATTTCATACTTTCACGACACACCTTCTCCTTCTGTCTTGCGGTTCTATGGCTGGGTTTGTGTCGTCACCCGCGTGCCTTTCTCCTGTTGCAGGTACGTCGTTTCGGGCCCCAAGTACCTCCGCGTCGCAGCCTCCGAAACGGTGGTGGTCCAGGCCTTTGGCTATTCGGAGGCCTTTCCGGTGACCGTGTCTCTCAAGAGCTTCCCGGACAAACGGACCACTTATGCTTCTGGCCGCACCGAGTTGACGCCGAACTTGTTCCAAGGCTCTGTCACTTTGACGGTAGGTAATAACACCGATGGCGGAGGGACGGCCTCTCGCTCAGGGGTCGGGAACCTATGGCTCGGGAGCCAGACGTGGCTCTTTTCATGATTGCATCTGGCTCTACAGAGCAGCCCGGGCCTCGGTTTCCAAGCATGCAGCGGGGAGGAGGGATGCAAATGTGCCGCAACTGCCGCTTCCGGGCCGCCATCGCCGCCATCATCGCCATCGCCGCCATCACCGCCGCTTCCTCATCCCTCACTGCTCTTGGGGCCCTGCGCCCTCTTCTCCAGGGATGGCGGAGCCTCGTCTTCCTCTTCATCCTCCGCCACGGACCTCCTCCATTCTCCCCCTTCCTTCCTTCCTTCCTTCCTTCCTTCCTTCCTTCCTTCCTTCCTTCCTTCCTTCCTTCCTTCCTTTCTCCCCCTTCACCCTGTCCTCCTTCTCTCCTTCCTTTTCCCTCTCTCTCCTCTTCCTTCTTTTCTCCATTCTCCCGCTTTCTTCCTTTCTTTCTCCCCTTCACCCTTTCCTTCTCCTTCTCTCCTTCCTTTCCCCCTCTCTCTCTCCCCTTCCTTCTTTTCTCCATTCTCCCGCTTTCTTCCTTTCTTTCTCCCCTTCACCCTTTCCTTCTCTCCTTCCTTTCCCTCCATCTCTCCCCTTCCTTCTTTCCTCCATTCTCCCTCTTCCTTCCTTTCTCCCCCTTCGCCCTTTCCTTCTCCTTCTCTCCTTCCTTTCCCCCCTCTCTCCCCTTCCTTCTTTCCTCCATTCTCCCTCTTCCTTCCTTTCTCCCCCTTCGCCCTTTCCTTCTCCTTCTCTCCTTCCTTTCCCTCCCTCTCTCCCCTTCCTTCTTTTCTCCATTCTCCCGCTTTCTTCCTTCCTTTCTCCCCCTTCGCCCTTTCCTTCTCCTTCTCTCCTTCCTTTCCCTCCTCTCTCCCCTTCCTTCTTTTCTCCATTCTCCTGCTTTCTTCCTTTCTTTCTCCCCTTCACCCTTTCCTTCTCCTTCTCTCCTTCCTTTCCCCCTCTCTCTCCCCCTTCCTTCTTTTCTCCATTCTCCCTCTTCCTTCCTTCCTTTCTCCCCCTTCACCCTTTCCTTCTCTCCTTCCTTTTCCCTCCCTCTCTCCCCTTCCTTCTTTCCTCCATTCTCCCGCTTTCTTCCTTTCTTTCTCCCCTTCACCCTTTCCTTCTCCTTCTCTCCTTCCTTTCCCTCCATCTCTCCCCTTCCTTCTTTCCTCCATTCTCCCTCTTCCTTCCTTCCTTTCTCCCTTCACCCTTTCCTTCTCCTTCTCTCCTTCCTTTTCCCTCCCTCTCTCCCCTTCCTTCTTTCCTCCATTCTCCCTCTTCCTTCCTTTCTTTCTCCCCTTTACCCTTTCCTTCTCTCCTTCCTTTTCCCTCCCTCTTTCCCCTGCCTTCTTTCCTCCATTCTCTTCCTTCCTTCCTTCCTTCCTTCCTAGACTAATATTGTATTCCCTCCTGCGTGACTCGGGACCCACCCATCAGGCCGGTCATACCTTGGACTTAGTCTTCAGCGCGGGGGTCCAAGTGACCCTAACCTCTACTCTAGAGGTGCCATGGTTGGATCGCAGTGTCCTGAGAATCCGGGTAGAACTGGCTCCCCCACCTTGCAGGGGCGCCGAACCGATTTGGGTTCGCCCAAAGAGACTTATGGAACCTGTCAGGTTCCTGAATGCTCTGAGGGATCTGGAGTCTGTCAGTGTCTCCATTGAAGAGCAAGTCAACAACTGGAATGCTATGCTTTCCAATGTTCTTGAGGAGATTGCCCCTAGACGCTCTCTCAGACCCGGCTGTAATCGATCTCCTTGGTTCACCGAGGAACTCCGGTCAATGAAGCGGGCGAAGAGACGGCTAGAGAGCAAGTGGAGGAAACTCCGAGACGGAGATCTGAGATCGGCTTATAAGCTTTTTAAGGATGCTTATGAGTGCGCTATCAAGGGTGCGGAAAAAGTATATTATGCATCCTTGATAGCGTCTGCCAACTCACGCCCGGCACAATTGTTCAAAGTAATTAGGTCACTGACGACGGTCCCTACCGTCCCAAACAATGATGATCAGGCCCTTTCTGCCGAGGCTTTTAAGAGCTTTTTTGCGGACAAGATCTCAGCTCTCCGCCGGGACCTTCCTGTCACCCTTGATACAGTTAGCGAACTCGAGACTCTTGCTGGGCCCACCTTCGACCGGTTTCAGCCACTGGACGCAAGAGCCGTCGGTAGGGTAGTGGCTGCAACTAGGTCGACCACATGCTCCCTCGATCCGTGCCCCTCCTGGCTAGTGAAGGCTTGCCTGGAGGGGTTACGAGACCCTCTGTTGAGACTAATTAACACCTCCCTTGAGCAAGGAGTGTTTCCAGAGGGTTTGAAAGAGGCTGTGGTCACTCCATTGCTGAAGAAGCTGGGATTAGATCCTACGGTCCCCTCCAATTACCGCCCAGTTTCGAATCTTTCGTTTCTGGGCAAGGTAATTGAGAGGGCAGCAATGGAGCAGTTGCCGTCCTTCCTAGAGGACGCTACTTGGTTAGACCCCTTCCAGTCTGGCTTCCATTCGGGGCATGGGATGGAGACGGTCCTGGTCTCCATCACAGGCAAGCTACGGTGCCAGCTCGATCAGCGCGGATCGGCGCTGCTCGTGTTATTGGACCTCACGGCAGCGTTCGATACTGTCGATTACGATCTTTTGACCCATCGCCTTGCTGGGGCCGGGGTGAGGGGGACAGCCTTAAGTTGGCTGTCCTCCTTCCTCCGGAACCGCTCGCAGCGAGTGAGGAGGGGCGGGGATGTCTCCGGGGGTTCCCCACTTTGCTGTGGGGTGCCCCAGGGGGCAATCCTGTCCCCTCTATTATTTAACATCTATGTCCGACCACTTGCTGGGCTGGTCCGTAGTTTTGGGCTGGTGTGCCACCAATATGCTGATGACACCCAGCTCATTCTGGGGATGGAGGGCAGGCCCGGAACCGTGCCCGATAATTTCCATCGTTGCCTCGAAGCCGTTACTGGATGGCTGCGAGCCAGTAGGTTGAAGGTGAATCCGGCTAAGACGGAGATCCTGTGGTGGGGTCGTCTGGGTGGGGTGGAGATCCAGCTTCCTCCCCTGGACGGCGCGACATTATGTCCGTCGTCGACAGTTAAAAGTCTTGGCGTCACTCTGGACTCTCGACTGACGATGGAGGCGCAAGTCTTCGCCGTCAGTCGAGTTGCTTTTTTCCATCTTTGGCAGGCGAGGAAGCTGGCTCCCTACCTCTCCCGCCACGACCTAGCCACAGTGGTCCAAGCCACGGTCATCTTGAGACTGGACTACTGTAATGCTGTCTACATTGGCCTTCCTCTGTTGGTGATCCGGAAACTGAAGCTGGTCCAGAATGCGGCGGCTAGACTTCTGGCTCCTCCTCCTCCCCGCGCCCTCCTTCCTTGACTCAAGGAAGGAGGGCGCGCCAAGAGGAGGTGGAGGGAAGCCCCGCCCCCGAAGCCGCTGCTGGGCATGCGCAGCAGGAGGGCATGAGCGCCTCTGCCTCCTCCGCCATGTTCCTGGGTGCTGCGCATGCCTGGCAGCGGCCCCGGGGGTGGGGCTTCCCTCCCACTCGGTGGGCCTACCTTCGACCAAGTCCATCTGCTGGACGTAGGGGCGATCGACAAGCTAGACCAACAACGTGCTCCCTTGGCCCGTGCCCCTCCTGGCTTGTTAGATATTGCTGGGAGGGGTTACGTGGACCTCTGTTGAAGATAGTAAACATCTCGCGTGAGCAAGGAGTCCTTCCAGAGAGTTTAAAAGAGGCGATGGTAAGTCCGCTGCTGAAGAAACCGCGTCTAGATGGCTCGGTCCCCTCCAATTACCGCCCAGTTTCGAATTTACCGTTCCTGGGCAAGGTGATGGAGAGGGCGGCAGCGGGACAGATGCAGCGGTTCTTGGACGATTCAGCCGGATTGGATCCCTTCAAGTCCGGCTTCCGCTTGGCGCACGGGACGGAGACTGTGCTGGTCTCTACCACAGACCAGCTGCGCTGCCAGTTGGACCAAGGCGGGTCAGCGCTGCTCGTGTTTTTGGACCTCACGGCAGCATTTGACGCAGTCAACCATTCTCTATTGATCCACCGTTTAGCCGTGACGGGAGTGAGGGGGTCCGCCCTTAAGTGGGTGGCCTCCTTTCTCCACGATCGGGGACAACGGGTGGAGAGGGGAGGGTGGTCTCGGAAAGGGTCCCCCTTAATTGTGGGGTCCCCCAAGGGGCTATCCTCTCTCCTCTGTTATTTAACATCTACATGCATCCACTGGCCCAACTGGCACGTAGTTTTGGTCTGGAGTGTCACCAGTACGCGGATAACACCCAGCTGGTGCTGAGGATGGAAGGCCGGCCGGACTCTGTACCCGATTATTTCCATCAGTGCCTGGAAGCCGTGACTGCGTGGCGACAGGCCAGCAGGTTGAAGGTGAACCCGTCGAAGGCGGAGGTCCTGTGGCTGGGTCGCCCGGGGGGGGGGGGGGAGAGAGCTCCGGCTGCCAATAATGAACGGTGAGGTGGTTAGTCCGTCGCCGCTGGTGAAAAGCCTGGTGGTGAAAAGACTCAGGTCTCCACCGTGAGCAGAGCAGTGTTTTTCCATCTGTGCCAGGCGAGGCGGCTGGCGCCCTACCTTTCTGGTGTCGACCTAATCCAGGTCACGGTCATCTTGAGACTGGACTACTGTAACGCCCTTTACGTTGGCCTTCCTTTGTCGGTAATCTGGAAACTGAAGATGGTGCAAAACGCTGCGGCTTGACTGCCGGCTGGAGTGACACTAACAGGCCACATCACACCAGTCCTCCAGCGCTTGCACTGGCTCCCCATCGAGCACCGGATTGCCTTCAAAGTGCTGGTGTTAACCTTGAAGGCCTTGCATGGCCTGGGGCCAGTGTACCCGAAGGACCGCCTCTCCCTGCACGTTCCCCAGAGACCACTACGGTCCAGGGACCAAAACCTATGGGAGGTTCCATCACTCAAGATTTGCCGATTGTCATCGACACGGCAGCGCACCTTTTCCGTAGTAGCGCCTACCCTGTGGAACGCCCTCCCGGCAGAGGCACGAGCCATAACGGAGTGACAGGCCTTCAGGAGGGCCCGTGAGACCACGCTCTTCCGCCAGGCGCTCAATCTCTAAGGTCGTGCTTTCCATTCTGGTCCTAATCCGTTTTTATCTGGTTTTAACTGCGTTGTGTTGTGTATTCATTGTTGTGAACCACCCTGAGTCTTTTTGGGAAGGGGGGGTATATACATCGAAATAATAGATAAATAAAATCAATCTGATGGCCGGCTGATCACGTGAGCGCGGGCTCACTTGGTAAACCACATACAGAGAGCGCCAGGGGTTGGGCCCATATCCTGCTACTGATGTGGCATCACCCCCGCTACTGAAATAGTCCTTCCTTCTGCATTACAATGGCACCTTGTGTCGTTTGCAGCCTTTTGTTTGCCCAGCTGGTGCCAAGCTTGAGAAAACCCAGGGCTGCGCAAGGAAAGGGGACTTTCGCCACATTTATGACCCTCAATGCTCTTCTATGTTGCAACCAATCTCAAAGCCTGCTCTGTTCCTGTTTGAAAGTGTTATTCCTGTTTAACTGTGTGGTACCAGGCCCGGATTACCCGTAAGGCCACCCTAGGCCATGGCCTTGCGCGGCAGCCACGGGGGAGGGCGCGGCAGGTCTGGACCCCCCAAAATAATTTTTTTTTAAAAAAAGTTTGATCTTCAGGCGCTTGCTTCTGCGCCTGCGCAGCGAAGGAAGGAGGGGCGGGGCCGACGCGAGTAAGGAGAAGGCGGAGAGAAGCCACGTCAGATGCCCTAGGGGCGGGATTTCCCACTGCCTGTACGTCGCTCGCGCGGGTGCCGCTTTCCTTCCGTCCTCTTCCTTCTCCAAAGGAAGGGAAACTTCCGGGCGGCCGCTGCAGCACCCAGGAACATGGCGGAGGGCGCTGCGCCGCTCGCGCCCTGCCGCGCATGCCCAGCGTCCTGCGCGGCACCCGACCCTTTTTGGCGGGGCTGGGTGACGTTAGGCTCGGCGGCACCGGCGAGGAGGTGGAGGGAAGCCGTGGTGCCGCGTCCTTTCTGCCTCCTCCGCCATGTTCCTGCTGCTGCAGCACCCAGGAACATGGCGGAGGAGGCAGAGGTCGCGGCGCTCACAAAGAGGAAGCCGCGGCACCTCTTCAAACGAGCAATCGGCCTCTGCCTCTCCGCCATGTTCCTGGGTGCTGCAGCGACCACCCAGGGGTTTCCCTTCCTTCGGAAAAGGAAGAGGAAGGAAGGTAAGCTCCCGGGCGGCCGCTGCAGCACCTAGGAACATGGCGGAGGGCGCCGAGCCGCTCGCGCCCTGCCGCGCATTTGTCCTTCGGAAGCCCCGCCTCGCGTTCCATCGTTGCCACAATGCCCTGCGGGAGGAGCCGGCAGCGGAACGAGGAGCGCAAGGCGGGGCCTTGGCAGCGGGAAGTGTGAGGTGGGGCCGTCCGGGAGACCCCCGCCTCAATGTTCCCTCGTTCCTGCAATGCCCTGTGGGAGGAGCTGGCAGCGGGAACAAGGGAGCGTGAGGTGGGCAATGCCCTGTGGGAGGAGCTGGCAGCGGGAACGGGAGACCCCGCCTCGTGTTCCCTCGTTCCCGCAATGCCCCACGCATGAAGGAGCTTGTTGCAATGCCAGCAGGAACGAGGAGCATGAACCGGGGCCTTCGGAGTGAGCCCGCCTCGCGTTCCTCGTTCCTGCAATGCCCCGGGAACAGGTGGAGCCGGGAGCGTTCCCCAGCCTCCCGCAAACGAGGAGCACGAGGCAGGGCCTTCGGAAGCCCCGCCTCGCGTTCCCTCGTTCCCGCAATGCCCCGCGGGAGGAGCCGGCAGCAGGAAAGAGGAAGCGTGAGGCGGGGCCTTCGGAAGCTCCGCCTCGCGTTCCCTCGTTCCTGCAATGCCCTGTGGGAGGAGCTGGCAGCGGGAACAAGGGAGCGTGAGGTGGGGCCGTCCGGAGACCCCGCCTCGTGTTCCCTCGTTCCCGCAATGCCCCACGGTAGGAGCTGGCAGCAGGAACGAGGGAGCATGAACCGGGGCCTTCGGAAGCCCCGCCTCGCGTTCCCTTGTTCCCGCAATGCCACGCAGGAAGAGCCGGCAGCGGGAACGAGGGGGAGGCATGAGCAGGGCCGCCTGCACCGCAATCGGAAGTCCCGCCTCGCGTTCCTCAATACCCGCAATGCCCGGTGGTAGTAGCCGGCAGCAGGAAAGAGGAAGCGTGAAGGCGGGGCCTTCGGAAGCTCCGCCTCGCGTTCCCTCGTTCCTGCAATGCCCTGTGGGAGGAGCTGGCAGCGGGAACAAGGGAGCGTGAGGTGGGGCCGTCCGGAGACCCCGTCTCGTGTTCCCTCGTTCCCGCAATGCCCCACGGTAGGAGCTGGCAGCAGGAACGAGGGAGCATGAGCTGGGGCCTTCGGAAGCCCCGCCTCGCGTTCCCTCGTTCCTGCAATGCCCTGTGGGAGGAGCTGGCAGCGGGAACAAGGGAGCGTGAGGTGGGGCCATCCGGAGACCCCGCCTCGTGTTCCCCCGTTCCCGCAATGCCCCACGGTAGGAGCTGGCAGCAGGAACGAGGGAGCATGAGCCGGGGCCTTCGGAAGCCCCGCCTCGCGTTCCCTCGTTCCCGCAATGCCCCGCAGGAAGAGCCGGCAGCGGGAACGAGGGAGCATGAGCCGGGGCCTTCGGAAGTCCTGCCTCGCGTTCCCTCATACCCGCAATGCCCCGCGGGAGGAGCCGGCAGCAGGAAAGAGGAAGCGTGAGGCGGCGCCTTCGGAAGCTCCGCCTCGCGTTCCCTCGTTCCTGCAATGCCCTGTGGGAGGAGCTGGCAGCGGGAACAAGGGAGCGTGAGGTGGGGCCGTCCGGAGACCCCGCCTCGTGTTCCCTCGTTCCCGCAATGCCCCACGGTAGGAGCTGGCAGCAGGAACGAGGGAGCATGAGGTGGGGCCTCGGAAGCCCCGCCTCGCGTTCCCTCGTTCCTGCAATGCCCCCGCAGGAAGAGCCGGCAGCGGGAACAAGGAGCATGAGCCGGGCCCGGGCCGGAAGCCCCGCCTCGCGTTCCCTCATACCCGCAATGCCCCGCGGGAGGAGCCGGCAGCAGGAAAGAGGAAGCGTGAGGCGGGGCCTTCGGAAGCCCTGCCTCGCGTTCCCTCGTACCCGCAATGCCCCGTGGGAGGAGCCGGCAGCGGGAACAAGGGAGCGCAACACGGGGCCTTCAGAAGCCCCGCCTCGCATTCCCTCGTTCTCGCAATGCCCCGTGGGAGGAACTGGCAGCAGGAATGAGGGAGCATGAGGCGGGCCCTTCGAAAGCCCCGCCTCGGGCTCCCTCATTCCCGCAATGCCCTGCGGGAGGAGCTGGCAGTGGGAACAAGGGAGCGTGAGTGGGGCCGTCCGGAGACCCCGCCTCGTGTTCCCTCATTCCGCAATGCCCCGCGGGAGGAGCTGGCAGTGGGAATGAGGGAGCATGAGGCAGGGCCTCGGAAGCCCCGCCTCGTGCTCCCTCATTCCCGCAATGCCCCGCGGGAGGAGCCGGCAGTGGGAATGAGGGAGCATGAGGCAGGGCCTTCGGAAGCCCCGCCTCGTGCTCCCTCATTCCCGCAATGCCCCGCGGGAAAAGCCGGCAGTGGGAATGACGGAGCATGAGGCAGGGCCTCGAAGCCCCGCCTCGTGTTCCCTCATTCCCGCAATGCCCCGTGGGAGGAGGCAGTAACGGGAATGAGGGCATGAGGCAGGGCCTGAAGCCCCGCCTCGTGTTCCCTCATTCCCGCAATGCCCCGCGGGAGGAACCGGCAGTGGGAATGAGGGAGCATGAGGCAGGGCCTCGGAAGCCCCGCCCGTGCTCCTCATTCCCGCAATGCCCCGCGGAAAAGCCGGCAGTGGGAATGAGGGAGCATGAGGCAGGGCCTTCGAAGCCCTGCCTCGCGCTCCCTCATTCCCGCAATGCCCCGCGGGAGGAGCCGGCAGCGGCAATGCAAAAAAAAAAAGTTACAATGGGCCCTTCCAGCCAGGCTCTATAGCCGCGGATCCGATCCCAGGTTTTCTGTTTGTCCCAGATTATCTGGCAGTGCGGACTCATGCTCGCATAATCCACATTAAAGCAGAAAACCAGACATGGGATGCTGGGGTATAGGGCTTATCTGGACACTATTATTTCTTTGTCTCTCTGCTTTCCTTTTTAGCTCCAGCCAAAGGACTTGACCAGCCGAGATCCACAGAATCCGATCCAGTATGTGTATTTGGAAGCCGTTTCCCCGCATTTTACGAAAGAGAAGAAAATGCCGGTTTCCTACGACAATGGGTTCCTCTTCGTCCAGACGGACAAACCGATTTACACTCCGGATCAGAGAGGTAAAGGCGACCCCCAGGGGCGGTCCTACAAGATAGGCCAAGTAGGCGGCCGCCTAGGGCGCCATCTGGGAAGGGGGCGCCATCCTGGCCCTGCCGATGTTCCTCAGACATTTACATTTACATTGGGATCCTAATTTTGGACTTATGGGAAACTCCTATGGATTATGAGTCAGGTGATAGGTAATATATTCTGAAGCGTGCCGCTTCTGGGCACGCGCGGAGGTTTTCACGCAGGCGTAGTTGTTCTGGAGCTGAAGTTGAGCGCAGGAGCAACTGCACATGCGCGAAAACCTCCGCGCATGCCCAGTAGCTCCCTTGCGCAGAAGCCTGTAAGCAAAGCACTCCCTATCGGGCAGGCAGGAGTGCTTCCTCTCCTTCGCCTCCGCCGTGCGTTTTGCGAGGGGAAGGAGAAAAGAATCAGTGAAGGAAGTGTAAGTGAAGGAATTAAGGAAGGGCCTTCCTCCTCCTCCTCCTCCTCCTCTGTGACCTCTTCTCTCCCTCCTTCCTTTCTTCGGCTCTATTTCTGCCTACACCTGAGGGGCCTGAGGCTATGAGGAGTTGTGGGAGTTGGAGTCCAAACACCTAGAGGGAGGGAGGGAGGGCCCAAGTTTGCCCAGGCCGCGCTGCCTGTATTCGACCTCATTTGAACATTTTGGCTGTTTTTCTATTTACATTTACATTGGGATCCTAATTTTGGACTTATGGGAGACTCACTCCTATGGATTATGGGACGGGTGGTAGGTAATATATTCTGATTTTGATGCATTTACATTGCATTTCTTGTTGATTATTATACAGTTCTGCTTAATATTGTCATACAATATAACACAAATACAATATAACAATAGAATGATGATATATTTTATATTACATGTAATATTACAAACAATATTGCAGTATAGTGTTATTGTACAAAATAGTAATATATAATATTTTATTTTACTTTATTTTGGGTTATTTGAGTTTTATAGGAGTCATGAAAATATTTAGTAGAGGATAATTTCATTTAAATAAATAATGTTATTATTTTATTATAATAATATAATAGAATGTTACATTGTATTATAATGTCAATATATTATAATATAATTATATTGTAATGTAGTATAATATAATTTTGATATAATATAGTATGAGTATGGTATAATCTATTGTATATACATTGATACAATATAATACTACTAATGGTATTGTGATATTATAATTGTATATTTGTTTTACAGGGGGGGCGGCAAAATAATGTTTTTGGGGGCACCAAAATAATGTTCGCCTACCATTTAAAATTACCTTAGATCCCCCAGGTTGAGATACACTGACCTGGATAGTCGTCAGTTGGTGCATAAGCTGCAAAATGTATGACGATGTTGCTTTGCTTTGCGTCAATGTTTGTCAATTATTATTATTATTCTCCCTGCAGTCAAAGTTCGGTTGTATTCTCTGAATGAAGAGCTGAGGCCGGCGCGAAGAGCAGCCACCCTGACCTTCGTGGTAAGTCCAGCCCAAGAAAGGGAAACCAAATGCAAAACTATGGTCGTTACTGTGTTGACAATGTTCCAGAAGCATTCTCTCCTGACCTTTCAACCCACATCTATGAAAGGAACAGGCCCGGATTACCCATAAGGCCACCTGAGGCCCTGGCCTAGGGCGGCAGCCATGGGAGGGGCGGCAGGTCTGGACCCCCCAAAATAAAATAATTTTCTTTCGATCTTTGGGCGCCTGCACAGTGAAGGAAGGAGGGGCGGGGCCGATGCGAGCGAGGAGGAGGCGGAGGGAAGCCACGTCAGGGGCGGGACTTCCCCCCGCCTGTTCGTCGCTCGCGCAGGCGCTGCTCCTTCCTTCACATAGCAGCTCGGCTCCCGGGCGCCCTCCGCCATGTTCCTGGGTGCTGCAGCGGCCGCCCGGGCGCTTACCCTCCTTCCTCTTCCTTCGCCAAAGAAAGGAAACCCCGGGTGGCCGCTACAGCACCCAGGAACATGGCGGAGGGCGCCGCGCCGCCGCGCCCTGCCGTGCATGCCCGGGCGTCCTGCGCAGCGCCCGCCCGCTTTGGCGGGGCTGGGTGACGTCAGGCTCGGCAGCCGCATGCGGGCGAGGAGGTGGAGGGAAGCCGCGCCGCCGCATCCTTTGTGCCTCCTCCGCCATGTTCCTGCCACTGCAGCACCCAGGAACATGGCGGAGGAGGCAGAGGGCCGGCGCTCACGAAGAGGGAAGCCAGAATTGGCAGAATTGGGGGGGGCGGCCGATTTGGACCCCCCAAAATAAATTTTTTTAAAAAAAAGTTCAATCTTTGGCGCTTCTGCGCCTGCGCGCAGGGCACCATAGACTCTCAGAGGCAGTTCCGCTGCCTCTGCGAATCTATGGCGCCCCCTGCACGCAGGCGCAGAAGCACCAATGATCGTTCCTCCCAAGCCCTCCCCTCCCAAAGCCGCGGCATGCCGCCTGCCTCAGATTTCGCCACTTCTGAGGCGGCTGGCATGTCACGGCCCTGGGAGGGAGGGGGCGAACGGCGGGGGAGAGGCTCCCTCACAGCTCGCCCCTCCCTCCCAAGGTCGCGGCCCGCCGCCCGCCTCAGAAGTGGCGAAATCTGAGGCGGCCGGCATGTCACGGCCCCGGGAGGGAGGGGCGAACCGCGGGGGAGATGCTCCCTCACAGCTCGCCCCTCCCTCCCAAGGCATGCCGCCCGCCTCAGAAGTGGCGATTTCGCCACTTCTGAGGAAGCCGGCATGTCCCGGCCCGGGAGGGGAGGGGCGAGCCGCAGGGAGGCCCGCGCCTGTGCCACTGCCGCGCATGCGCAGCATCCGCTCCGGGGGTGGGGCTTTCCTTCCTCCTCCTCGCGCCGGCAGGGGCGGACCCGGGGGAGTGGCGGGGGCGGGGAGGGGGCAGAGCCAGTGGCTGGGCAGAGCTGGGGCGGGGCAGCCAAAGGCCATGATCCGGGCCTGGAAAGGAATCCTCAGAGCTCGTGAGAAACGTTGGAAACGAGGCGAGTGGGGTTTACATATCTCCAGGGTGGGAGAAAGGACTCTGGCCTGTTGGAGGCAAGTGCGAATGTTGCAATTGGCCACCTTGATCAGCATTGAATAGCTTTGCAGCTTCAAAGCCTGGCTACTTCCTGCCTGGGGGAATCCTTTGTTGGGGAGTGTTAGCCGGCCCTGATTGTTTCCTGTCTGGAATGCCCCTGTTTTCTGAGTGTTGTTCTTTATTTAATGTCCTGATTTCCATGAAAAATGGGGGGAAAAAATCTGGCTACCAGTTATTACCTATCTATTATTATTAATAATATTATTCCTTTTATTGGTGTATTGGCCACGTTGTGTCCCGGCTCGAGCCGAAAAGAGAGGCGGGTAATAAAGACAAATTTATTATTATTATTAAACATTAACAAGCTCCTTTTCGCTCTTTTTTAGGATCCAGAAGGAGTAGAAGTGGATATAATAAAGGAAAACGATGTCACCGGCATCATATCTTTCCCCGACTTCAAAATTCCTCCGTATCCTAAGTAAGAATAATCTTAAAAATGCAAAATGTTTGGCAATTAGTAAATATACAGTATACTGCCAGTTTATAATATTGACAGGAAATTTGTTTGGTCAGATATATACACAGGGGCGGTCTAAGGTAATTTTAAATGGTAGGCGAACATTATTTTGGTGCCCCCCCAAAACATTATTTTGCCCCCCATGTAAAACAAATATACAATTATAATATCACAATACCATTAGTAGTATTATATTGTCTCAATGTATATACAATATATTATACCATACTCATACTATATTATATCATAATTATATTATGCTACATTACAATATAATTATATTATAATATATTGACATGATAATATAATGTAACATTCTATTATATTATTATTATAAAATAATAAATTATTTATTTAAATAAAATTATCCTCTACTAAATATTTTCATGACTCTATAAAACTCAAATAACCCAAAATAAAGTAAAATAAAATATTATATACTACTATTTTGTACAATACCACTCTACTGCAATATTGTTTGTAATATTACATGTAATATAAAATATATCATTATTCTATTGTTATATTGTATTTGTATTATATTGTATGACAATATTAAGCAGAACTCTATAATAATCAACAAGAAATGCAATGTAAATGCATCAAAATCAGAATATATTACCTACCACCCGTCTCATAATCCATAGGAGTCTCCCATAAGTCCAAAATTAGGATCCCAATGTAAATGTAAATAGAAAAACAGCCAAAATGTTCAAATGAGGTCGAATACAGGCAGCGCGGCCTGGGCAAACTTGCCCCCCCCTCCTCCCTCTAGGTGTTTTGGCCACCAACTCCCACAACTCCTCATAGCCTCGGGCCCCTCAGGTCTAGGCAGAAATAGAGCCGAAGAAAGGAAGGAGGGAGAGAAGAGGTCACAGAGGAAGAGGAAGAGGAAAGCCCTTCATTCGTTCCTTCACTTACACTTCCTTCGCTGATTCTTTTCTCCTTCCCTGCAAACGCGCGCACGGCGGAGACAAAGGGAGAGGGGAAGCACTCCCTGCCTGCCCACTAGGGAGTGCTTTGCTTACAGGCTTCTGCGCCAAGGGAGCTACTGGGCATGCGCAGAGGTTTTTCGCGCATGTGCAGTTGCTCCTGCGCTCAACTTCAGCTCCAGAGCAACTGCGCCTGTGTGAAAACCTCCCGTGTGCCCAGAAGCGGCGTTGGAGCCACAAGGCGGGGTCAAAAGCAGGCAGCTGCAGCACTGTCTGAGGAACATCGGCAGGGCCAGGATGGCACCCTTCCCAGATGGCGCCCTAGGCGGCCGCCTACTTGGCCTATCTTGTAGGACCACCCCTGTATATACAGTATATATATATATATATATATATATATATATATATACACACACACACACACACACACACACACATACATACACACACACACACACACATATATATACATACGTGTGTGTGTTCTGTTTATTTGTGCGGACCTCATAACTCAAAAACCACTGGACAAAATGACACCAAATTTGGCCACAAGATGCCTACCAACGCAAGGAGTGACTTTCACTCATAAACCCCTGCGAAAAACTTTAAAACCCCCAAAAGCTAAATGTATAATCCTATGTATAATCCTTTGCCCCCCTCCGATGGACACATTGAGCATTGCGCCCTCTTGTTCTGGCTCTCAACTGAAGCCTCAGAGGCCCATTTGGCCCAGGACTCCTATGTGTAATCCTTTGCCGCCCTCTGGTGGACGACGAGCATTGCGCACTCTTCTTATTCTGCCCCTCCATTGAAGCCTTATAGGCACCTATCTGCACAGGACTCCTATGCGTAATCCTTTGCCGCCCTCTGGTGGACGCATCGAGCATTGCGCACTCTTCTTATTCTGCCCCTCCATTGAAGCCTTATAGGCGCCTATCTGCCCAGGACTCTTATGCGTAATCCTTTGCCGCCCTCTGGTGGACGCATCGAGCATTGCGCACTCTTGTTATTCTGCCCCTCCATTGAAGCCTTAAAGGCGCCTATCTGCCCAGGACTCTTATGCGTAATCCTTTGCCGCCCTCTGGTGGATGCATTGAACATTGCGCACTCTTGTTATTCTGCCCCTCCATTGAAGCCTTAAAGGCGCCTATCTGCCCAGGACTCTTATGCGTAATCCTTTGCCGCCCTCTGGTGGACGCATCGAGCATTGCGCACTCTTGTTATTCTGCCCCTCCATTGAAGCCTTAAAGGCGCCTATCTGCCCAGGACTCTTATGCGTAATCCTTTGCCGCCCTCTGGTGGATGCATTGAACA